>OU015491.1:70619664-71123635 GCA_907164885.2 Dolomedes plantarius
TAATATCTGGTGCAGGACCAGTGTGGCGGTGCATAACGCAGCTTTTCAGCATCCTCTCTTCAGGTGTCTCCAGACTCGAATGCGACCATCGTGGTGTTGCAGACAGAAGCGTGACTCGTCAGTAAAGACAATTTCATTCCATTCTGCCGTCCACATCCTTCTGTCATCGCACCATTGGCGGCGGAGACGTCTGTGGTTCTGCGTCAAGGGTAGACAAAGCAATGGACGTCTTGCGGACAGACCACTCTGCTGTAAACGGCGTCGAATGGTACGCGCAGAAACCGGATGATGCGTTACAGACTCAAGTGCTGTGCTATGGTTCGTGAGGTGACTGAGCGATCCGTCACTGCCATCCGCACAATTTGCCTGTCATCACGTGAAGTGGTGCGCTGAGGTGGATGCGATCGAACACGCCGGTCCGTCGTACCCTCCTGCATCCAACAATCACATATCCGCATTACAGTTGTTTGGTTTCGTCCAACACGACTACCGATTTCCCTGAAAGATAATCCACAATCTCGGTAGGCCACTATCCTTCCTCTGTCGAACGCGGATACTTGATCAAAAGATGATCGCTGCTTTCGACGAGGCATAATTAATCGTTTTTTTTGAAAAAAACACAATTGCCGAACTTGAAATCGTCGAAATCTCCAAGCCTTAAATAGCGCTTTGAAGTGGCGCCACAGGCGCGCGTGATGTGAGTCTGCGCTGAAATTCTAATCATTTGCATATCTCACCTCCGCTAATGCATGTTGTAAATTTCATGTTATTTGCCTGTTTCCTTCAGGGTGTTGCTTTTTACAGTGGCCAGCAGTGTATTTAAGTTGCTAAGCCGTCTCTTTGGGTAATTTGTGAGAGAAAACTACTGCATCAATTTACTTCATTTTGGTCTTAAACGAAATATTGTAATCTGTAGATTTGTCAAATTTGGTTTTTGTAACAGCAATATCTATTAATTAGTGATAATATACAATTAAAAAATTTGCTTTCTGCGCATGCTTAGTGGCATGTTTAAATCTGGCATTACAAACTCACTTTCTGCTCATGCTCAGTGACATGTTTTAATGATAAACACGTTTATTCCAAGGAGTCTCTCTAGATCTCTAGCTTCCATTTTTATTTTTATCATAATTATGTTTGTGAAATATGAGATTAAACCTGATGGAAATTGTTTATTTCGCACTGTTTAATTAGAGATAATTTACAATTTTAAAAAAATTGCTTTCTGGGCCTGCTCTTTGACATTTTTAAATCTGGCTTCAGATACTCACAAAGCACGAGGCCGCTAAAACACATTAATTTTTTTCTGATTTTCAACATTTTGCAATGATGTGTGGAGTATCTAGCCGTCATGTTTTGACGGGTACAAACTAGTTTATTATTTATTTAGGGCATATATATATTAGCCCTTATAATATATGTAGGGAATATATATATATATATATATAACACATATTATTTTAACTTTTTTTTCTTTCACGTCATTATGGAGACTATTTTTTCAAATTTTCTCTCGCATGTTCTTATGACTGGTAAGCTTGAATAACAAAGTTGCAATAGCCAATCACTTTCTAAAATTGTCATGGAGACATAAAAATAGTACTTTGTATAACGATGTGTTTAGTCTGTCTTATGATAGACATCGTTCGTTTATATAACACATCGTTCGTTTAAATATACTTTTTAATCATTCCTGTTCAAAGATATTTATCCCTGAACTGAAAATCTCGAAATAGTCAGCTTTCTAAATTATTATTTAACAATATTTATTTGTTAATTTGCGTATTAATTCAAAATATGTAATTTCCTTTACGAGACAACTAACACGTACCAAACAACTTTCAAATTCTGTTACAAACAAATGGTCTCAAAATTACTGTTAGCTATGCCTTCAATTTAAAAATCTGAAATATATAAATTGGACATTCTATAGAACATCTCTAAACGCACTTTAATATATGCGTGTATATTTGTAGGTGTGTATGTGTGTGTGTGTGTTTGTTTGTGGGTTTTCTGTGCCTGTAATTCGGATGAATAACCGCATCTGTATAACAGTTTTTATTAAGTAAATAAAATAGATTTGTTCAGAAATATTATTATCGACATATTAATTTTATCAAATATTTGCCTCTCTTAAAACATATTGCTATTAATAAAAATATTTATAATTATTTTAATATTTATAATCCCAAAATATTAGTGAATTTCATTTAGTGGTATAATGATAACCTTCCTTCATTAATTTATAAATTTTATTGTTTTTTCTAAAGTAAAATCAGTAACAGGGATTGACTGTAATTTTGTGGATTCTTAAAAATTTGTGTATGCCCGGTAACTTTATATATTGTTTGTTATCATATAATTTCTTTTTTGCTCATTTTTAAACCTTTTTTAGAGCATGGTATTTACAGGTAAATTATTGCCACATAGTTACATTGACTGTTTAAGGGGGTCCGGGACACATTTTGAAAATTTATTTATTTATTAAGTTAAAATTTTGAATATTTTTTGTGAAGGTTAACCATATAATTTGTAAACAAAATCACATCATAAAACTTCTCAAAAAGTTTTTAAAAAATTTTAAAATAAAAATTTTTTAATAAAAGTGGAGTAATTTAAAATCGTTATAACTCGAAATATTATTTGTCGAATTTCAAATTTTTTTCATTTAATTGAACAGAAATATTTAAGTTTTAATTTTGATTCACCATTTTTTTAAATATTAATTTTTTAAAAAATTAAAAATATTTAGATTAAATATTACGAAATAAATTATGTAACTTCTTTTTAAAAAATCATATTTACAAAAGTAAATGTTTGTTTTCAAATTTGCTGAATCAAAATTAAAGTAAAATAGTTGAAAAAGACATGTAATAAGTTTCAACCATTTATCTTTAACGGTTCTTGACTTATAACAATTTAAAGACGAGAAATAGGGAAAAAACCCATCATGCAGAAAAATGCACAGGTTTAAACAACGATTGTCTACTATTAGAATGTTGCAAAAAAAAATAATAATTTCTCCTGTTCTAATTAAGATAGAAACATGATTTAAACGTCATTTTAAGCGCAAAAGAGCACAAAAATTTTTAATGCAATAAATTTTTTTTCGAAAATTTGAACAATTTTGTGTCCTGGACCCCCTTAATTTTTTTACGATCCCAAGGTAGTCTAGTGATAGCGGATTGCTGGAGTGATTACTGGAGCTTCGGACTGGGGAGGTTGCTCGGTTCGAATCACGACAAACCCCATTAAATACCTTCGTGTCTAGACCGGATATGGTCTCATTAAATCTCTGGAATGGAAAGTGCCTTTATGTGGTCAGTGCGGATGAGAGAAGATACGAGCTCTCCCAAATGTCGCCTCCGAGGGGTTCTCGGTCGAAATTGTGTTGGGATCTGGCTAAATCGGACTCCTATCCTTATGGTGACATTGAAAACTGGAGCCCTCAACGTTCCTCTCAACCTGCAGCCTATATGGACCTGGCCTGGGAGCATAATTCACAACACAACAAATCTGTATTCTTTTATCTAATGAACTATTGAAAAAAATTAGTGTTTGATTTTAATCCTTACGATTCCGCAAAGTTCGCAGTCAATTTAAAAAGAAAAAAACTAAAAACATTTTAGAATTATTTAATGCGAGTATAAAGCATAAAATATTTTCCTGTTTAACATTATTTCTAAACCAAAAGTGTATAAATATTTCTATAAATAGATTTCTCCATTTTAAGACCCTCAAGTAAAATTTTAGTACTTTATAAACAGAATTTGGGATCATCTTCAACACACTTTCACCCGAGCTGCACTTCACCATTTCGCACTTTAGATAATTCTCCGCCCAAAGCTTCACCATTTTTTTTTCCCGTACTGAAAGAGTGCTTCCTGTCATATTTTAGCTTGACATTGTCGCTTAGTACCGTTCAAAATATTATTGCACTCTCATAAATTTTACTTTAGACAATCAATTGCTTCCTTGTAGGATCCCTGTCATAAAATATTACATCACTTAAAACCTGGTTATAGGGTATTTTGGACTTTACTTTCTATAGTTTTTATTCTTTCTGGTCTTTTTTTTATTCAGCTGTAAGGGAAAAATTAAGGCATGGACGCAATAAATTTTTATCCAGTTTGTAGTGCGTGCATTTTAAAATTATCTTTACCGTGTATTTTAAGAATACAGACGATGAAAATAATTGGGGCTTTTTCGCTTTAATAACTGCATTGATATTTTCCCCCGTTTTACGGCATATTGATAGTAAAAATTTGAACAAATCATAACAATAGTTCATAAATTATCCATTTCATGTAAATATATTTTCTTAATACAACAGCTAGTCTTATCTTATCAACGTTTTGTATAGCATCAGTAACTACTGTCAACCTATTCGAGAAAGCAGTGTTAAAGATACACTGTAGACAACTTTAATTTAGGGTTAGACATACTTCTAACTCTTTGCGGTATAGTAGGTATTAAAATAATTCTGTTATACTCCATTAGAAAGCAATAAATGTTTTCATTGTTGAAATATTTGGAATTTTCTGGAAACTTTCGTTGAATTCTTATGTATTCAAAAGAGCTTAAGCATATCGTCTTTGTAAATCATAGAATAACAAATTATTATATTAAATTTAAAATTGTTACGTATATATGTCTATGCATGTGATGTAATTCATATAAAGTTCAATTGGAAAGTTTTGGAATTTTCTCTTTCTATCACAGAGTTTGTAACGAAATTGTTACTGCGGATCACAATTATAATTTTTAAAAAGCCAGTTAAAACAAACTCCAAAATTTTTCGTCATCAGTTTTTACATGCAAGGATAATAACCAATAGAACACTATTCTTCGAAAAAAGGACAGGAAAAGTTTAAATTCATTAATCAGTAATCGTTTCCTGATAATGGATATAAAGTAATTCATACACTATCACCAGTGTAAAATGTTAAAAATTCTCTTAAACAAAATAGCTTTATTTAATTAAAAGAAAACATTTATGTAGTTATGGAATCTAAAAATTCAATTGTTCTTATCTCTTTTGTTCTTGTCAATTGTACAAGAACAAAATAACCTTAGAAATCCAAATTATGTTAAAAGTTCAAAAACATCCTCACATACGTTTATGCTAAAGAATTAAACACATTTAACTGGAAAACAGGTCTCAGTTTATATTCTCAGGCCCATTTGTCAGTGGGATTTTTTAAGGTGAAAAGAATGCTTTTTTAAAAAAATGGTTGCATGGCTTGTTGGTGTGGTGGTCACCAAAGCTGCTCAGGGTGAGTGGTGGGGGAATTACGTGAAATAATTAGAGATTTCTTCCAGGGTACATGCAAGGTGTACATCCAGAATAGATGTTTGTATTTTTTTGTATAGAGAACCCGAATTTTATGTTTATTAATGACATGGCATGGTAGTCCAGTAGTTAGAATTTTAACCTTATATATCTAAGATAGTGTTTTTAATCCTACCCTGGACATGGTTTTTTTTAATTAGAAAACATTGCAAATAAACATTGTATAAGAGAAGGAGTCGTTACAACATATATGGTATTACATTTGTAAAAAAGTTTCTGCCAAATACATTAGGTTAAGGCTACCACTACGAGGACCTGGGTTTGAATTCCGCATAAGGCGTGGGTGTTTCTCTGCTGTCCATAATAAAGGTCAATGTTAGTTCACCTTTTGGGTGCTCTCATATCAAAGTAGAACAAAACTTGTGTAAGAATGTTAAATAAGTGGTCAAACTCTTCGGGTCGTTTTGTTTTAACTTTTAACATGAAGCACTTCATTTCCTTGGTCCTTTTTAAAATTCTTACTGCCCTTTTAAAATTTAGTTTACTCAAAATTAAAAAGCAATATCAAATAAAATAATTCGTAGAATCTATTTATTAAAATTCACTAAAGTTCTAACACAGAAACCTCTTTACTAAAATACTTATGCAATACCTAATCTTTTTTACTGTAAGACTTTAAACTTGTAAATTCCTCAAAAACATGAAAATCAATTTTTTTGTAATACTTTGCTCATATTAGTAATGTAGTGTAATAGAGAAGTACTTCTTCATATTTTAACGTTTACTGATCTCGCTTTTCTTTTCCATATTCTTTTGCATTTAAATAAAATCTTGAAGGTATTAAAAAGCCAGAACAGTACGCAGAGTGTGGCTGCATTCAAAGTGGCAGTCCGCCAAGAAATATCTAATTTGGATTGCAGGTTCAAAAATATGTCATCGCCAGACTATTGACTTCTCTGTTTAGGCAAATTTTCACCAGCATCAGTTTCTTTCAGTAGATAAAAAATTTTGTTAGAAAAAAAGTTTGTAATTCATTGTTTTTGTTTCGATTCAACTGGGAAGAGCAGAACTCTATAATGCAAAAATAATACATCGATTTGTTTGTAAGTTATCTAATATTAGAACTGACTGCTATCACTGTAATAAAATGTAAAATAAAATGTCATGCGAATTGAAAATTCCTTATGTGTTTCACCTCAAATAATACTATAAGAAATGCTTTACATTGTTTGGTAATCTATCGTTTTGTTTATCGGTTTATAATAGCAATAACTTGCTGCGAAATTTATTTTGGCGAGCAAAATATATGATGTTATACAACAATATAACACAACAGTATTTGTTGTAGAATATAGGTTTAGGTTATTACCATTTTATACATATAAAAAATGTTATTTAAGCCATTTAATACGAATATATAATTACGGTTTTGTTCCTTCTAAAAAACATGTATACAGAGGCTGTTCACATATTTTTTAGACGATGTATATTGTATTCACAAAACTAAATTACATAAAATTATTGTGTTTTAAATGTTCTATTTGACATCCATTTGACGAGCATTTTAATGATTTTGCAACTGTCCTTTGACTAGGGGGATTTTCTTTTAACATTAAACAACTTACCTTTGCAATAGTCGAAGATGTCCGTTTTTTCCTTGGATACTTGTTTGGAATTTTTATCCCACTTGAGGCTCCAATTTGACGTTTTTTCTTTTCTTGTTGACGATATTACCTATCGACGCTTTAGATATCACAAAACCATGACTCTCACATCGTTTTTGAATAACGGAGTATGCATATTTCTCTTCGGAAAGAGCATAAATGTAGCCTTCGAACCACTGCTTTGTTAAAAACGCCATTTTCAATAAAAACAAAACTTTCAAGCCGCAGACGAAAATTTTGACTTTTAAAAACATAGTACAATTGCAATTATTTCTTTTGCAGCAAACGATTTTTTATTACCGCTTACTAAAATAGTCTAAAAAATGTGCGAACAGCCTCTGTATAAAGTAGTATTGTATATTTAATACTTAAATTTAAAATTAGCAAATAGGACAGAGGAAATATCGACGCGCATCGTTGTTCTTCCTCCTTCTTGATACGTAATCTCTCAAATCCTTAAACCAGAATATCACATTAAGCTGAACTGCTTGAATCAGAATCTCTATTATGTTTGTTAACGCAATACTTATGAGCCATATTAACGTCCTAACGGAAATTAAAACGTTATAATGTCTTATGTTTAACGATGTATTCATAATAAGGAAAATGTGCTAACATATTTGATTAGTTTTTAGGTAGAAATTGTTTTAAAGGGATGGTAGACTTTCAAATTACCAAAAATTGAGCAAAATTAGAATTTTTTTAATTTATAAAATATGTCAATATTGGAATAAAATGCATTTAAAATGTGTAGTGAAAAGTAAAATGAAAATTGGTGGCTTTAGAAAAATAAGTATTAAAGGTAAGTGAAAAAAACATCGTTAAAATGGCTTTTTCTCAAAATGAGTCATTTCCAGATATGCAAGTCTTTTAAGGGGACTCACGACCCCTTAAGGCTGCTATGTACTAAGAAAAAAATCGTATTTCCCTTTTCCTCTTCTTGCAGACTCTTGAGGTGGGAGGAGTCCAGTTGACATTTCGAGAATTCCACCCCCCTTAGGATTGATATTTTGAGGGATTGTAACGGCTCTCTCTATATAGTGGGGTTAAGCGCTGCCCCCACATTTTTGATTTAAAATATGTTTTTGTCAACTATTTACAGGTACATAAATGCTGATAATCAAATAAAATTGGTATTGTCAGATAGCCTGAGCTTTTCTGCAAAGCGCTACAGGATTCATTTTATAAATTTCGTCCACCGAAGGAATTTATGAGCGTTTAAAATACACTATACCCGATTTTTCCCCGAATGATTTAAATTTTAAAATATTAATTGCATTTTTAAAAAAAACGAAAAATGTACACAAATGTAAAATTTCTTTCTCTATGACGGAGTAAAATTTTTTTTTAAAAATCTTTGAATCCAAGTCGGCAATCCGTGGACAAATTTTCTCCATAGGTTAACATTGAGGTGATTAGAATCCAATGAGGTTAGTACCTAGCAGCCTTAAGTCGAGGAAATAAGGCATATTTTCATACTTTTTGACTCTTTGTAATTATTTCAATTTACTCCCAATTTTGAGGGCTTGGGGTGCCTTGAGTGGATTGCAGATCTGTACCGTATATCTGGCATCCTCGGGCCCTACATGAATGAAAAATGTCACCGAACTTGGGAAATTAACCCTCGGCTGCGTGTTCAGGTATTGCTCCGTAGCTTCCAGTTGTCAGTTTGAACAAGGCGTATAAGCGAAAGCTGTGGTTGCTGTAATTTCCGAATACTTACTCCCAATTTTTCCAAATTTTATTGTATGATAAATTGATATATTTATTTTAATAAACAAATTTTCAACTCTCAAAATAATTTAAAATAATTTTTTTAAATGCTTTAGATATACCTTGTTTTTTAAGTATTTTTATTGTATACTGGCTTGCGCGCAGAACTATGAAATTAATTTTACACTTAAATGTATAATTCCTGTTTTATATTTAAAATAAATAATTCAAAATACAATTGAACATAAAACATTCAACATTAAAATATTATTTCAATTTTTTAAAACTGCTCAAAATATATTTAAAATTTCCTTAAATTTTTGCATTAATTTGCATTTATTTTTTTAAATTTTGCATTAATTTGCATTAATATTTTATTGAAAAAATAACAGTGCAGTGATTGCAATAATTCTAGTTCAGACGCAATAAAATAACATGATTATGGTGTGATAAAAATTTCACGGAATCATGTTTCATAGTTTTTGAGATATCAGTTGAAGAATGATGAAAAATTACATTTTGAGAAAAATGAGTTTAAAATTATTCTTACAATAAACTTGATCAGTAATTAAATATTTAGAATATCAATATCTCTGGAACTAAGCGGAATATTTTCATGCTATTTGCTTTATTTTGTTCAGAAATGATCAGGCTTTAACATATATTTTTTTTTCAAAAAATCGAATGTTTTAAAGATTTAAGAGTAGTGAGTCCCCTTAAAGGCTCCTTGCTTCATAATTTTCGACAAAATTTTATAAACTTTATTATAAATATTCCTGAAATGCCTCAAAATGAAGTTATGAATTCATTTTAGGTTTTGACATCATTCAGATTATCGAAGTTTAACTTAAGTGTAGAAAAGTACAAAAATTTCATGAAAATTCAGAGTACAAGCATAAAAAATTTTCGTGAAAATTAACTATTCAACGAAAGCACAAATTAATACAAAACTCTTTTCAAAATGCATTTATAAGCAATATGAATGCAAAATTAAGGAGTGAAGTTGAAAATTAGATCTCAAGGAGCATTTAAAAAATAAATAAATAATTTCAATTTTTAAAATATATAAAAAATGTTTAAATATTTATAAAATTTTGTAAGGTGTTTAATACAGTAAAACTTTAATGAATATATATGCAAAATTTCATATCTCTGAGATAAAAATTTCAAAAATCGCTTTGTAATATCCATCATCCCCTTAATGGAGTTAAATTGTTATTACCAACTTACCACCAATCTCATTAAAAAGTTGTAATTTAAAAATAACCCATAATGGAAGAGAGAAACAGAATCGTAAAAAGTTTCATTGAGAAGCGTGTTGTTGAAAATGATCAAAATTGATCATTTTCAAATTCAGTAAATACTAAATTATTATACTAATCTTAGATACCATTCAGCACTTCTATGAAATAATTTCAAAGGAACGTAATGCTAAAAAATCATGTAATATAAGAGAAATCCAAATATTCAAGATGAATATTTAAAAAATGAAGCTGTAGTTTCATTTTTATTAATTTTTCAGCATTAGTATTATTAATTACTCTTTTAACAATATGACAACTACAAATAAATCTCAGCAAATTTATTTTCAATATAAACAATGCTGAACCTATTATTCTCAGTTATATAATTTCGATAAAGGAAAATAAAGCGTACTGCATATTCATTTTTATTTCGAATGTTCAAATGAGATTGAAAAAAATTGCAGAAATTTTCTTTAACTACCTTTAACTACCTACATTAAAAAGTTCTAATGTAAAAATAACCCATAATGGAAGAGAGAAACAGAATCGTAAAAAGTTTCATTGAGAAGCGTGTTGTTGAAAATGATCAAAATTGATCATTTTCAAATTCAGTAAATACTAAATTATTATACTAATCTTAGATACCATTCAGCACTTCTATGAAATAATTTCAAAGGAACGTAATGCTAAAAAATCATATAATATAAGAGAAATCCAAATATTCAAGATGAATATTTAAAAAATGAAGCTGTAGTTTCATTTTTATTAATTTTTCAGCATTAGTATTATTAATTACTCTTTTAACAATATGACAACTACAAATAAATCTCAGCAAATTTATTTTCAATATAAACAATGCTGAACCTATTATTCTCAGTTATATAATTTCGATAAAGGAAAATAAAGCGTACTGCATATTCATTTTTATTTGGAATGTTCAAATGAGATTGAAAAAAATTGCAGAAATTTTCTTTAACTACCTTTTAGTTATATTTCATTTCAATCTTAATTTTTTTATACGTAGTCAATCTATTTATTGTAATAAAATGTCAAAAGTTAAGCGATTCTCGTTTGCCAACCGTCAGATTTAAGATATCCGTGACTTTGGATAGTACAGAACCTCAATAATGTTAGTAATGATGCTTTGTAAAACGTATAAACCATCGATTTGCTTCAAGTCATTTTTCCATACCATTCTTCAACAATATTAGAAAACATTGAAATTCTAATTATTTGGGGTTTTTAACGCATGAGAGTACGAGAAAAATCGCTAAAGACATATAGTTCAAAATTTTCTTCACTATATACTGTCAATTATAATTTACTCTAAGGATTTACATGAATTACATACATGTATGACCCGTGGTTCACCACACTTGCCACGTCGCTGATTTTGGATTTTGCCATTTTTCCATGCACAGTTCCACGCGAACAGTTCACAAAGCTTTTTTGGAAATGATGCCACCCTTGACCCGGTAGCCAGTGATCATGCCTAGGGGTACGTAAATTTCACATAAAAAATATCAAAATTTCGGAAAAAAATTTGCAATATATTAAATTTCACATTTATTTGGAAAAATAAATATTTATGTATATAAATTAAAAATTTTCGCTTTTATTAAAAAAAATCCCAATTGTACATACTTGGTTAGGTAAGTATCAAAATTCTTAGTTAAAACATTGTAGTAGTCTCCATATGCTCTTCTTTAAGTCTTTAGCAATAAGTAATAAGCAAATTTCTAGTGATATCTCTCAGTTAAAGACCGTGTATGATCTTAAATAAGCAATTACGTTAATAAATTATTACTATTATTACCTAATTTCGCTTAAAAAGCTATTTATCACTGAATTTTTGCCGAAAAGAAATAGAAAATTAATTTTCGCATTTATCCGCTTATATCGGCAAATTTTGCATTTATTCGCATCTATTTTGTAAATACGAAAATTTCGTATCCCTAATCATGAACTTTTGGACGTCAGATAAATCGCTCCGTTTCTGTATCACTCCAACGATTGCAATGTTTTCCACCCCCACCCCCACAGCCTTTATATACCCTCCACTGTTAGTGATCCCACGTGCCTTCTGAGACTGTTCATTTCGTGCCCACGTCGCAAGGACGCGGTGGTGACATTAATGTAACGGGACTGTGTATGATGATTCACACCAGATCAAGCCTGCTCAGCATACGGCCGCAAAGCCTTTTGTGAAGACACGTAGCATTATAAATCTAAAAAATATGTACAGTAAAACCTCGTTTATCTGGCGCCCGTTGATCCGGACCTCCAGATAATCCGGATCAGATTTGTAGACATTATTTTTATTGAATGTTCACATAGGATAATTTTTAACTGTGAATAGCAAGAACGTAATTACAAGTACGCCAAATATTCGCTTTTTAGTTTGGTTCAATGTACAGTTCCTGCATAGTATGTACAATAAATTATGGTAATGTAACGCTTTTTGTTGAGTTTGAGAAAGCTTTACTAGACTTACCATTTCTTTGTTAAGAAATTATGTGAAAAGTTATTTTTTATTTTTTAATGTCCTGTAAACGATACTATGAAATTTTGTTACAAAACATAGTTTTTTATCGTAATAAACAGTCTGCTTAGTTAAGGATTTTGTTTTGCTTATTACCCATATTACCCGGATTATACGGATTGCCTATGGTCCCAGTTAGTCTGGATAAACGAGGTTTCACTCTAATATATTTTTTAGATTTATAATATCAAGCAAAGAATATATGGAAAGATATTTACGAAAGGAATAATAACATATAAGCAATGAATATTAATTTTCATATCATTTTTGTCAGGAACGTTGCTATGGTAGCCCCTCCCCACCTCATGCGCATAACCCTTTCGCCATTTATCGGCACGGCGCATCCTAAGTTCAGTTGGAAGGAAAACCTCGATTACGCAGGTCCTACCAACAAGCGATAGCCTGACCCCTTACGAACATTTATTTCTTTGTATTCCCATCAAGTTATTTGTGTGAATGTTTTACGTGTACGCCAATAAACTTAATTTTTGTGTCTATGAAAGAAGATTTTTAGTCGTCCAGTTGTACATGACAAAAGAGCCACGACAATTTTAAAAATAATCAGTGATTTATTTTTGTAAAACAATATATTTTTTCGCTTTCCCTCCAATCCTGTTTTCTTGCTGCTCATAGCAGCTCTCCATAAAGAAATACGGCCCTCATCCCATTTCGAGATGTGCAGGCCCGGTTTACACAGTGCTTGAGGGATCCAGGGTTGCCCAATTTGGTAGGCCTATAAAAATGAACTCCTCCGAACTTGGGAAATTAACCCTCGACTGCGTATACAGGTCTTGCTACGTAGTGACTGGTCTTCAATCAAACAATAGCGCCCTTTACACGTACGCTCTTTTCCGCGTGAAACCACAATCCCGCGCGAGTGCTTGGAGCGCACGGGATTGCGCGTGGGAAAACTTGCAGTAGGCTCCAAAGAGCTTTCCCTTCCTCTCCGACACCTTCACACGTGCACTCAATCGCGCGGGATTGGGGTTTCACTCGGGAAAAAACGTACGTGTAACGAGTGCTTGGAGCGTACGGGATTGCGCGCGGGAAAACTTGCAGTACGCTCCAAAGCAGCTTTCCCTTTCTCTCCGACACCTTCACACGTGCATTCAATCGCGCGGGATTGTGGTTTCAAGCGGGAAAGAGCGTACGTATAAAGGGCGATAATGGCCGATACACGAAAGTGGAGGGGCCGAGGTGTCAAACTCATTACACAGTGCTTGAATAAAATAATAATAAAACTTAAGCAAAATTTCAAGTTTTTCTTATTAATGTAGAGTTACATATCACAATGTAGACATATTAGAATGTAGAGTACAATGTTGAGTTGCATATACCTTTATTTACAAATCACGTGAATATTCTCTCATATAATTTGTACCTCACTACTACTCTTTCCCTATGATACATGGACTATCCACCAGACTGATAAATCGCCCACGGAAAATTTAAAGTCCCTTGTACTTGGAAAATATTTTAACTGATTTTAAAGCTGCAAAATTTGAATTCCTTTAAGCAAAAATGCCAGACTTTTTTGGAATTGTTTTATTAACGGAGCTATACATCAGAAATATTTTTATCTTTAAAGATTTTGTTATAGAGTTTCTTACAAAAACAGTTTTTTTCTTTTAGTGTATTTTTACATTCACTGTAAAATAACCTGTATTTAAAATAAAATATTTTGTTTAACAAATTTTTATTTACTGTCTAAAGTTGAATGCAGCTGTATCAGCGCACTAAATAACAAACAAATTACTTTTTAAAATATTTCATATATCTTCTTCTAAAATACTGAAGAGAAAAAAAATGCAAATATAGAAACTTACACGAATAAAGGATTTTTAACATAAATGTAAACAATTGTCAGATTTGTTTATCCGATGTAATATCACAAAACAATAACTTCTCTTTGAGAAAATTTCTTTTCTTCCGATTTGCAGAATAGTTGTTAAAAAATGCCAGATTTTATTTTTGTGCTGCCATCTGTCGGGATCTATAAAAGTTGAAAATTGTTAACCGAATGAAATATATCGTCGGATATTTTAGGTTTGTATTTTAGAGATGAAAGGACCCTAATCTATGGCAGGAAAATTTCTAAATTTCTCAATCCAGTTTCAATCGTAATCATGATCAGTACCACTAATAATATAATTATTATAAAGTTTATGGAAATTTTATTGAAATCAGTTATAAACATTAACACACGAAATCAACACTTCCTCAATTCAATGTGTGAGTTTCCATAAAATATCTGTTGGTCAAAATCAATAACATTTCTCGCTAAAATACGTACAGTATATTCTAATTAAAGGATTTTAAAAGTTTAATGAATAAAACAATCACATAATTCTACTTGGTCGAAGCTATAATCCCAATCTCATTATTAAAAAATATTGCGATAAAATTACATAAAACATAACCTGATGAAGAATATCTCTTGTGCAAATATATGTGCGGCAAATCAGAGAAGTTCATAATAAGGTTGAAACATGGTTATAGGGTCATTTAGTAGAGGAGTTAATAGATTTTGTTATCGATTAACCAAACAAATCAATGCACGAATGGACTAGCACAGAAAACCGGAAAATAGTGTATAACTCAAAAGTGACTTTACATACCATAAAATAGAAACTAAATGAAGTTTTTAAAGTATAGAGTACAGTTCCTTATAAACAGCTTAACAACAACAGATGTGAAACTTATAAAGTCATTCGTAATCACTTATTAAAAATTTAGAGAATTTCAGTTTTATAAATTTTATCGACTCCAACTATGCCATGTTCAGAATCATGGTATAATTAAGCATTAAGGATAGCACGAAGTAGCATAAATTTAAAGGATCCCACCTTAGAAATACGGTCCCTTTTACAAAGACTGACATTTCCCACGCTCAAAACTTGGAAGAATTTTCGTTTTTACTGAAAAGCATAGAATAATAGCAATTGATAAATCATCAGAATTTTTATAAAAATATTCACATTTGTAATTTTACCTATGAAGCGTACTTGTCGGCTATGCTATGCAAAGAGCCCACGGTAAAGGGGAAATCTGACTCAAGAATGCTTAATCGCCAGGTTTGCAGATGCCTGTAATTTGCATAAGTCTCCTCTATCTAGTGTGGGCTGTAAGGTATACACAAGATTCGATTTACAAGAATCGAACTTTTGAGTGAATGAATTAAAGAAGCTGCTTGAGATATGCTAATTTCGGCATACGCGCTTAGTATAAATACCATGCAGCGTCATTAATAAAAAAGGTTGTTAAAGGTTGAAAAAGGTTGTTAAGGTTGATAGATAAGCGAGAGGGAGCTACGGGGTAAGTAGCTCCAGTACTATCCTGCGCTAGTGCTTAGGGGGCCCAAAGTTTACGTGGCAGTACCGCTGGTTTGACTCTCTGTTGGTTTGTGAGTATTGAAATGTGTATTTCTATTGAATGTTAATATATATATTCCGTACAAGTAGTACGTATGCTTATTGCTGTAAAAGGAAATTCTATATGTGCAACGAATTCAATAAACATTGTTTCATGTATAATCTGTGTTTGTATGAAATTCATTTAGAGTGCCACTTCAAATTATATACACCCAAGTCTGGGTAGAAGTGAGCTAGTTTCTCTATAGGGTTCAAAGGAAATCGACCAACGGTAATGTTCATAGTAATTCCAATGAATATTTACTATATACATCAGTTCTTTTCCGTGTTTTAAAGCAGACAAAGATAAAATTGCCCACCAAAAGAGATGTCGATATTTGCAGGTCACCTCTATCTAAGGTGTATTCACGGCAGTTTAACCGATAATAATGTTTTCAAGGTTTAGGGTGAAAATTGATCTACATGAGCATTTTTCATGTTTTTAAAGTAACCAAATTTAAGTCAATGTTGAAAAGCAATATTTCCGATATACTAAACAACAAATTTGTATCAAATCTTATTTTATCATTATTGTGACTTTTTATAACTGATGAAGTGCTTGTAACTGTATTATTTCTATAACCTATAATTGTAACATAAAAGTTAAATATTACTTTTAGATGTTTTACTAAGTACTAAAATTATTTACGATATGAGAAATTAAAAAATAATTCGGATGTACAGATAGTTCAAAAAACCATTAGAAATTGAAACAACATTTTAAACTGCGTGTTTTTTCAGTGTCATAGATATAATTTTCTTGGTTTAAAATAATATTGGTTTACACTTAGAGCTTATTTATCATTACTTGTAGCATAAGTATTCCATAAAATCGATATCATTTTTGAAACTGACTCCTTTTAATTTTTATGTCGATTTTAGCATTCTTCTGTCAAAGTATATTTGTAATTAATTTTGAACTGCCCTGAAAATATTTCATCATCGGGCTGGCGGCTGGTGCACGTAAAATATGTCAGGGTTGCATTGTCCTCCAGGTTCTCAAATTTACCTCTGGAGGTGCAGGGTCAAGTGTTCCGGTCTCGACACTTGACTCAGTTCTAAATTACGTGACCGGCTTGTAGGGGGTAGTGCTGGCCGCCTGTATGGTGTCCCCTTAAGCCAGCAGCATGAGCATATCAGCAACAATCTGGATAGAAGTTCCTGGGAACTGGTTCCCTCTACTTCTAAAAATAGCTTGGTATTTTTCTGGAGCTTGCCTTAATTAAATTTGGCTGTGGAGTTGTTAGTAAGTAAAATATAGTGTATTGTGAAGTGTTGAGATATTCGAATTTCTGCGACTAGAGAAAGTTTAAGGATAGGAAAAAATAAAGTTAAAAATGAAAGCAAAAAGGTGTTAGTATTAAAAATATTTTTTACCTTGAGTAATGTTTCCACTACCCAAGTAACAATTTTTTAAATGGCCAGCAGTCTTGCGGTGTGAGATAATACGGCAGTCCGCATCAGATGTTGACCACTACTGGTCTGGTGTCTGCAAAGCGTTGTCTGCCCGGTAATTCACATTCGGGTGAATGTCTAGCGACAAGTGACTCCGCATTTGGAAAAGAAAAAATAAATTCGTTATCTACGTTAAAGTATTTTATACATTTATTTATTTTATTTCACTAATCTCTGTGCTAAAAATAGTTGTATTTATATTTTTCAGTCATTTATGAAATCACCCGTAAAAACAATTGATTTTCTATATGCTAGATGTTTACAGCTTCTGAAACAGTATGATATAAAGTAAAAATACAACTTTGAATCAAAATGAAAAACAAAAAACAGCGATTTTATCAGGGGGGGAAAAATTAGTAATTGCTAACAAACTTCTCACTTTTCCACCACCATTACTTTCGTTTTCTTTACGTTTACGTCTTCGTTTATTCGTTTGTGTCTTTCTGTTGATGTGTATAGGTTTTTCCCCCGTTGCATTTTTTTTTTGCCAAGCCTCGCACCTCATTTTGAAAATATCAGTTTTCATGATTCCTCAATAGTTTCGAGTAAATGAATATGTCTAAACGAGATGATAACGAATGAAATCACTATTATAAATCACTGGCATATTATTTTCAACAGTCGTGCGCCCAACTTTAAGTTTGGGATATTGTGGTACGATCTAGAAATACGAAATATAGACTTATCTGTCTAGAGGAAGGAACGAATCTATTAAGGCGGCTGTGTACTAACCCTATTGGATTCACTGACCTAAATGTTAACCTATGGAGAAAACTTGTCTACTAGTTGCAGCTACACAAATGCTGATAATCCAATAAAAATCGTATTTTAAGATAGCCTGAACTTTTCTGTTCTTTGCAACGGGATTCATGTTATAAGTTTCGTCCACCAAAGGCATTTAGTAGCGTTTAAAACACACTAGACAAGTTTTTTCCGAATAATTTTAATTTTAAAATATTATTTGCATAAAAAATGAAGAATGCCCCAAGGTGTAACATTTCTTTCTCTATAACGGAGTACAATTTTGAAAAAAAAATCTTTTAATCCCAGTCAGCAATCCTTGGACAAATTTTCTCCATAGTTTAACGTTGAGGTGAACGAATCTAATAGGGTTATTACACAGAAGCCTTAATAGACTCAGCCATGAATTTTGTCTTGTTTTTATGGTTAATCAGTAAAATGCAAATCCTCATTTTCGTGCGGCGCTCTTATGTAATTCTTTCTTATTTGCAGCTTGGTAGGTCTAGTAATGGCACAGTGTACATTCAGGACGTCGAAGTGAAGACAGCGGGAACCTACAAATGCGAGATATCAGCTGACGCCCCTTCCTTCCAAACAGTGTCGGCCGAAAAAATGCTCACAGTAACAGGTACTCTTAATTTATCTAATATCTAATTTGTAATATTGATTTCAAAGTAGTATTCTACACTAAAATTTTAAAATCAATTTATCATACGTATAACCCCATTGTTTTGTCATATTTTCTGTGGAACTTATCGAAGGAAGCAAGTCAAATTTCTCGACTAATTATTTGATGTACCGGACATTTAACCATATAGAATAAAATCAGTCGTAGTTTTCTGGTGCACCGAGAAAGACTTCTTTAATGAATGCAGTCCGCACAAAACATTGCATTTATATTAATTTTATCTGGCTTTTGGGCTGCCTGCGAGTTACGAAATTGTTTTATAAATTGTTTTATGTAAATGGATTACGTAAATTAGCTTAAACTTTTTCCCAAATAAAGTTATAAAACACTTGAAATATTGTGACGAGATTTTGCCAATGTTAATTTTGGCTCTGAGGTTTCATGCGGAAGGGAATTGTTATTTCAACTCAAAAGGAATTCATCTGATTAATAAGACACGTAAGTAAAATACAACGTTCTCCACTGTTACAATGAAAACGTTACAGGAAATTTCAGTTTCACCTGTGTGCTTATTTTATAATTTTAAATATAAGGAATTTATGCGGATATTAATCGAGAATTTTTTTTTTCATTTATTCCTCAGTATGTACATAATAAGGTCCTTTCAGTACCATTTAGCTCTTTAGTAAACAGATAATTTCAATCACTTGACACCATAAATATTTCTTTTCTCCATTAATACTAACTCGTCGTGGAGTAGAATAAATTTAGCTACTTACGAAATGTTACGGGAAACTTAACTATAACAATTCACAGCATCATCTGCTCATTTGCTGACTTTTTAGGAACCTCTTATCTTTTTAAGAGTTTTATTATTTAGAGAGCTACTAAATAGCTTCAAATTAAATTTTCAGGAGTACTATAATGTATTTTCAATATACAATGTCTGAACCAATAGGAAATTAATTCTTCTGTAGTCGAGATCTGTCATTCAAAACTCTAGAAACATCGAAACTATGCATAGATAAGTAAAATAACATGGTTACCAAGACTAACTTAACTCGTACTTAATAAGTAAAACATATTCAGTTGAAAATATTAAAATAAACATTAAAATAGACATCGAGACCACGAGTTACGACCGAAAATAATGCTACACCCCAATAAATCCATTATAAATGATTTAGAGTTCATTTAGTGCACCTAAAGGGTCTCATACCATAGCTCAGCCAATTAGAAAGAACTCAGAACATTTACATCTACAATAATGAAAAATTATCTAATAAACAATACCTGTTTTATATTAAAGACAGTTGAAACTCCTCGGCTATTATATTGCTAGATGTATTATTTTATAAAACAATTAACTGAGACTTACCTAGGAAAAGACAAGAATTCTCTACAGACTCTCTAATTTAAGGTTTGCTTCTTCATCTACCGCACTGTATTTCATTTAATGATATAGACTGATTTGAACTTTCGTGATAACGCATTTTGATAAATGTGCTCGCTACTGATATTGAATTTACTATTCCCATCCAATTTATGCACATAATGTTTCTTCTTCTTAAAAGATAAAATAGGCTATTGTACCAGAAATTTTGGCACTTGGTCTTTTCTTGTTGACGAATGTAAATATTTCGAATCTACTGTACACTTTCAGAAAACGTTGCACAATATTTAAAGACCCGTAAAGTTTTCAGTTTTCCCCCTCTTATTCTCTGATCGAATGAACTGATCTAAGAGGAATTTCAGCATTTAACCTTTTCCCAGAAAAGCACGAAAAGAATAAATTTCAGATCCCAGGATGCATGCACTGCCAGAAAGCCTAAAGAATCACGTTGACCTCTGGCGTGAATCGAGGTACTAATCATAACGTCTAGCTTGCAAATTCGTTTTGACGTTGAGAGTTTCTCAATAAAAAATTTCAATTCAAACATGCCTATTTGAAATATTCTTATGGGGACAAAATAATGTAACATTTTCTTTAAAAGGGAAGTTGTTATGACAGTTAGCAGTTGTTAATTGCTATTTGTAGGCAAACTGATAAGAAAACGATGTAAAGCTATTGAAACTTAGAACACTTTTCAAAGAAAAATCTATGAGTTGATATGTGTTTTACTGCTAATAAAGCCTTTTCACTTAACCCATTAACGCCCAGTGTCCTCATTTGATGATGCTACAAAAAATTGCTATTCCGTGCATTAAATTAAAAAGGCAAAATAAATGCAATAATAAATGCACAAAAAGCAGTTTTTACACCAATTCCTTTACGGGTCAATTATGGTGATTTCTTTTGTTTCTCATAACTCTAACTGAAGAAACAGTACATAATTTTTTCCTAAAATTCTACAGCTATTGTAAAGAGTAAATGACAAAAAAACTATCTCATTAGGGCAGAAATTCTTAATATGGTTGTTTGAAGAATTGGAGATATTCTAGAGCTTCTGAAAGAGATTCAGTTTTATAATATCTTTTCTGAGGTTTGAACTTACCTACTACAATGACCAAACTAGGATTATCAGTTAGAGTCCCGAGACATTAAAATCATCAACATATATTTTTCTTCGTCTACTGCATAAGCATATCATATTTATGATCTAATAGAATTTGCATAGTTTTCGAAATATTTTACATTACAGTCATACCCAGAATCTTTTTAACACTGGTGTTAGAATATTAAAATAGGTATGGAAGTGTGACGGTTTTTTAATTTTGTTTAAAAGGAATATTTTGGAATTTTATATCGAATATTGCATTAGTCAATGTAGGGCTAAAGTTTGGATTCGCTGTAGTCTTACTTGATATCATATCAAGAACTCTTGATATAGCTTTTATGCGTTCTTCCACTGCATATATTTAAGACATATCTACCGCTATTTCAGTATTTGCTTTGATTTCACTAGACTGGAAACATTTATTTTACAAGATTATTTTACAAGTCTACGAGATCCGACTGAGTCTATCTCAATTGTAAATTGTATTTATTGAATGCGATGATCTCGACTCCCGCGCTAGGCATCTCCTGAAATGAAGTGGGTAATACAGGCACTTTAAATGTCTGAGTCATAAATCTCCCTGAAGAGGATATTGTGAATAGATTAACTCGATTCCCCTGAGTCTGTTCTGAGTCTCGTGAAATCGAGGTACAACAACTAAAATTTCATTGGCTCAACCCATCAAATCTGGAGGGATCAAATCAAATAAAAGGTCACTTCATTATATCTCTTTAGTTTAGCAGTGATTTTAAAAAAAACTATCCAGTAAAGGCTTTAGTAAACTAAACTATTTCATTACTTGTTGATAACTCCCATAAATGTAATAGTCATAAATGTAATAAATGTCATAAATGTTCCATAAACGTAATAGTCAGAGTTTACGACTAATAAAATGCGACTTTCTCAACTAACCTTTAAAATTCTTCACACACTATTTTCTCTTTATAATAATCTCGAACTTGCCCATATTCTTTGGTAGCTATAACAACTGTCCTTCCGTCATTTCACCTGCTAATCAAATGCAGATTATTATGGGAACTAGTCTCATTGACGAACACAGGGTAAGACCGGTTGGCTTTGGAGCCCTACTTTAATTATGTGCCGTACGAAGGCTGAACAGACCAAGACATCCAGTTAAGAGCCAATTTCAAACGTCTGCAAGCATCCATGTGCACTGCTGGAACCCAGCCAGCAGACTTTTGTACCGGTACTCAATATTTTAGCTATTCATCTGACTATAAATAAAACTAGCTGAAAACCCGCGCTTCGCTACAGAGTACATTCAAATTAAATACAACGGTAAATGTATGCAATTAATGCCAAAAAAATAAATATATATATTTATAATAACTGAGACGATCAATATATACAATTGATGTAAAAAAATATTTATATATATAAATTTATGAAAAAATCATAATATTTATTTTTTTGGATAATATCCAATCGTCTGCTGCATTAGAAAGAAAAAATGTTTTTTTTTGTCTATTTAGTTGTTACGCACGTGACGATAAATTTATTGAAAGTACCAGAAAAAGAAATCACGTGATCAGCATTTAATAAATTAAATTCTAAAAATTAATATTTAAAAATTCACCATCAGGAAATGGAGGTAAAAATTCGAAAAAAATTTCATTTTGGAAGGAATTTTTATGATCTTTCTCGTGATATAAATTTTATAACCCTCAATGCATTATTTTAAATGCAAACGTAAAAAAAAGTTTAAAAAACAGCTTAAAAATTTAATTTAAAAAAATCTAAGAAGAATTTTTGAAAAATCTTTCTTAGTGCACCCCTACACTATTAGAAGAATCGCCATGCAAAATTTCAGCCCTTTAGGTCCAGCGGTTTGGTCTGTGCGTTGTATGTCAGTCAGTCAGTCAGTCAGTGAATGAATGAGTCAGTTACGGAACTGTTTTATATATATAGATAAGGAGTAGCACATCTGAGAAATCTGTATAGTATGAGGAGTATTTTAGAACGCCATTGTAGCAAATGACTATTACCAACAGTATTAGACTAGAACTTTAAGTTTAAGGCTGTTGTGCACTAACCCTATTGAATTCGCTCACCTCAATGTTAACCCATGGAGAAAAATTGTCTACTATTTACAGCTACATAAATACTGATAATCAAATAAAAAAGATACTTTCAGATAGCCTGAACTTTTATGCTTCTTGCAACAGGATTCATTTTATAAATTTCGTCCACCAAAGGAATTTTTGTGCGTTTAAAACACACTATGCCAGTTTTTTTCCCCGAATAATTTAAATTTAAAAATATTATTTAAAACGAAAAATACCCCCAAGGTGTAAAATTTCTTTCTCTATTACAGAATACACATTTTTTTTAAAAATCTTTAAATCCAAGTCGGAAATCCTTGGACAAATTTTCTCCATAGGTTAAAATTGAGGTGAGCGAATACTGCAGGGTTAGTACACAGCAGCAATTAAGAAGAATTAGATAGCTACTAGAGAGCAGGTAGATGAGCTGATCGAAAATTCCCCCCAAACAAATTAAATATCCTCGTGAACTTAGCTAACTCCCAATTGATTGAAAACCTAAAAAGCCAAAGTGCATCTTATTGCGATTTCAGATACTTGGTAAGTATCAAAATTCTTAGTTAAAACATTGTAGTAGTCTCCACATTCTCTTCCTTAAGTCTTCAACAGTAAGTAATAAGCAAATTTCGAGAGTGAGATCTCACAGTTAAAGACCGTGGATGGTCTTAGATAAGCAATTATGTTAATAAATTGTTACTACCATTACCTAATTTCGCTTAAAAAGCCGTTTATCACCGAAATCATTTTCGCCGAAAAGTATTAAAAAAAATTTTTCGCATTTATTCGCATCTAGTATTTCGTAAATACGAAAATTACGTATCCCTAGTCATAGTATGGAAAGAGAGAATTATATTTTTATCGTGTATTTTGAGTTTCGTTTAAGAACTAAACTGGAATTTGCTTACAAATTTCTTAAAAATTTTCCTCTGAAACGAAAGTATTGCTGCATCAAAATTAACATTTTTGTTTTCCTAGCTGTCAGGTTTGTTCCATCACAAGAGGGTGCAAACCTAAGCATCCACGTACCATGCGATGCGTGTTATTACAACCATACAAACAGTTCTAAAAGTTTCACGAGGATATCGACATTATTTTTAACGTAGGATTTCGTTCCCCCCTAACGGTCCTCCGGAAAGCAAAATTTCAGACGCTATAACCATCCGTCGCCACGAGTTATAATTTAGGCAGCGCGACAAACTCGGTTTGTATCACTTGGACAAGCAGTAAACAGTTAAACAGAAAAGTACCAAAATGCGTCAAAATTTTGACATGCATATGTATATACGTACATATATATAGATACATATATACATAACACATACATACATATATACATGCAAAAAAAAGCAAGCAACGATAAGCAATACTACGTTAAGGCTGCTATGTACTCACCCCATTGGATTCGCTCACCTCAAAGTTAACCTATGGAGAAAATTTGTCCACGGATTGCCGACTTGGATTCAAAGATTTTTTTAAAACAATTGTACTCTGTCATAGAGAAAGAAACTTTATATTTGTGTACATTTTTCGTTTTTTTTTAAATGGAATTTATATTTTGAAATTTAAATTATTCGGGGTAAAATCTGGTATAGTGTGTTTTAAACACTCATAAATTCCTTCGGTGGACGAAATTTATAAAATGAATCCTGTAGAGCTTTGCAGAAAAGTTCAGGCTATATTACAATACCAATTTTATTTGATTATCTGTATTTATGTACCTGTAAATAGTTGACAAAATATATTTTAAATTAAAAATTTGGGGGCAGAGCTTAACCCCCCTATAGAGAGAGAGCCATTACAATCCCTCAAAATGTTAATTCTAAGGGGTGGGGTGGAATTCTAGAACTGTCAACTGGACTCCTCCCACCACAAGAGTCTGCAATAAGAGGAAAAGGGAAATACATTTTTTTCTTAGTACATAGCACCCTTAATAACCCGTGGTAGTTTTGTTAGAAGGGACTACCTAATTTTTTTTCTAATATTTGAACATAAACTACTGCGAAAAACTATCCTTCAAACAAGAGTCTAATTATAATTCAGGCTTATGCTCACATACCTCTTGTTTTCAATCGGATATGCAAGCGGAGTATGTATGTTCCTTTAATATTTTATTCCGAATCAAACGCTTTTCCTCCGTCTGAAAACGTTACAAACCGTCTGAACTCCGCCCAGCTGCTTTAAAATAATTCGCAGTTCGGAATCGAACGAGAGAGCTTATTAGCAATCGCCTTACAATCGATGCTGCCCCGCACAAACAAATGTGAAGTAGAGCTCACATTTACAAGTCAATAATCCCCCCGAAGTGCACCTTCTGGCCCTGCCACTCGTTAAGGAGATTACGTAGGGCAGACACGAAGTAAACTTTCATTACGGGGGGATTTCAGGAGATAGTTCTAATAATGTAATCTGTCATTACAGTTGACTGACTCGTTGACATATTTTCTATAGTTCCTCATGCCGTGGCACATATTTCCCACGAGTTGGTATTTTTAAGTGCGTGAATGATTTATTGCGTTATGGGGTACTTACTTGTATATGCTTTGGTTTGTACTGGTGGAACTGCGCTTTGGGAATTCAAACCAAAATAGAATTAAATCGCATTAATGTGCTATATTATGTGAGAGCAGAGTATGTAAATACAAATGCCGTGGTGACATTGCCTTTTAATAGCTATGGACAAATAATTATAAATATTCATCAACACATTTATGTGTGTCTGTAATATCAGTGCATTTTAATCCCTAATTCTGTATACGTATATAAACACTCATTTAAGTACACTCTAAATTAGTCCATAACGTAATGTTGCGGGATGCCCCATAATATTAATTTAGAGATCGTAATAATTAGTCGAATATGGAATTGGGATATTGTACATATAGGGATTCAAAAGCCACGCAACCCGCTACCGGGAACCGCACGAGAACAGTAAATTGTCTCAGCGGATGATATGAAAGAATATACAGGAGATTGGAACAATGTGCATCAAGGGTAGCCCACATCCCATGATCTGACTTTTATTTGGGGCATGTTCCCGAACGAGAAAACATATGTTTTCCCCTAGCTCAGCTCGCCCTCATTTTAAAAGGCAATTTCAACTGAAATGGAGGTATCGTTCCCTAATTGCCGGGTGAATTAAAAGACCGTATTCTGAAAACTATGTGAAATAACTGAAGTGCTGGTTTTGAAGTATACAATGTACTGTTATCAAAGCATCCATTTAATTTATCCTTACATACGATATGCGCGTCATTATACAGTTTTAAACTGTGAATTGCGTGGACTTAGTCACCTAATTAAGACTCTTAAAGTATGCAAGAAATTGCCATTATTACTCGTAAAGAATAAAAAAAGAAATTTATGCCAGAAAAAAACTAATAATCTATATTTTATAATTATTTTAACAAAACTTTACTGATATCACTTCATATAATTTATTTTAAATCTCTGAATAGTTATTATTTTGCGGTAGATACTGTGTTGGATTTTATCCTTGCTTTCCAGGTTTTCGAACTCACTTATGCAGTAATTAGCACAAATAATAAGTTCAGTGTACTACTATTCGAGTTGAGTGTCTTACTTCCTTCCGAACTCTCTGGTTTAACCTCGTGTAAATAATACAAAAAAGTTTTCTGATAAAGGCGTCGAAATTGAATTCTCAGGAATGCACAGTGATGAAATTATACAAGAAGTTGACAAGCTCGTACACACCACTAAAGGTTTCAAAAAAGTATTTACGATATAAAAAACGCAGTGGCTTCCGAATAGGATATATTTACTGGTGTTATGGTTCTCATCAACTTAAAACAAATCAATCTGTCTGAAATTTTTGGTCTTTAGAAATATAATATAATCAACACTAAAAGGCTAGCTTTTAATTCTAAATGGTGCAACTTTTTTATGTGAATTATTTCCCTCTATATTGCTGTACATAAAAACATTGAAACAAATAATTGAAGAACAGTGCGTTGAGAAAAAGATGGAAATATTTAACATAGCATTTTCTAATAATCAAAAATGAGCTCACACAGCAAAAAGAAAAGGTTTTTGCATATTTATATATTTATCCTCATAATTATATGCATTAATGAAAAGACTCTGTTAATTAAAAAATAATCTGTATTCAGAAGATGAAAAATGGGATAGTTTTATCGTGAAAATACTTTTTAATTGCTTAATATTTTTGTAATTTATTAATTACAGATGAAAAGTAAATATTAAAAATAAAGGGTCTGTCAAGATAACTTTCATATGAGGAGCGATATGCCAAATTTCGTATGGGTCCACAACTTTTCTTGAACACGCAACCACCATTTTCGATTATTCTAAAATCATTTGACAACTATATAAAAACGGTTTTAGTAATTTTAAAACGAAACTCATTGCTAGAAATGTCACTATTGAAATTGTGAGTGAAAGAAAAATTATATATAAATGCATTTTCTTCTTGTTATTAGCTTTTCATCAGATATAATTTAGATAAAAAGTAAGTAGTTGTATAAGTTTGTGCGAGATATTATTAGCAAATATATTTAAAGTATTATATTGACAACGACCAGGGTAGAGATTAGGGAGAAATGCATGGTAAAGACATGGGATGATAAATGCTATTTCCATCAATAATATTAGACAGTAGAAAAAGTTTATGTTGCCTTTTATAAATCATCAAAGAAGCATTCCTGAAAGAGATTTAATAAATTGAAATAATTTATTTTACAAGAACTTAATGAAGAGCATTTCCAAGGGATGGTGTTTATCACATGTTGGGGTGTGTGCAAGGGATGGTGTTTATCCCCTTATATCGTCGGCACAGGCTAATTGTCAAGACACTAGTTTTGAAGTCTAGAAGCGCGAGTTTCGAATCCCGCTGTTGATATAAGTTCGTTACAGTGATGGTCAATGTCTAGAAAAACAGTTGGTGAGCATTAGGGAGCATATGAGAAATATATTTTGGAAAAATGAAAATCAACACAGTTAATAAAATGACTCTGAGTACGTGCGGCCAACGCTTTGGTGTAGACACCAAACAAATGAATTGGTTACAAAACAAAGTGGGAGAAATGGGAGGAATGATATTCACAATATGTAATTTTCTTACGACACGTAGATGATCTAGTGATCAGAAAGATTACTTCAAAGTTTAGAAGTTCCATTATGTTAAATATTGATATACTGACTGGTATAATTGACATATTCGGTGTCTAAAATATAAAAAAATTACAAGATAAAAATAAACTTTTTATATACAACGTTTTTAAATTTGCTGTTGAATCATATAAACTTGACGATTCTATGTATTAATAAATACTTTTTTAAAATTCTTTGATGAATTATCCCATCAACTTGAAAGAAAATGATCAAATGCGTAATAAAGAGAGCAATTATAAGAATTTGTCAAACATTTCTTAATTGAATGACATATGAGATTTTTACAAACATAAATACCAGAGCCTACTTGGTTTCCAATTTGTTTTGGAGTGCCAGGTGAACCGCGTGCAGGTGAGGCTTGGCATATTGAATTCCTCTTTATATTTACTTCATCAGCATTGAATTCGATCGAGGCGCCACCTTGCGGATTTTTTCCGAACTAACTTTCTATACAAAACCAAAATTAACTGAATATGAATTGAATATTTGCTTAAAGATGGCTAAAAGTATTAAAAGAATGCATTGGCATCGTGTTCTGAGCTATTCTAGAAGTTTCAAATGTCTATCTAGTCGGGAAGTTAGTTAAAAATCGATTGCAAGATTTGTACTGAACAAACACGCAAACAAGAAAGCGAGTTAATAAAAACGTGGTAAAAAGCATCTGGAGGCATATTAGAAATATACAATAATTCTGTAACTAAACTAAAGGGATCAAAATATTAATGCTAACAATTTTGCAAGGAATCCATAAGTATCTCAAGATTAAAAATACAAAACAATTCAAATCATTGATCTGAGACACATGCCTTTATCTGCACATCCTAATACTTAATTATTTTTTTTTACAGTTTTGAATGACAGTGCTCGACTTCCTGATCCTAGTCTCCTAGCTGCCAGCTTCACGTGGATCCTTTTATGCCATTTTGCTGTGTGGTGATGACTTCCCTACGATGTTAATACATCCAAAAATCTTAAGTGGGACAGACGGGAAAAGCGCTGAATCTAGAAAAAAAAGTTTGGAGTAGAAAATTTCAAGTGGCCTTTTAAAAATGGAATAGTCAGAGTGAAAAGCGAATGAAGGATAACACAAGCAGAAGGATGAAGAAGACACTAATCATATCACTGACTTTGTACTCTCATTAATGCATCTTATGCTGTACTCTAAACTTCCTACACATGATTAGATGTAGGCTGGAGATGCGTTTCGAAGAAGTGTTCGGTTCTTAACGGGGAACGTCTTTGAAAATTTCCATTTCATATCATTTTCATTCATTTCACACTATTCTAGTTTTCTTTTAAGAAAAAAGGTATGAAAATTTTATATAAAATTTATCTGAGAAGGTGCATAAGATTTCTCATTATAAATCAAATTTACTTTAAAATCTAATGTAAAAAAGTCAAATGAAAAAAGTCTAAAGCAAATTATAACTTGTCTCAAAATCAACGTCGAAAGATAGTAATGCATTACAGATTATAATTAAATTTCAATACATACGACCATAACAAACTTCCATTCCTCGAAATCTTTTAATTAATAGAAATTTCAGCAGAACCTTAACTCTGAAAGATGCATGTTAGTTAATCCCCTTATTGAGGTAACAAATTTATATTAATTAAATTCTTCCCTTTAATAAAATGTTCGAAATTTTTTATGATCGTTTTTGTAATTCTAAATTTTTTACTGTAAGTTTTTATCGCGATAAGTCTTGTTCGTGAAAAGAAGAATTTTCCCATTTTTATGAATATATCCTTTACAATAATCTGCAAAGAACTGAATTATAAGTTTTTTTTCAGTATAGTTTTCAAACATATACAAAATGCGAAACTCGTAAATTTTTGCAATTAATAATGCTATGAATTTCAAAAAAAAAGGGTCTGTCATCGCAAGTTTAAGTTCCTTATATGAAATTTAAAAAACATCGTTTGTTTTAGTGCATTGTCAATTTCTAAAAATCACGTATATGCATTCCATTATACAAGGTGGAGGACGTAATATTCCTTTTTTTTTGTAGTTTAAACTCATATTGACTTATACTAAAGGACCTTACTTAATACCTTATACTAAAGGACTTATACTAAAGGATAATAATATACTTATACTAAAGGACCTTACTTACTATGAAACGTCCATGGAGTAATATATAGACATTTAGCATTATAACTTACTTGAAACTTATAGAAAGCACGCAAGTAATCAACACAACTTTAATTCCACAATACTTTAAAAAGCATTGCTACACGTTTCGAACAACTTAATATTTCATCGTCAGGCCAAAGAGCATTAGATGTGATTGTCGCCATGAACAACTCACAAACGACCAATGAACACAGGACAATTCAAAAATCATAAATGAACAATTCACAAACATTTGTGTATTGTTGACAATAAAAATCCCACCCAATGCTCCTCGAACTTACGATGAATTATTAAATCGTTCGAAACATGTAGCAACACTTTTTAATTTATTGTGGGATTAAAGAAGTGTTTATTACGTGTGTATTTCATATTATATTAAATTAGAGATAAATTTTGTTAGTTTTTTTCAGTGTTTTTAATTTTATTAGATTACTTTTCTGTTTAACAACTTTTCAATGCAACGGCGATTTTAGAGGAATTATGTAGGACTTCATTAATCTGAGATTCAAATATTATCATTGTAATTTTTTAACTCCTGGAAAGTTAAAGTAATCAGCATACATAATACGAGAGATAACACAGCACTGTTTTGTGTATAACATGTTCACGATAACCATCACAACACTAGAATTACTCGAATTAAAACTCCACAGAAAAGAAGTTACGAGAGATCTGTTTATAGATGACCACGTTTATTTACAGATATTTTCAGAATACTTCATAATACGCGTAACAAGGACAACGAGATCTCGTAAAAGAGCGCCCTCTGGCGATCACAGTAAACCACCGTAATATCACATATTTGGTGTCTTTAAGCTCTTTACTAAAGAGAACAATTAATTATATTCTAAAATAAATAGTATTTACCATGTAATTACACATTTCTCACGAAATGTTGCTTTACTGTTTTTCCGCAAGGATTTTGTCGGTTTTGTTCCAAGATACAAATCTGATAGTGAAATTCAAACCAATTACTTTTTTTTTCATGTATAAGCAGTAAAAACTTAAACTATCAGTCTCAGAACCATCAATCTACGACGTTAAAGTAACATGTTGAAGGCTACGACAGCTCTCATTGTCATAGAGGAGATGGTTGTCTATATGTGGTGCTAGTGGCAAACATGTTACGTTTCCCTTTATACCATTCTAACATCACTGTAATTGTCTTACTATGACCAGTGATGTCACACCACCATTTCATAACGTTTCATAGTTAGCAAGAGTGTAGCAATGGCATCAAACACTGTTACCTTTGAAGTGGAAAGATGCCATCGACATCTTTAACTCGTAGCTGATGTAAGACGAACATGCCTTCATACATATGACTGTATCACCTCTTGAATTTTCTATATTACAATTACATTGAATCACAAAAGAAGTTTCTCTTAAAACCAGAGAAAAACTTGTGTATTAATAAAAAATTTATATATTTACTTACATGGACAAATTAACTTTGAAATAACATGTAATGAAATACCATAAAAATAAGGCTAAAATTTAATTTCATTGCCAGCTAAGCCCATAAGAAATATTGCTTCTGAATATGAGGCGGTGAAAGGCAAAGTGGTGTAAGTCACATTTTCAACTTTTTTTATTTGAGGGCAAAAATGTAATCTCCATGTTCAGTTTATAGTGGAATTGCAAATAATTATTATTTGCAATATCATAATAATTATTATGAATTATAATTTGTTCATTTTATAGTGGAATTATTGTAGTTTTTGCAGTAAAACGCTTTTGACTTACACCACTTGACTTACTGACTTACACCACTTTGCCTTTCACCGACTCATATGTGAGATGAAAAACAATCTGACGGTGTTTGAAACGCATATCGTTGTACTGAGCTGTAAGACCATTTTTGGTTAATTTAATACACACTTGGTTAAAATGTATGGAGTGTATGCCATTTAAGAAGATGTATTAAACATTATAGTTAATTTAAAGGGTTTTTTCCATGGAGTAATATATTAAAATAAATTTTATAGTTTCATATTTTCTATGTTATAAATGGAAAAAATATTTACTAGGGCAAAATATTAAACATGCTTATAATTATGCGTAGTGACTCAATAAGAGGAAAATAAAATTAATTACGATGTTCTGAAACATCCTTTTATGTCATTAAATTTTCACGTAATCTGACGGCAGGATGTGAGCTATAAATTATATTCCTCGCGTTTCGTAACCATGTCTTGATCCCATAAACACTTTAAGAGCAATTCTCAAATAAAGGTTTTGACAGTTTAGGATTTTGATAAAATTTGAAGAATGAGCTTCATATGTGAAATAATGATTCTCTAAATTATATTACAAAACGTAAACAAAACTCCAGAAAAGGAAAATTGCGTTTGTTTATATTGATTATTAAAATTTTGAGCCCTCGTGGTCGCAGGAGTTGTCTAAACTCTTGTAAGCTCTTTTTGTGACACATTAATGCTTAAGAACCATAAACTTGCCACATGACAGACACGTTAATAGAAATTTCTCAAAACATGCCACAGTTCATCTATAAAGGCATGGTACTTCTGAAAAGCTCATGGATCTGTTGAAAAATACTGCTACCCCGCAAGCAATACACAATTAATTACTTCAATTTACCTGCCCACATAGTGTAGTTGTTAGCGTTCTGAGTTGTTCCACAGTGTTTCCGTGTGGTCCTCCTCATGAGGAGCAATGTTGGCTCACTTGTGTGGTGTTCCCATAATAAAGTAGCCAGTAAATCGCGGTAAATAACAAGATTCGAATGTCTAACGACAAATTGCCTTAGCATTGGGTAAAAAAGAAAAAGTTTAATTTATGTTGATCCAAGAGCTGTACAGCCATAGAAGACATAATTTTTCCAGCTAGAAACAGCTCAAGACCATAACGGTTTTAATGAAGAATATCATTCGACTTTATTCAGAAATAATTTTAAATCCTATTTCGGCTGCAGTTTACTAGATCACATTAACTTGCAGAGAAAAATAATTACTCTTTTCACATACGTTAAAGAATAATTCATTAATTTTTTTATGCAGGAACCGAACAAAATAGTTAGAGAAATAGTTTGTAATAAATATGTGACTGTATAATTTATTTTTCTCTCAATCAAAATGCAGAAAAGCTAAATTTCAATGGGAAAATTTCAAAATCTTTAGATTTTGTCAATCATTTGTTTACACTTATCGTGTTCTCCAAGGAAGAATTATTTCGTTTTTAGATGAAGAACTTCGTTTTAGATTCAGAACTTAGATTATTTAATTCTTCGTTATGTTAGTTTTTAAATTATAAAGTTGCTTTATGATGCAACTAAGAATGGTATTTAACGAAAGAAAAAATTTAGTCAGATATATTTTACTAAAGTCAAATTAAAACGTAACTTTAAGTAATTGAATTTAAATTAAAACATTTAGTATTATAAATATTGTAGGATATTTTAATATTCATATTAAATTATCATAAATTAAACTTAGTGTTAATCTAAAAAGTCTCAAAAAAACTCAGTTTTTTTTAAATTATTTAAATGACTAATTTTTTATATGAAAACAGACCAAAAAAAGTTGGTTCATTAAAGTTAGGCTTATTTTTTCTAATAAACAAGTATGCTAATTAGCGAATTGTATGAAAGTAACACAATTAGTAACGATGTAACACAATGTATTTTCATACAACGAACTAATTTCATACCACTCTACAATACTTGATAAGAACCGAACTCTTCTTTATCCTCGTGATGAAAAGTGGACTCAAATTATCTAAAGGACAGTGGACTAGCGATCTGTTTCCGAGAGTATCCCCTCACGAACTTAATAAGTTCACGCACGGTTCAGAAGACCCCAATGTGAGCAAAAGAACGATTAATTAAACCCTGATGCAAACAAGGATTCGCCGAGCTGCAGAGACAAGAATTCTGTACTCAGTTTGTATGTAAAAGGATTGAACAGGGCTGCCACACGTGATATAATGGGCTTCAAAAGAAAATTTCTAAATTTAGTTCAGACACACAAAATGCATCGAATTCCTGTATGAAGGACGTACGGCTAATTAGTATTAGATACAAAACTGAAATGAGTAAACGTGATTAATTTAACGTATGATTTTTATTCCTGGGTTAATTTAACAAACTTAATTTAACAAACATCTGCCATAAAGAGAATTAATTAATTCTAGATAGATATAACAAACCCACAGTGTCTGTTTCACACAGGAGTGGAAAAAAAAGCTTAGTTTACTTTTAGTTTACTATGTATTTACTTTTTTTATTTTGTCCTTATTCTTAAATTTATTCATAAATGACTAAAATACACTCAGTAAAGAGAAATTTTCACATATTTCTTTTGACTTAAGTATCGCCTTACAGAAACAAAGGATTCTAAATGCTTGCAAAGTACTATAATAGCTAAAACTCAAAGTTGTTATTAAGTATAAAAACCATGAAAGTAACTTAACGATACTGAAAATATTTTTCAAATTAAATACACTTAATTATAAATCAAAATTATCCCTTATGTTAATATTTGAACTTCATTTACTAATGCTTGTATTTACACTGAAAACCCATTTATAATTTTCTCTTACTTATTTGAAATTGAATTCTGACCTTGCAAATAAACATAAAATTTTAAATAAAATAATTATCTTAAAAGCTAATAGCTAAAATGTTCTTTCCCCAGTAAAATTCTGATAATATAGAAAACGTTACTGAAGATAAGAATAGAAATAAAAAGTTATATACTGTTTCAGCTTGCAGAAATGAACATTGTTTTAAATGTTCTGAATTTCTTAACGCGATGAGGTACATAAAAGCAGCCAATATTGCTCAATTCTTTCTGTCTGCTTTTTGGCAGCCCTGTATGTGAAGGTATGAAGCGTTGTTTGCATTTACTGAAAATGTAAATTTTTGTTATTCAGTGTTTGTTAAAATTTATCATAAAAGTCCGACTCGGGCTTTTGATAGCGTTATGATCTGTTTAGAACGAAATGTTGGTTATAAAATGCAGAAAATATTCCTTTAAAAGGTATATAAAACTAACTGAAATAAAGGGTATATAATAAATGTATATAAAAGGCATTAAGATTTGCATGTGATTGATGAAATAACACATGTTTATAAATAAAAATTACACGTAATTAAATTTTGTTTCCCATTTACAAAAGCAGTTTACTTTCAAGCAAAGATTTAAAGTTAAGTTTAAGTTACTTTAAAGTTATCACTTACAACTTTCATCGTCTACAGAAAAAAAATTAATTAAAAAGATATAAATTCATAAATCATTACTTTCATTTAATTAAGTAGGCTATTTTTACCCCCCTACACAAATACATAATAAATAGTTCCATAATATATTAAATGGCATATTTTAATTTTATAATGCATTCAGTTCCCGGTGGAATAAAACGCAACTAATGTAATTATTTAAATTTTACTTAATATATAAAAAATTATTTTAAAAGCCTAACACAATTTAGTTATTTAAAACTACTTTAATCCTTGAATCGAAATTATTTTTTAAAATTTTGTATTTCATAATTTAGGTGAACGATATTAAAAAAATTATAATAACTAAATACCTCAAAATATATTTTTTTTATTTACAGTTATGTTTTAAATGACAAATAGTGAAATATTTCTGCCAGTGCATCATTAAATCACTTATTTAAGCTAATAAATATTCTTAAGATAACATTTTTATGCAGTTTAAAATCTTAATGGCATTGATTATGTCCATTAGAAGAGTAAATTATCGCTAAACTGTTATTTATTTTTGAGGAAATAATTTAATTTTAGCTCTGCATGAAATTCTCTTAAAAGTTTTTCTCTCGAATTCTAATTTCTATAAAAATGATAGCAAGGAACAAAGAAAAATAATCTGCTATCTAAAAATCACCAGTAATTTGTTTTATTTGCTTTATGTTCAAAAAGCAATCATATCAAAAGAGTTATTGATCAATTATTATGTACTTCATGGATCAAATCCTGGAATTTTTTTTTGCTATAATAATACGGTTATCTATTTACAACGATACGAAATAATAACGTTTGTTTTGTATGTGTATTACTGAGACTAAATTAAAATTAGCTACAAGTATTGAAGAGACAAATATCGAACCTCATACAGGAACGTAGGGTTTGGAAGTCTCAGTGTAATAGTCAAAAAATCTCAGTTGTAACAAATGTTTACTTATTTCAGAAACTTAAATGTGCTCACGTAGACAGAAAATAACATATAATCCATAATGTCAATGTATTTTCCAGCAAAACTTTTACTTGAAAATGCCTTTTGAAGGTTTAAATTATCTGTTATTAATATATACGTATTCCAAGAAAATACATGTTTGTGTATGCTTGTAAACGATAGCTTGCAATAATTAAAGCGTAATAAAGGCACGTATATCCAAACAAACTGTATTAGCGCACAGGAAACATTCTTTTTACGTGTCCGTATAAACATGATTAGATTTCTGACACGCCTTTACGTATTCATTATTGTTTCTACTAAAGATATGATTTCATATTTAAAAGTACTGTTTCTGGATATAAAAAGGAAGAGTAATTCTTGATGGAAAACTTCAGTTGTTTTAAATTATTTAATGCAAAAGTTAAATTAAATTCAGAGCAAAATATAACAAGTTTCCTACGCGATAATGAAACAAAGATTCTAGGAATATTCCTCTGTGAATTGCATATTTATAAAACTCTTATTTGAACGACGTTTCGAAAAATTTTAGTTCTTTAAATTTTATCTATGAAGCGCAGTATTGATTAACAGGCGAGAAACGTTTCGTTGAGTGAAATGGCAGCTTCACTTGTAACTCTAAAATTATTATTTTTAGTTTAGGAATTTTCTTTAAAAAAAATTCCGAAATTTCTCTTAACATATAGACCAGAAACAGCAATGCTTTAGATGAATTCACATTACGTGACTAAAATGAATTAATACTTTTTAATTGCAGAATGCTTTACTCTGTTTTATCAAAACTTTAGTAATTAAAGCTGCTGTGTACTAACCCTATTGGATTCGCTCATCTCAATATTAGTCTATGGAGAAAATTTGTCCAACGACTCCTGACTTGGATTTAAAGATTTTTAAAAAATGTACTCCGTTATAGGTAAAGAAATTTTACACCTTGGGGCATTTTTCATTTTTTTAAAAGATGCCCATAATATTTTAAAATTTAAATTATTCGGAACAATCTCGTATAGTGTATTTTAAAAGCCCATAAATTCCTTTTGTGGCCGAAATTTATAAAATGAATCCTGTTGAAAGGTGCAGAAAAGTTCAGGACATCTGAAAAGACCATTTGTATTGGATTATCAGCATATATGTAGCTGTCAATAATACACACATTTTTCTCCATAGGTTAACATTGAGGTGAGCGAATCCAATAGGGTTAGTACACGGCATCCTTAAACGTTTAATGCGCGCAACTAAATGTAGTACACAATTTCTCTGAGTTAAATCTTGCATTATGTATGACACAATGCGAACAAAATCTTATGTAATGCATGATAAACAACTGTAACATTTTTATATGATCTTACAAAATATAAAGATCATATAAAAGATCTTTTATATGATCTTTTGTATGATCTTAAAAGCAAATCAATATTGCAGTTTCTGAGTAATAGATAACTATAGTTTAAACGGCTGTTAAATTCAAATCAATATAGTTTATTATTTACAGTTATTCAGCCCGACTCACATAAAAAAATCTATATTAAAGTATGTTGTATCTGTTTATAAATGAAAAAATTTCATTTTGGAAAAATCATCTCTAATTTCTGTCAAATGTTTCCCAATTGTATATTATTTTCAACATAAAAACTCCAGTTTGCTAAATTTATCCATCCATGATGCCATGCAATTAAAAAATATATTATTTAAAGCCTTGACAATTAAATATATAATTCATGTTTCAGTATATTTTATATATAATGCCTAATAGAAGATCAAAACAAATGTCAAAATATGTAGAAACAGTCTTAAATAATGATACAAAGATATTAAATTGAATATTTACTGTAAATTTTCAACATAAGAAAAAGTTATAAAATATACGTTTTTAAAAGTTCGTTATTCAAGCATAATGAAACTGAGCAATTTATTTAAAGAAATTATTGAAAGGATAAGTATGAATGACGCATGCCCTGAGAGCAATGAACAGGAAGTTTGTTGAAATATCCATTTGAGTGCCATTATAATGATTTCCTTTAAACCGTCAACTTTTAATTTTTATTACAATAAACCTTATTAAATTTGTTAATGATTTACCAATTTTTTGTAGAACTTTCAGATGGACTTTTAAAATAAAAATGCTGAATGTGAGAAGGACAAAAGATCGAGAAATTTCGAAGCGTATTTTAAAGAATTTCAAATATGTGCCAATGTTAATGCCCATCTAAACACACTTAAAAAAAATACGTTCTCTCAGACCTAATCATGATTTTTGTCAAAATTCAATGTTAAGTCTTTCGTCTGAAATTGTTTTAGGAGATGAATAAACACATTTCATAACTTTTGTAATTACCAGTATCAGTAATAGTCTCAGTGTGATCCGATAGTAAATGTTTACGTTGTGGAAACTTAAACATGTTAAAATTTGGAGACTATACATAAATTTATGGCTGGCTGTTTTTCACTTTTCATGTATATTAAGATATATGTAAATAATTTATTAAGAAAGTTGTCTTTCAATATGCTGCAGCGACTGGTGAACTAAATTTATCCAGAAAATACTGCATATAATTGAGTTAGATATTCATTGTGTTGTTTTTGCAATAAACTAAATAATAAGATATTTGTGGTTTGTGTTATTTTATATGAAGTAGCATGTTTGTACAAAATTTATCTACATCCCTGTCAAATCAACCAGAGATATCGTTCTGCTTATTAAAAGTAATTTACGCGTACCAAATTGCTATTAACTATTGTATGAGACACTAGCTGAATAACCGTGCTTCACTACAGAGTACATTCAAATTAAATACAACGGTCAATGTATGCAATTAATACAAAACATATATATATATATATTTATAAAAAATCGTATCTGATATTTTTATATACAAAATAATGTAGAACAGAATATTCAATTTAAATACAACGGTTAATGTATGCAATTAATTTGTATGAATAATATCCATAAAACATACTAATTTGAATTGAATTCTTAAAAAACTTCCATTTCAATTAGGTTAGTGATTAAATTTTATCTTTTACAGTACTTTAATATTTTTTTGTCAATTTATTTCGATGTTATGCACGTCACGCAAAATTAATTTGAAGTATCACAAAAAGAAAAGAAACCACATGATCAGCATTTAATAAATTAAATTCTAAAAATTAATCTTTAAAAATTCACCAAATATCAGAAAATGGAGGTAAAGATTGGAAAAAGATTTCATTTTATGATCTTTCTAGTGATATATATTTTATATCCCTCAAATTATTATTTTAAATGCAAACTTTTAAAAAAATGTTATAGAAACAGCTAAAAAATTAAATTTTAAAAAAAGTAACAAGAATTTTTCAAAAATCTTTCTTAGTGCACCCCTACACTATAAGAAGAACCGCCATGCAAAATTTAGCCCTTTAGATTCAACGGTTTGGTCTGTGCGTTATCTGTCAATCAGCCAGTCAGTTACGGAACTGTTATATATATATATATATATATATGAGAGATTCAATATTTTTCATAAGATGTTGGAAACATCAACATATTTGCTTGTTACACCAATTTAGATAAACAAACATACCAGGTACAAAACTATAAAATTAAATTTTAAGTTTAATACACAAGGAAAACTCGTAGTATCACGTGCTTTTGTAGTGAATTTTGTAGTGCCCAAGATTGTAATGCAGTTTTGGGGTTTCAGGGATTTGAATTTTATAGTGTGGCTAAAGTTTTCTTGATATTCATGTATTCACTTCGCTTGTTTGTCTTACAATCTTTGTAATAATTCTCTCCAGTAGCTCTATACATGCTATGCGTAAGATATTTAATGAAGTTTCTTATGTGACTAACTAACTTACAGTTTAATACAATCTAAGGTATTAAATTATACAAGGCAGGGTCAAGAAGTTCCAAAACTAAGTTTTTATTCTATAAAATACAACACTTACATATAGTTATAGATATAAAATTTCAAAATACTCACCCTGGCTATTTATACATTTATGCCAGGGGCTGTATAATTTTGAAAAAGCGGTTTCCAATTCATTTTTTGAGATGTCCTTTACAGCAATCGTCGCATTATCTTTGTCCTGAATAGCGTTTCCCTTTCAAGACATTTTTATGTCTCAGAAAAAAAAATAAATCACGAGGGGCAAGATCGGGGGAGTATGGAGATTGTCTCAAGAGAGTTGCAGAATGTTTAGCTAAATATTGTGACACAATTACACATTGATATACTGGGGCATTATCATGGAATATTTTTTCCAATACGGCAGACGGTTTCTTGGACAATATCCTTACCGCCATAGTACACCACAGTTTTTCTAGCCATTTTATAGTGGGGGGTACTATAGGCGGACTAGCACTAACCCCTATGAAGGGACGACTCAAACGGAAGCTTTTAACGGCGCAACGCCGGAATTCGACCCGAGCATCCTCGACACCGAAAACCAGCGAGTTTTACCACAGGGCCACCACAAGCCCATTATCATGAAGTAGTTTCCAGTTTTTTCTCTCCACATGTCCGGTCTCTTCCTTCTGATGGCCTCCCTGAGACTAATATTGCCTTCTACATAACGTTATTTACTGTACGTCTATCAGGTATAAACTCAAAATATGACACCTCTGTGAACAAAAACAATTCCACCATGACCTTGCCTATAGATTTGTCTATCTGAATTTTGCATCATCCGAATATTACATCATCATCCACTGAAGCTCGGCCATCTTTAAATCGCTTAAGCCATTCAAAAAATAATTCCCCTTGGTAACGTTTTCTGACCGTAAGCTTTATTTATCGTTTCTACAGTCTCTGATGCATTATTCTTCCGCATTTCGCTACGGAGTACATTCCAATTAAATACAACAATTATATATATATAATAAATACGACGATCAATGTATACAATTGATGCAAAAAGAAATATATATATATATATATTTATAAAAAAATCGTAAGGGATATATCTATAGACAAAATAATGTAGAAGAAAATATTCAAATTAAATGTAATAGGATATAGTAAAGAATACAGTACAGTTTGAGGAACATATCTTTTATTGTATTTTAATATTTTTTTGGATAATGTCCAATCGTCTGCCGCATTAGCAAGAAAAAAAAGTATATATTTTTTTGTCTATTTCGTTGTTATGGACGTGACGATGAAAAATTATTTAAAGTACCAGAAAAAGAAATCACGTGATCAGCATTTAATAAATTAAATTCTAAAAATGAATCTTTTAAAATTCACCAAAAATCATAAAATGTAGGTAAAGATTCGAAAAAGATTTCATTCTAAAGGAATTTTTATGATCTTTCTCGTGATATAAATTTTATAACCTTCAAATTATTATTTTAAATTCAAACTTTAAAGAATGTTTTAAAACAGCTTAAAAATTTAATTTTAAAAAATCTAAGAAGAATTTTTCAAAAATCTTTCCTAGTGCACCCCTACACCATAAGAAGAATTGCCATGCAAAATTTCAGCCCTTTAGGTCTAGCGGCTTGGTCTGTGCGTTGTATGTCAGTGAGTCAGTCAGTTACGGAAATGTTATCTATATTTTTAAAACAGTTCCGTAACTGACTCATTCATTCATTCATTCATTCATTCACTGACTGACTGACATACAACGCACAGACCAAACCGCTGGACCTAAAGGGCTGAAATTTTGCATGGCGATTCTTCTAATAGTGTAGGGGTGCACTAAGAAAGATTTTTCAAAAATTCTTCTTAGATTTTTTAAAATTAAATTTTTAAACTGTTTTTTTTTCTTTTTTTAAGTTTGCATTTAAAATAATAATTTGAGGGTTATAAAATTTATATCACAAGAAAGATCATAAAAATTCCTTTAAAATGAAATCTTTTTCGAATCTTTACCTCCATTTCCTGATTTTTGGTGAATTTTTAAAGATTAATTTTTAGAATTTAATTTATTAAATGCTGATCACGTGACTTCTTTTTCTGGTACTTTAAATAAATTTATCGTCACGTGCATAAAAGCTAAATAGACAAAAAATAATTTTTTTTTCTTGCTAATGCGGCAGACGATTGGACATTATCCAAAAAAATATTGAAATACAGTAAAAGAAATGTTCTAGAAACTGTACTATATTAACTGTACTATATTCTTTAGTATTCTTTATATTAGATTTAATTTGAATATCTTCTTCTACATTATTTTGTCTATAAAAATATCGCTTACGATTTTTTTATAAATAAATATATATATATTTTACATCAAGTATATATACATTGATCGTCGTATTTATTATATATATATTGGCATCATGAAGCTACAGATGGCATTAATTGCATACATTGACCGATGTTTTTACTTTGAATGTACTCCGTAGCGTAGCGCGGGTTTTCAGCTAGTAATTATATATAAATTATATAGATGAACAGAATTTTACTTTTGTTCAAATTCTGACATTTTCAAATCCCGCCGTTTTAATTGCTAGTATAAATCAATCGATTTTGGATTATGGGAATGCGCAACAACAAAGCTATCTAGCGGAGAATATTAATATTATGATCAGGCTTCCTAATATATGTTCAATTAAAATTTATTTCATGTATTATTATTTCAATTGCCGCTCACATGGTGTAATGGTTAGCGATTTTAGCTTCCACGTACTGGGCTTGGGTTCAAATCCCGAATTTTAAACGAAGGCCTGGTCGTTTCCGTATCGTCCCCTCATAGGGAGCAAAGCTGGCTGACCTATATGGTACTTCCATAATAAAGTATCCAGTAAATCGCGGTGAATAACAAAAGGTGAATGTCTAAAGACAAATGCCTACGCATTAGACAAAAAAAATTTAATTAATTAGTCCTGGAAATTTTTGATCGTACCTTGTATTAAATTTAAATTTTGTTATTCTCATTGCCATCGTGATCTTTGCATTTGGAAACCGTTACGTCACTTCTTCTGGGATGCTAAAAGAGAATTTCCAGGTGAAAATTCAAAAATGTGTGTTAAGTAGAGGGCTTGGTGTATTAAATTAGGACTGTTAAGCTCTCAAGATTGAGTGACGAATCGCCGAAAGTCTGCAGTGTAATGTAACGAGGAAGGGGGATTGAACACTCTAATGAAAAACAGACACAACTGGGACTTTGAAAGTAATCAATATGCATACGAAAGCGTACGTAATTATGAATTACGTGCCTGTACAACACTGTGACAAAGGAAATTTAACATCCTAAAGTGGACGAGCAAGACATAACTATAAGAATTCTCTTAATTCATTCCTAAGTTATATTAAAATTTAGGGGTGGAGTTTTCCTTGCAAAGGGAAGTTGTACTTTCATCGTTTTTGCAACCTATATATGCAAAGAAACTGGTCTGTGTTCAAAACAAACTAGTTATTGTTTCACAGACCATTTGGTGATTCAGGTCTGATAGTGAACGTTTCCCAGCAACCTGAAACTGCAACTTCAAGTGCAAGTTAGGGAAATTTTACGATTTTCGACGCTAACAGATTAAAAACACAAATTTTTCTATCTCTGCTAGAACAACTATATTAAAAAATCTAAATAATTTCTTACTCAAAGACAAAATCTAGCTATTAGAAGCAAAAAGAAATATAAGTCTAATTTTTGAGAAAACGAAAGTTAAATTTCTGCCTGAAAAAAAGGAAAAATAGTTTGACATCCGGGCTTGGCGAAGATGTAACCCCTTGTGCAGCGTCTAACCAATTATTACCGGAATAGGAATGTCTCTGCAGTTTGCGCTCAAAATTAAGAAGCAGATTTTCACAGGGCTCCGAATTCAATTAATGATTCGAGACGTTAATGAACCCTTTGTGTATACTTTATTAATCCTCTTCCTCCTTTACGGCACTTAATATCGTGTCTGATCGGATTCTCTGTCGGCCTAAAGAGGAAAATTAGATTTACGGAACGCTGCCGCTGTTTATTTAAGCAATAGAAATTCCTCCAAATTTGAATTCTAAGATTAAAATCCTGTTGCCACGTCACCGAAGGATATCTCTTATTTCGATTGATTTCGGATCAGATTTGGTAACGAATGTGTTTCCCTGCATTCCTACCGGGTCGAAATTTACGGAAGCGGTAAATGTCGACCTAGAATAGATTTCACAACAAATGAATCCGAGCCTCGTCCAAAGTACCGCAAACAACATCTTAAAGTATAGCTTGAACAGTGAGATTTAGTACTCCCACAATTTCGTAAGCAAAAGGAAATTTTTATCAACAATCCATACAAAAATATGCATATCTTAGATGGAAATTTATTGGTTCACATATAAACAGTTATCAGTATGTCTAAACGTTACAAATTTCCCTGAACATAGAAAATTTAGCTCTAAAATGCTACAATACTCCTAAAAGGAATTTTTCTAGAGATACTACATCTTATTGATATTCAAATCGTAAAATACTGCAATAAACAACTCCTTGTTATTAATTTTCTAACCAAAGGAAAATTTTCATGCATATTTAAAGGAAATGAATACGAATAAAATTTCTTCCGAGAAAAAGTTTCTTTTATAACAGTTGCAGGTAGCAATGCATTATAAAGAACATGATGATTCCGCTTTTAACATCGCTTTTGGGATTTTTCTTTTGCTGTTATTTGTACAGAAGGTACGACGGGCTGTATATGCTACATCCTGAAAACTAGCTCAAAAGTATGAAATTGTCTATTTTACATATAAAGTAGAAATAAATATAGTACAGTGCTGCAATAAAGGATGGTTAGTTGATATTGAGCGTTGGTGTTCGCAACACTTTTACTGTACTATACCTTTTGCAACACAACTGCTGAATGAATGACCTGGATACAGTTGCTGAAGTAATTAAAACAATTCCGAATGGCTTTAGGCATGTGTGCACATTAGAATCCTACCAATTGCAGGTCTCTAACCCGTAGACTCTGGATCCGGCAGTCGTTAAACAATTAATCAGTTCTATCTGTTAAAACTTGACGCCGTCGACCAGTGGCTAAGTGGTTAATCTCATTGACACCTCGGACCCCTCCGCTTTCGCGTATCGGCCCATGAATCACTGAAGACCCGGCGCTACGTAGCGATACCTGAATACGCAGTCTAGGGTTAATTTCCCAGGTTCGATGACATTTTTTATTGCCGTGGGGCTCGAGGATACCGAATATACAGTACAGATCTGCAATCTACACAAGGCACCCTAATTCTCTTGGCTAAGTGGTTAAAGCATCAGCCTGCCGCGCTGGTGGCACGGGTTCGATTCCCCATAAGACTTGTATTCTGGGGAACTTGTATTCTTGTTGTATTCTGGGGAACTCGTCAGTCTTACGCCTGCAAAAGGAACCCCGTCTAGAGAGGGGAGCTACAGCCCATCGCCGGTGTCATCGTTTGTTCATAAAAATCTTCTGTGATTGAGTGATTTATTTTTCTATTTCTTTGTATTCATATGTACACCGGACTGGGGTGTGACGTATAGAAATCCAACCCCACTTGAGGCAATGGCACCCCCTCTTCAGCGGATACTGCTTCTATCCGGAGACACGACAACAAATAGACAAAGCAAGACGCCCACGTGTTATGGTGATTAGCGTCTTGAGCTTCCACGCTCAAGTTGGTTTGGGTTTAAATCCTAAGTAATGTTTGGATGCTTCCGTGTTGTTCCCTCATACGGAGCAATGTACGCTTACCGTAAAGGCTGCTCCCATAGTAAAGTAGCCAACATGTTTTCGCGATATACTGTATCAGTGTCTCACGACAAGTGACTCTGCATCAGGGAAAAATATCTGTTAATGGCCCTATTCTTTAATCCCCGCTGAGGATGCAGGAACGCAAAGTCAATGGCCTACGATGTACCTCCTCTATAGTTACAATAAAAAAATTTCTGTGTTCAGTTCAATTTGACATTCTTATGTTGTAAGGTCCCTGAGCCTAGGAATCTTCTGTTGCCTTGATGAAGTATTGATCAGTAATGACAGTTTAACAACAGTTTTTCTTTTCAATTTAAATGACTCTAATCATAAAAGTAACTAAAAAACTAAAGAGAAAAGTACACTTTCTCTTTATTGACATTTTAAAAACTGTTATTTTTCTCACATTTTTAGGTAAAGTCATTTTCATAGATTTGTTTATTATTTTGTAAATATAATAAAAGTTTTCTTGCTTTAATGTTTATTTTATAACAGAGTATTTTTAAAGATGAAATGAAGCTGTTTCTCGTGAATTTGTGTCATGTAAATAGCCACATTCAAGGTACTCGTCATTACGTGTTTAATTTCATTTTCATATAAGACAGTTTAACTACAGTTTTGTTTTAACGTAGGATTAAGTTCCTCCATAACGGTCCTCCGGAAAGCAAAATTTCAGATGTCATGAATCGCGAGCTTTAATTTTGACAGCGCTCCCAATCAAGTATATATTGATTCGGCAAGCTGTAAACAGTTAAACAGAAAAGTACGAAAATGCGTCAAAATTTTGACACACACACACACACACACACACACACACACATATATATATATATATATGTGTGTGTGTGTGTGGTTCCTGAACCTACATCGGTCTGTGATACCTGCATATTCCACTAGATAACGCTACTATCTGCGCCGCTTGAGCTAAACTAAAGAAGAACAGATCTGGCAACCCCAGCCAGTCAGATGATGGACGGCGATGAGCTATGACGCGTTTATCTGTTAGCAGTAGACGACTGCTCCTTCATTAGGCTATTATGTTAATAATTAACGACCTAGCTTTGTAAATATGTTTGTAAATAATTAATATTCATTAAATGTTAGTATAGTTTATAATAGTTTAATTATTTTTAATCACCGCACGGTTATCCTGACCCACATATATATATATATATATATATATATATATATATATATATACGTACATATATACATAACACATACATATACGTATACATACAAAAGAGGTAAGCAACGATAAGTAATCCTACGTTAATAACCCGCAGTAGTTTCGTTAGAAGAGACTACCTGAAATTTTTGTTTTTGCTTAAAGTGCACGAAGCACTAAAATAGCTGAAAGGCTCTGCATTTACTGTCTCATTATAGGCATTTTTAAAACTGTTATTTTGCTTACATTTTTAGATAAATTCATTTTCTTAGATTGGTTTATTACTTTATAAAAAATATAAAACGTTTCAAGCTTTAATGTTTATTTTATAACTTAGTATTTTTGCAAAAGGTGAATGTCTCGCGACAAGTGCCTCCGGATTAGAAAAAAGCACAGAATGTTTTAAAATATGAAATAAAGCTGTTTGTCGTGAATTTGTGTCATGGAAACAGCCACGTTCAAGATAATTACACGTTTTATATCATTTTCATTTAATACCATTTAATACAGTCATAGAAAAGTACAAAACTGCTAATGTCGAAATTTTATGCAACTCGCATTGTAACTGAAATTCATACACATTAATCTCATAGTAACTGAAATCCTTACGCATTAATCTCATAGTAACTGAAATTCTTACACATTAATCTCAAAGTAGCTTTTTGTCTATGAATTTTGAATTGAACCATTGAGGATAAAATTATTCAGTTACTTAGAATTTTAAGAGTATTTGGGTATTAGGGCCGTTTTAAAAATAAAGTATAATTGAATCGATCCTTTTGAAAAGGAGTCATCTCCACTTTTCAAAAACTCATCTGCCCTTTTCTCCAACTTTTCTGTGCCCCCCCCCCCCTCAAGTTAAAAAAAAAATTGACAAATTATATTTTACATTAGGATCGATGCCTTATAAACATAATAAATACTAAATTTAGTCTAACTAATAATGCATGAAGGCGAATTATAGTTTTTTACTTCTCATGTGAAAAATATTAAAAAATGGAGATGACTATTTTTCAAAATGACCGATTCAGTTAGACTAGATATCCGATTCAAAATTTCATGTTCCCTCCATCTACTAACCTTAGGCCATTATTTGACAACTTGGCCTTGCAACATTTAGTTGCTTATCCTAAAGTGTGCTAAGTTCTTTTATTGCTTTATCTTCGCTCTTAAGTTCATTCAGATGCTTACAGATTGGACTGTATCATTGATTTCCAATGCTCAAGAAGTTTAAAATTTGTAGGAGGAATGATTAAACTATAAGAGGAACGACTAGTAATTTTCAAATTCAAATTTTTGACGTGTTATCTTCTTTCTTTAGTGCAAGGTAATGTCTTGGAGAAGCATCACAGTGCTTGTCAATAAAACTCTCCTGAAACTCTAAACAACCGACCCCAGTCGCTCCCCAACATCAAAATATGTGCTTACTGTAGTTCTTTGGGCTATGACTTTAACAAGGAGTGAACACTTTATTGGTTCCAGATGAGAGTTGCGTGACTTTTCGAGGAGAAAGGAACTCCTTGATTTATTTCCGTCTGGCTAGCGAACAAGTATGATGCCATTACACATGGCAGAATTTTCAATTTTCTTGTTCGTTTTTAACATGCTGAAAGACAGCAGAATTGATACTGGCGCATAACTACAAACACTCAGGCTTTGTTTAATAAACGAGTAACTGCGACCGGCAGTTACTGACGCCGGCCAAATCTATCACCTTTGAAGGTTTAATGCACAAGCAAGTTCAACGACCCTTTTGAAAAGACAACTCTGAAATCTTTGAAAGCAATCGATTCTAACTAGCTCTTAAAGAGACTAAAATAAAATATATAATTTGTGATAAAATATATCTTTGGAATTCAAGGGTACTGAAATTTGTAAATTAAAATTTATAAGATAACTGCGATAGTGATAAGATAGACTACGGTAAGATAACTGTGAATTCATTCCATAATCAGAAATTAATTAGGATTCGTCTCCTCTCAAAATTAAATCTATGCTCATTCAAGCTTTAAGATCCGTTTCAAATGAAAATGCATTTCACGCACACTTTCATAAACAGATTTGAAGTTTTATTTCAGTAACTAACTTATTTTATATTCGTCTTGATGATAATGAGCGAGATGAGAAAGATAAGTGAGAGGGGAGACAGATCACTGCCTGCGGAAAACGTACGCAAAATTTGTAAAGTCCAAAACATTAAAAACCTTAGGAACTCTTTTGTGTCCCAGATATATGTATAACTGCAAAGAAGTATTGCCTTGGAAACTTAATATGAAGGTCATTTGTCAAAATAAAATATAACAAATTGACTAAAAGAAGTATAAAAATTAGTGGCACACCAAAAATGATGATTTTAGTAAGCTATATTTTCTGTTCACTTTGAATGGTTTACTTTAACATTCTGAATTTTATATCTCAGACTGAAAGAGAAGAGAAATATTTTCCGAATTCACGCAAAACGTACGCAAACTTATTAAAAGCCCAAAACATTAAAAACCTTAGGAACTCTTTTGGTCCCAGATATGTGTATAACTGCAGAGAAGTAGTGCCTTGGAAACTTAATATGAAGGTCATTTGTCAAAATAAAATATGGCAAATTAACTCATAGAAGTATAAAAATTATTTGCACACCAAAAATGATATTTTTAGTAAACTATATTTTCTGTTTACGTTGAATGTTATACTTTAACATTCCGAATTTTATATCTCAGACTGCAAGAGAAGACAAATATTTCCCGAATTCACCGAGAAAAATAAATCAAATCCCTTGAACAATGCAGTGAGACAAGATAGCTGTTCCGCAAACTAAATTTTTTAACATTTTATCCTCTGATACCTCTCCAAAAGTAGTTCCGACTGTCAGGCAGAATTCGGTTCAATTCCAAGATATTAAGGAATATTTAATGCGCACTTTGCAATCCTGATCTCGCTTTAATTTTCTCAAATCTCTAGTTCAATAGAAGTTATATTTAATGAAAGCCAGCAAATTAAATTTACGTTCGTAGGGATTTAGTAAACCTTTTGATTTATAGAGTAGTATATACATCAAAACATGTTCAAAGAACATGCTTGCTTTATGATGTATAACTTACAGTTCAGTTAATTTAAATGAATACTGTACAAGAGAGCTTTCTGAGTAACCTAAAAGTGGAATGTGTAAATAAAGAACTTTCAAAGATGGAATCAGATTTATCTGATTTAGCATAAATTTTTAGAATGTGATTGAAACTTTAAATGTGATTACAGTTAATAGTTTAATAGAATTTTAATTAAATTTTGATGCTGGTTGTTAGAGTAAAAGCGTTTTATTTTGGAACAGGAAAGCAGCTTATAATGTACGTACGAAGAAATTTACTGTGCTGATTATCTAAAGAAGGATTCACGGATCTAAAAACTTAGTTATGACAATACGACGAGGTTTTTAACCGGTATTGTCCCTTTTTAAAGTACATACAGAAATCTTGGAATGCTTGTCACTTAGTAACAGGAAATGTATTTAATGGGGGAGATCTCCTTTGCACTCGCAAAAATACACGGATTTTACTACCAGGCTTAATGTGTTGTCAAACAGTTAATTTGAAATTAATTTAAACAAATTTTTGGGCGAATTGTACAAAGCTTTATCTATTAGAAAACAGATGCAGAATTGTTGGGAGACTATTAGAAATTATTTTCAGTAAAACAAAATAATGTTTTATGAATAATTTATCTTAGGTCAATGCATTAAGCGCAGATTTTTTTTAAAACTATAAGAGACATATATTAAATTATTTATATATATTCTATCCATAGGTTATGCTTTGACCTACACATAAAATTATTACCATATTTCACATAAAAATATTTTTTCAGGCAAATGTATTGTAATGTACAAGAAATATAAAATTTTTTCACAAAAAAATTGCTGTAAAAAATTAGTAATATGTATTTACCTAAATTTAGGTATAAATTGTATAAACATACTAGATATACATGTATACAAAATTTTAGCATTTTGCAACCATTACTTTTGAAGAAATAGTGTGCATAAGTTTGAAAATAACAGTTTTCAGAAAAACCTATTTCAAGTTTAAAGTTTCCGTAAATTATTTTACTATTAGCTTTATACATTTGGCCATAAAAGCGGTTCTAATTGTAGTATCGACATAATTTTTTTAAAAGGTTCCTTACATTCCATACTTTAAAATTAATTCATAATAAAAAATTGAGTTTTTTTTTTTAAGGTTTTAAGGGGATCTCCCCCCTTAGCGTTCGCGGATACTGTAAAATCGTAGATGACTAGATCGAGGTTGATTTTGATAAAGTTTTCTGCTCTTTAAAATTCGAGTCATCGAAAATCCAAAAAAGATACAATAAAAAGAAATGAATTAAAGTATTTTAAGAACATCACAATTTAATCCGGAAGTAAGTTGTTCAAGCATAAATAATCACAATATTTTTACGCTGAATTTTACACTACAAGTATTTTAAGACACACTATATTTTAACACTAAATCTCAACCATGGTATAGGTTAATACTTACCTATAGGGCACCTAATCTCGTGTCTCTATAGTGAGCAACGAGTAGCAAATCGATTCTTAAAAATCAAAGGCTCAGTAAATTAAGCATAGTTTTGACGCAGTAAATGCAATACTTTAGTTTTGACATTTTCTGATTTAAAACAAAAGGTTAAATCTTTTCTTACAAAATTTTCAGACAGTAACAATAGTGGTAATCAAATGACTAATGTTATATGATATTTTAATGTATGACATGATATTTTAATTGTACATTAAGTAATATTGATCATTTAAAAATTAATTTTTTTTAAATGCATGGGAAGTCTAATTATGACTCTTGCAAAATAAAAAATAATAAATTAAATATTTTCATCGGTTTTTAATTTAACTTCTAATTATCGGTTTTGCGAATTATCTATCATACAAAATAGAAAAGTTTAGAAATAAAATAAAACTTACATGAAGAATATCAAGATTGCTCGTACACAAAAGTATGCAATGGTTTTTATTCGAAAAGAAAATCTGAAAATTAATTAGTTTTATCAAACATTAAAATTAAAATCACTGCGGGTATTTCTTTTGAATCTCCAAATTTTGAATTTAAGAATTATTGGGGTATTATTTTTCACAGGAGCTAATAAATTTATTAGCAAGGATAGTTGGAAGCTCGTTTTTCGTACGATGTGATTAGACTTAAACAACTTTTCAATTTGTTTTTACAAAATTTTTCTTAATTATATATATATATATATATATATATATATATATATATATATATATATATATTTCTAGTATAACGTACAAAATTCTTTTGCTTATTTCAAACCTTATATATAATTTCAAACTTCATATTTTAAAGACAAAGAGGACATGTGAGTTTGGTGACAGTACTCTATTTGATTGGTGTAGAGAGGAAAATAATGAACAAAATTTAAAACGAATTTTCAAGGTTTGTAAATTCGTTTAAAGAAATGATGAATTTAATGTCCTTTGAATTTTGATAGTCCCACCGTGATATATTTGTCTCGAACTGTATTAAAAATTATGTGAGAAGGATAGGTTTTCCCTTTTTAATTTCTTTGTTTGTTAAACAAGAATGTGTTTGGGAGTTATACTTAAAAGCATATTAATGATATCAAAAAAATTTTTTTTAATATTTTGCAGTCTTTTAAGTTCAGTGTATATAATTTCAACCGATTACTTTACTTTATATTAGTAACTTAAAAAAGATCTCTTTTAGCCCTTCGTCGATCCCTCACATGGATATGAATTCAGAACTAACGAGGTACGTTCATCAAGATGTCTTCGGAAAGATTTGCCTAATTTTCAATTATCTGAACAAAGATTCAGATCCTCCATTTTCTACTATTACTATCTTCAGATTGACATCATCATAATTAAATAATAAAAGAGCTTTTTCACTTGTTGATTCTCAAGGCTAAAAATCTTAGCTGTATTTTTATGTATTTTTTTAAAATTTCCAATGACAAGAATTACAGGACAACAGATATCAAAAAGACAAAAATACAAGAAAAAATAGAAAAGTGACGTCAGTTAATCCATCAACTTATGTCTGGCAATCCAATAGCGCTCTCATAAAGAAACGGAGGGGGGGGGGGTAGAGCAGGATAAGAAGCAAGGTGAAGCATATCCATCCAGACTGAATGCCGTTTTTGTAGATCATTTTACTGTACTAGCCGTTGCCAAGAGTGCACCACGAGGAGGTAGATCTACGTTGCACTCCTATTTTTTATGTATAACATCTAATATATTTTATGCATGTACATTTATATTTGCAGGTGTTTTAAATTGTCTAGATTTTTTTCCGCAGTTAAGTGTATAGCTATATATATGTGTGTTTCTACTGCGCATGACTTTCGATATATCAAAGTCCTCACGACGACAATATACCTAAACAAGTCAATTTACCAACCTCTGGAGGAAGCAAGTAATCCGGCAGATTCTTTCTTTCATATTGGATCAGATGGCTTTATAATCCACAAATATAACGTGTCTGTATGTTGCAAAAGTATCGTTATTTCCAAGTAAATGTCACCTTATCGGGAGTTATACTGCATGGCAAATTAATGAGACAACTAGCAAACCTTAGTATTATAAATGTGTCCTCTGTTATTTAAATGGGCATGTACTATTAATGGATATAGTAGATACAAGACTACTCCTCCCCTAGAAAGTCTTTCTTGTTATATACCTGGAACATTTATTTATATATTTATAGCTTACTAGCTGAATACCCGTGCTTCGCTACGGAGTACATGCAAATTAAATACAGTGGTCAATGTATGCAATGATGCCAAAAAAAACAAAAAAAATATTTATAATAAATACAACGGATAATGTATGCAATTAATGCCAAATATATATATGAATATATATATATATATATATATATATATATACAAAAAATCGTAACGGATTATTTATAGACAAAATAATGTAGATGAAAATATTCAAATTAAATCTAATAGAACATACTAAAGAATATAGTACAGTTAATGTAGTACAGTTTGAAGAACATTTCTTTTACTGTATTTTAATATTTTTTTGGATAATGTCCAATTGTCTGCCGCATTAGAAAGAAAAAAAATATTTTTTGTCACTTTATTTCGTTGTTATGCACGTGACGCAAAATTAATTTAAAGTATCACAAAAAGAAAAGAAACCACATAATCATCATTTAATATATTAAATTCTAAAAATTAATCTTTAAAAATTCTCCAAAAATCAGAGAATGGAGGTAAAAATTTGAAAAAGATTGCATTTTAAAGGAATTTTTATAATCTTTCTCTTGATATAAATTTTATAACTCTCAGATTATTATTTTAAGTGCAAAGTTAAAAGAATGTTACAAAAACAGCTTAAAAATTTTATTTAAAAAAAACTAAGAAAAATTTTTCAAAAATCTTTCTTAGTTCAACCCTACACTATAAGAAGAATCGTCATGCAAAATTTCAACCCTTTAGGCCCAGTGATATGGTATGTGCGTTATCTGTCAGTCAGTCACTCAGTCAATCAGTTCGTCCGTCAGTCAGTCAGTCAGTTACGGAACTGTTTTATATAGAGAGATAATGAATGGGAGGAATTACTTCTCTATATCCTTGCAGATTCCCAGAAAACACTCTCAAGAACACTTGTATATATATATCACAACGCTTTAGTTCTATTATTTTTCCTTTAATAACTAAAATGCGTTTTTCCATTCCCCTTTATAAATATACTCTAAAGCAGATTGGAAAATTCCTCATCAGATATATGTTGCGTATTGGCAAAATAAAATTGTATAAACATATTAACAAATATTTATCGATTCTGTTCCACACATTCAACAACACCTGAGTGAAAATACATCTTATTAATGAGAAATACCATATCCCTCTGAAGAAACATTCCAGAATTTTCAGTCGTTCTAGAATATCATCACAACAGATACCTGGAAGTTGGAATTCACAATTAAGGAGCAAGTTACTCGGGGTTTCAAATTTGAAGACACTCCATCCTTATTCATTTAGAGACGAAGATCTAGAAACGTTAATGAATACACTTTGTGCATGCTTTATGAACCCAACTCCACCCCTAGATCTCTCGACATCGCATCTGATCGTATTCACTGGTGACTTTGAGGAGGCGAGTTAGATTTACATCATTCCGGTTTCGTTAATTTAAGCAACAGAATTTTCAACAAATTTTAATTCCGAAATTAAAATGCTGGTTGTTACTTTCCAGAAACGGATTCGTCATTTTGATTCAAATTTGAAGCAGATTTTCGAACGAGTATATACCCCCTACAGTGAATACCTGGCTTCTGAAAAATTAGCATAGGTTCGGAAAATTTTACTCGAGGGCGGGGGGATATTTTTGAAAAGCATGTGGGAATGTAAAATTGACGTTTATGTCAGGTACATTCCGAATAATGCTTTACGAATTTAGTAATAATTGTTTTCCCGCCAAGGGAATGAAAAATTTTGCCCCATTTTCAAAGAATACATCAATATTCGAGAATTCGAAATAGTTCTAGAAGTTTTTAATTTATGGTTTTAATCTACTTTTATTCCATATGAATGGAACCATTGCAGTAGGAGGAGTTAGAGTGTTTTCAGTAGATTGCTTGAAAAAAAGTTCAGAGATGTTAACGACGTATTGCTCAATCGGAAAATTCTCCACGACCGCGGATCACTATGCAATAAAGAGACATCACGCCTAGAGAAATATACGCTGTACTATCGTTGTAGTTCCATACATAAGAAAAAGACACAGACACACATATTTCTACCGTGACCCCATTTCATTGATCACACTTCTTTTTTCATGTATGATATATGTGTATAAATACATAGGTGTAAAAAAATTATCCGCGGTCAATACGTTCAACCTTAGTTGATTTTGGAGTGCTACTATTATCTGTTGTCAAACAGTTTAGTAAGAATACAAACATTAGCAGAGTATTAAGACCATCAGATTCTGTAATTGAAGCCCATTCCTTTCGCTCATGACCATAATCTGTTAGAATGCGTATGATGCAAAACCCTTACTACAACCTTTGTCCAGAAAGTTCGGTGAATGTGTCTATAGTTACAATGGATTGTTGTCTTACATGAAACAGTTGTTACTGTCCTTTGAAGTAATCCCCGTAGACGGGAATGCGCATCTGGGAATGGGTGTACAAGTCTTGGAAACTCCTGGCGTAGTCGTCTTTAGGGATGGCCTTCAGCTGGGTTGTAGTATTACGTTGGATGTCCGAAATGTCCAAAAACCTGTGGGCCTTCAGGGCTGATTTCAATTTGGGGAACAAAAAAAAGACCGGGGGAGACAAATATGGGGAGTAGGGTGGGTGATTCAGGGAAACAACTCGCCTGTTGGCCAGGAACTGCTACACCAAAAAGGCAGCAAGTGGCCGGTAATTGTCGTGAATTAGGGTCCAGTTGCCTTGCTTGGCGTACTGGGGGCGTACCCGATTGATCCGTTGCAGCAGATATTTTAGTATATCCAAGTACTTAGCGGCATTTAAAGTGGTCCCCTTAGGGAGGAATTCTTTATGGATGAGACCCTCAGAGTCGAAGTACACCACGAGCATTGTCTTAATGCGGGATTTCTCACTTCGCACCTTATTGCTTTTCGGGGACCCTGGACGCTGCCACTCCATACTCTGACGCTTGCTGTCGGGTTCGTACTTCAGGCACCAGGTCTCGTCACCCGTGACGATGGTTTTCAGGAAATTTGGGTTTCAATCCGCCATGTCGATGAAGTTTCCACAGGCGTCAAGCCGAATTTGCATTTGTCCCGGCGCACAGTGATTCGCCTAATACAAGCTAGGTGGACAAAAACATTTTATTCTACGATTTGATTGCTCTGGTTATGATGAATAATATTTTGTTGTTTTATTAAATAATTACGCATTTTTTGATAATTTAGAAGCTTGGGGAATATTTATAATAAAAAACTTAAGGGGGTCCAGGGCACATTTAAAAAAATAATTATTTATTGAGTTACAATTTTGAATTGTTTGTCATGGTTAACCATATAATTTGTAAACAAAATCAAATCATAAAATTTCTCATAAAGTTTAAAAAAATTTTAAATTTTAAATTAAAAAAAAGGGAGTTAATTTAAAATCATTATAACTCAAAATATTATTTGTCGAATTTCAAAATTTTTTCATTTAATTAAACAGAAGTATATAAGTTTTAATCTTGATTCAGCATAATTTAAAATACTAATTTTTTAAAAATTAAAAATATTTAGAGTAAAAATTTAAAAAAAAATATTATGTAACTCATTTTTAAAAATCATATTTTAAAAAAGCATTTTTTCCTATTTTTTCAAATTTTCTGAATCAAAATTAAAGTAAAATAATTGAAAAAGACATGTTCCAAGTTTGAACCATTTATCTTTAACGGTTCCTGCCTTAACCCCATCATGCAGCAAAACGCATTTAAAGGTTTAAACAAAGATTGGCTGCTTTTAGAATATTGCAAAACAAAAAAATAATATCTTCTGTTCTAATTAAGATAGAAACACGATTTAAGCGTCATTTTAAGTGGAAAAGAACAGAAAATTCTTTAATGCAATAAAAAAAATTTTCGAAAATTTGAAGAATTTTGTGTCCTGAACCCCCTCAAGTACGGAATAAAAAATATATTTTAAAAAAATCGCTATTGTTAGAAAATTATGTACATAAATTTACTCAACATAAATTATATAATAAAATTTACTCATACTACTTATAATTTAGATTATAGAAATAAACAACAGAAAATTTAATTAGCAAATAATACTGAAGACTAATAATTATCATCATATGATTCATTATCTGTCTCACAATCAGACGAATCAGGTACTAAGTAACCTTCATCGTCACACGGATGAACATCACTTGCTACCTGATATGTTGGTATAGAAAGCAGGTCAATTAAATTCAGAACTTCCACCGGTAATTTCTCAGTTCTCTTTCTAGGAACTTCTTTGAGTGAGTTGATTACAGGATCGGACCTTATCGACAGTATATTCAGCAAATATGTATTCGTTCATCTGAAGTGTAACACAACTTTTTGGACTTACATAGACTATGATTAGATGGGAACACTTGATGGCCCGCTTTCAATGACCACTTTCGCGTCTGTTTATAAGACTGACTGGGGCATTTAGAATTTACGTAATAAGCTAATGCCTCGTCACTGTTCAACTGTCTGCCACCACAAATAACATCACCAGATTTCCTTTTTTCTGAAGATTCCGAAATTTTTCTAATCAAAGTAGCTACGCTTCTGCGACCCGACAAACGATTTGGTACTTCAGCAGCTGTGGTCAACTCTCTGGCACATCGCGATCGCACTAACTCTTCAACCCTACGTTTTTGGTTTTGAAAGACGAATCTTCAAAGTTCTTTTTGGGCCGCCCTTGAGGCCGACTTCCTCCAGATGATAAGGAAGCACAGGGTTCATGCATACTTATGTTAAATTCTATATCTGTACCCTCTAACCAACTTTTATTTTTATTTAAAAACCGGTCCATCATCATATTGGCTGCAGTCCACTTTTCTGAGAATTTTGACGAAAAACTTGAAATTTCTAACTGTAAATCCCTCTGGGAATCAGGAGTCACATCCGTAACACTAAATTTTCGCATAATAAAGTCTATTAGACGATAATTTCGTTCTTCTATCTTATGGTGTTCCGCTCTTCTCCGAAGCGTTTAAACCACTCATACACGTACTTTAAGGTGACAGCACGTTCTTCGTAAACTTTTAGCAGCATTTCATGAGTTTCTTTTGCTGATTTTCGAAGTTTGAAATAGAACAGCATATTCGTTCGCTGATCCATTTTGAATTTTGACCGAGCGCACATCTTTACTCTACAATGGACTGTTTCTACACGATAGGCTAACTCGCAGCGCAGCCGCTACGGAACTGGTTCAGACCAGTCTTCACCTGTCCGGCACAGTATGCGCCGGTTGCAAACTCTTACGACCATGAGCACTATGACATCATTCACCGAACTCTCTGGACAAAGGTTGTATATTAAAGAACATGCACATCCGACAACTACGCTAAACTGCCTCGACACTCCCGCAATATTCATATGCGGAATTATTTAATGCCGAAATTTATGGTTAAAAAAATTTAATTTTCCGACAATTACTCTACTGGATCGTGTTCGTGTAATTGTTCCGTATGGATATTTTGAACTTTGTATACCTCCAACTATTCAAGGGAACTGGCGGATACTAAAAACGTTGTATAAGTATTTAACATTACTCATTTATTACGAAGGAATGGCTAAAATCTTACATTCCAGTGGAAAACAATATCAAGATTGTTTTTTTTTTATCTTCGACTTTTATTTTATGGATCTTTCCTATCGCAATTAATGGTGGTACAATTAACGGTGGTTAAATGTACCATTTTTTGAAAGTTCACAGATGGTGTACTCCATAATTAATATTTCCCTTTCATTACGAAGAAACAAGAAAATAATTGAAAGTCACATGAATATCACAGAAGAAAAAATTATTTCTGTAACAATCGATTGATCGGTCGGCTTTTATGTTATTCTAGCGGATTACGAAGATTTTCAAAATGTTGTATGCCTCCGGATAGTACGTAAAACAGTCAGATTCTGTCCTCGTCATGCATATATGTTAATACCTCTCATTCATTATAAAGAAATCCCAGGAAACTTCGAGTATTGACAAAAATCTTGGTAGCAAATATTTATTTCTCTGACAACTGCACGACCAGTCTGCGTTCATGCAATTGCCGCAGATGGCGATGTGTCTTTACAGCGTGTACATTTTCGATATTAACGCGAAACTGTCAAATGTAGCAACCTATATGCATGTGTGTTGTAATTTCACACTTACTAGGAAGATACCACAAAAAAATTAGAGAACATAAGAAACTCAAGGCCACTTCATACAATCAGGGCAACTAAACGTATTTTTTCGACATTTACACGACCGGCCATCGTTTGTGTAATTTACGCCACTTGCGAGGATTTTATAAAGACCGTAAAGATTGGAAGCCATAAATCTTCGAACTTAAATCTTGTTCCAAATCATTCACTCTTGTGTAAGCCCTCACTGCTGAAACATCTCGTTTGGTTCAACAAAATTCACGTCTTGAAACTCAGATACATACATCAAAATTTACAAGATCTCGCCTGTTTCCCTTCCGGTAGTGAAAACTTACACACGATAAAAATACATCACTGAAAAAAAGCCTACAAACGTAAAACTTGTGCCCACTGATGGGTCTTAACTAATTGGGCAGATAGATCTCTTGACAACTCATGTATGAAAAGTACTTCTCGACGACCACAGCGAGGATGATAATGCAATTGTCCCAGAAGCAAAAAATCCCCCCAATAACGGACTGAACTGCATAACGAGAAGTCATTTAAATAAACTGAACTTTGATTATAAGCTTTAACGCCTCGTTAAGTTTAGAATAAGTTTCTTACTCATGAATAATTGTCATTAGCTTTGCAAGTGATGAAAAAAATTGATCTTCTCGGCTTTACTACCTATTTCAAACAACTCATAACTATCGAATCTAAACTTCATCTTAATTGCCATACAATCTCTAATATCTTTGAATTCATTTTTCAGTGTACATCTGTAAAATCAACCACAAGGTACCAAAGGAAATTTGGCTCTTTCGGTGGCTCAGTTATCTTTTTTTTTTCAAGATTGATAAAATTTTTACAAAAATTCTCGATCTGAAAGAGATATATGACCGGATTTTATGTTTCGATGCTGATTTGCAAGAGAGTTTTTAATTGTGTCTTAAAAGGTGAATATTCCCTCAAGCCCTAATAGTTATACAAAATTTACCGTACTTTTCTGCTGTTTAGGTATCGACATTTCTAACTAAGGGAAAAACGGCAAAGAGAGAAAAACCAATTAATATTTTTACACAATCCGAAAAAGTATGACGTAAAGATGCCATCCGCTTGCATTCTATCCTTATTTAGGCAAATAAGAAAGGATTTTCAGATATTTACAATATCGGAGATTGTGTGTTCTATCTACAAACAAAAATCTTAAAACATTACAGAAGCTCTTATCACCTATATCTTAGAATCCTTAAACAAATGCACTATGATTACCTTAATTCAAGTGCAATTTTTGGAACATTTACTGCGTCAAAATAACTGAAAATTATCATCTCGATTATTCTTCGCTAGAGGAAATAATGCGAGAATTGTGTTGGAACCAAGACAGGAAGCCAGAGCGGTCTTTATGCACTGCTGAATTGCTATTACATTTCCGAACCCATTGAATTTCTCGCTAGAAGATGACTTCATCCTACATTTGAGTGCTAATCACATTATGAAGTGCATTCTGGGAATGAGAACAGGGTATTTGATTCCCGTAACTCGCAGCTTCAAGTTCATATAGAATTTAAATGCACATTGCTTATGCACATATATCTACATCTCACGGGCGATGTTGTTTTTTAACATTTGATTTTGGAATCAGTAATTTATCTAGAGTATAAAATATTCAATGGAAGGCGAAAACTTTATTCTGGCGAGAAGTAGATTAGAATTTCTCGATTGCAAAGTTTAATGATTGGAGCTCCAAAATGAGAAATTGCAAGAGGATGAGACTCGTTTCGTCGATCTCAAAAAATAGTTACAGATGATGCTGTGATATATTTTAACTATTCAAAACCGTGAATAATGGAGATAATGAAAGGAACCTAGACAGAAAGTTATTCTCCATTTATGAATAGATTCGAAAGCTTTTTCCTTGTCCTGAGAAAAATTTAACACTATGATTAACAATGTTTGAATATATATGTCTGTTACACACACTTTTATCAAAAGCATTTGAAAAGTACATTTACATTTTCCCGATTTCACTTTACCTCGAATGTGAACATATGAACATTTTACGGGTCACAGTGGGTTTGAATCTTTGCACAATGCTAGTTGAATATTTGATGGGGAAATGTCACATGGATGAAAAACAACAATAATTTTCAGATGAGACAAAAAATGCAGAAGTTTTTCAGTGTTGTATCATTTAAAACGAATTATGCATACTCAGTAGACGTTAACGAATGTTTTAAAAGCTGGAAGACAATAAATTACACTAATAATTTTCAGAAAAACAATGCAATTTCGGATTAAGAAGAGAAAAGTGGGGTTTTTTTTCTAATTTGAATTGCATTTTGAATTACATTTCTATGCGCACATTAAATGGATAGTTGATGTGGCACTAAAATGTGTCCATTGGGCACTAAAATGTCATTGGAAGAAAGGAACTCCTTATCTTAATATCTAGTGGATATACATATAACATGGCCAGTGCTAGTCATTCTGAAGAAAAAAAGATAAAAGGGTGACAGACACGAGTATATGAAGTACTTCGGATTTATTTTTAAATTTAAGTTAGTTAGAGGAGGCTTAAGGCCAGTGGCTTATTACCATTTACAAATAGAGGTACATGGTCGTCGATCTCCGGTCAGCAAGGATCAGGCGGGCGATATGGCTTCCAGTAACTGCATTGGAATCGCTTCTTTCAGGGCGTCGGAAACAGGAGTAATGACTGCATGGTCCTACGGAAAGGCTTCCGAGATATCTCTGTCTGTTTTTCTTCAACCTTTCCCCCGTGCTGGACGGTCACGTGACTTTTTGATTCAGACACCATCTGGAGCATATGACGCCAATTCAAGCGCCAAGGCGCACGGCTAGTTCTGTGGGCAAAGATTACTGATGTGTCTGCGAGTAAAAAAAGGGATCAAAGGAGAATGTTATGGCCAATCGTTAGGCAACCTCTTCTAAGGGATTAACATTGGTATTTTCTGTTTCCGCTGATAAGCGATGAATGCTGACAACGTGACCAAAAGGGTGCACATTTTTTGAGAAAGAAGTGAATGTCTGGGGGACTATGTACCCCTGGAAAATTATTGAGGGAACAGCTCCCTAATGCGTTTAAGTATTCGAATGGCAAAGCAGGCTTTAATAGTAATATTGTAGCAAAAGTTAATAAGCGTTTCAAAACGTTATGACAGTTGATAGGGGGTTTTCTTGCGAGAGGTCCAGAAAAGGCAAGCTGTGCCAAACACACGACAAGAGTGAACTATCTTCTATATAAAGAAGGTCCTTCGCACATTATGGAAACGATTTTGATAGTTACGTTTTATGATGTATAAATGCCATATTTTTTGCGGTGATTTGCTTCTCTCTGATAGCCATGGTTCTTGACAATAGCTCTAGCTCGAATTTTTCCAGGAAAGTAAACTTTTTCTTAGCACTGTCATGTCAATTTTACACCATTCCTCTTGGATCGTTTTCTAAAGTACGTTCAGTGTTTTTGAATGCCGTTTTCGTAAGGCTTGCTTTAATAAAGTGAAAGCACAAAAGTCCCTTGGAGAAGCGTCAGGTAATTTTACAGGTATTTCATTAACTGGGATACATTTTATTCCTGTTTTTGATTCTTTCTTTGCTAAATAATCGGCAGTTGATTTAAGGGTGCGACTAGAGGCTTTGCGCATATGAAGCTGAACTTTATCAATGTCCTTTCCATATAATACTGGAATGTTTTCTTCAAAAATTGAAGAAAACATCCCTCTATTATCAGCAGAACATAAAATATTCTGCTGATAATAGAGTGAATTAATTTCGGCTTTACTTTAGACTTTTTTTTATTTTTAATTTTCTTTTGTAACAGAAAAATTTTAAATTATTTTTAATTTTCTGTTGTGTTTTTAATTTTCTGTTGTAAATCCTGCAACTATCATGAATCCCTTTGGGAACTTTTCTGTACACTTACGAGGCCATTTCGTACGGTTATCCCCGTCAGTTGAGCAATAGAAAATTTATCTTTTTTTATTACAGTCACTTAAATACACCTATGCCTTATAGAGTGTTACCACAACTTTTCATTTTTCAGCTGCTAGGTGTTTTTCATATAATTTCCTACGATTTTTTTTTCGTTCAGCAATATGCTTTGGCAAAAAGCAGATTAACTTTAGATTTAAACATCATTTTAACTTCAAATCTTTATGAATGATTTTACTTACAGTGCCGGAAGACATTCCTACTTTCGATGCAAATGATCTTTGAGTAGGCGGATTTTCTTTTAGGATCAGAGACTTTACTTTCTTGATATTTTACCTGCGTTCGAACTATTTTAGGCCGAGGTTTCGCGGACATGTTTTCATTTTTACTTTCAGTTAGACTTTTTTTTCCATTCAAATTTAATATATCATAAATACCTTTTTTTGAAATGCCATAAGCGCGATTTTTACACCGCTTCATAATTTGTTGAGACGAATATATCTCCTCGGAAAGCGCAGTTACATAACTTTCGAGCTATCTGTCAATTTTAGGAGCCATTTTCTAAATAAATCTTTTATTTTACATTCCAATCAAAGCAAAACAGTAGCATACGATTATTGTAAAGTTGCCAGATTTTTATTTTAAAATTCAATCGACAAAAATAAATTACAAAATCGTTTCCATACAGTGCGAACAACTTTCTGTATACAAAAAAGTTCCGTAACTGACTGACTGACAGATAACGCACCGACCTAACCGCTGGAGCTAAAGAGCTGAAACTTTGCATGGCTATTCTTCTAAAAGTTTATGGGTACACTATGAAAGATTTTTGAAAAACTCTTCTTAGATTTTTTTAAATTTGATTTTTAAGCTGTTTTTGTAACTTTTTCTTAAGTTTGCATTTAAAATAATAATCTGAGGGTTATTAAATTTAAATCACAAGAAATTTTAAAAAAATTCCTTTAAAATGAAATCTTTTTCAAATCTTTACCTTCATTTTGTGATTTTTGGTGAAATTTTAAAGATTAATTTTTAGAATTTAGTTTATTAAATGCTGATCACGTGGTTTCTTTTCATTTGCGGTACTTTAAATTAATTTTGCACCACGTACATAACACTGAAATAAATTGACAAAAAATATTAAAATACTGTAAAATATAAAATTTAACCACTAGACTAATTCAGATGGAAGTTTTTTAAGAATTTAATTCAAATTACACTGGTGTAAGAAATTAAGAGAATTTGCAGACTTGGTCGATTATCTCTAGAACTACTGTACCGATTTTAATAAAATTTGATATGTACATACATTGATACAATACAAAACAAATAACCATTCAATAATTGCGGTTGCCTAATAAACAAAAAAATGGGTTAATAGATGGGTTAATACGGGGTGTGGTCCCCTCTTACAGATATACAGGTCTCGCAGCGTGATTTCATACTTAAAATAAGGCAGTTTATCATTTCCTGTGGCAATTGGTCCCACTCGTTCAGCAACTCTGTTTTCATTCCCTGGATGGTTCTCGTAGGGGGGTTGGGAGTTGCAATTGCCCTCCCCAGAGCGTCCCAGGCATGCTCTATAGGGTTAAGGTCTAGAGATCTGGCTGGCCAATCCATCCGGCGAATATCCTCACTCTAGAAATTCGTCGATCAGAAGAGCTCTGTATGGCCTCGCGTTATCGTCCATTAAAATGAACTCAGGGCCAACTGCACCCCTGAAAAGGCGAACATAGGGCTCCAAGACCTCATCCCTATACCTCACACCAGTCACAGTGCCTCTTTCAAAGACATGGAGAGGTGTGCGGCCATCCAACATGATGCCTGCCCAAACAATTAAACCTCCTCCGCCATAATGGTCGATTTCGCGGACATTGGAGGGTAGGTAGCGGGTCCCTGGTTCTCTCCATGTGAACGTACGGCGAGAATCGGTGTTTAGGCTGAACCGGGACTCATCAGTGAAGAGAACGGTCGCCCATTGATCCATACCCCAATCTCTATGCTATCTGCACCATGATAAACGGATTCTCCTGTTCGTAGAAGTGAGCGGGATGCAAACAGCAGGTCTTCTTGCAAACAACCCTCTCTCATGAAGTCTTTGGGAAACAGTCACCCTTGATACACGGGTTCCACTGGCTGCATACAAGTCACGAGAGAGCTGAGAAGCTGTACCACTCCTGTTACGCCTCGCTATAATAGACAAATGTCGATCTTCTCTGGCCCTCGTGGCTCTTAGACGACCTTGCCCAGGCTTTTTCTCGATGGATCCGGTATCCTGGAACTGTTTCCATAAGTTACACACGTCGCTGGTTGTTAAATTGAACTCTCTACAAATTTGTACTTGAGATTGGCCTGCTTCTAGCCTCCCCACAATTCGCCACCTCATTCCATCACCTAAACGTTGGTGGTTACACATTTTTACTGTTACAATTTGAAATTAACCTATTGCTGCAAAATAACACCAAGAAATTCGCCGAGGTGTGCTAGCGAACGAAATGCGTCTGAACTTACGCGCGCTTATAAAGCTTGTTTCTCTACTGACTCCGACTACACACACGTGTACGCTTACGTATTTGACGTACAAGATTTGTAATTTTGTCTAGAAGCAGTGGTTTTACATTCAGTTCAGTTCTTTTCATGAAATTCGATAAAATATGCAAATTCTCTTAATTTATTTCACCAGTGTAGTATGTTTTATGGATATTAAACATACAAATAAATTGCATACATTGATCGTTGTATATATTATATATATATATATATATATATATATATATATATATATATATATATATATATATATATATATATATATATATATATATTTGTTTTTTGGCATTAATTGCATACATTGACTTTTGTATTTAATTTGAATGTACTCCGTAGCGAAGTACGGGTATTCAGGTAGTATGCATATAAATAAGTAACTAAAGACGAAAGAAGCAACAACACGATTTTAGAGGTGAGAAGAACAATGAAGGTAATACAAAACGATATATGAAAGATGATAAAATAATTCAAAAATAAAAGTTGATAGAAACAGTCACTTATAATAGGTATAAAAACAGTCATAATAATAAAATAACCAGTCGTATAAAAAAGTGAGAAAATACTAAAATATAAGTATGATAAAATCAGTGATATGCAAAACTTTTTCAAAATCATAAGCAAAGGTGATAAGAGCAGTGATGGTGAAACTCTTAACCTTGGTATGGGGTTTCCCCATCCAGATCGCAGCCAGGACCTAGCAACCGATGACCTAGGAACCGAAAGAAATGGAAACAATAAAAGAGATTATATCAAAGAATAAAAAACCTGCACGTTTCAAAAACTGAAAAATACCAGTATTTGAATTTTCCGTTTTCAAGTTATAATAAAGATAATGAAGCAAAATACATCTTTTAAAATTCAGATTTCAACCGGCTGAGCCTTCCTTTCAACAACACTAGCTTATTATTCTATTAAAGTAATCAATAAGAAACAATATGCAATTTTAAACTCATGAATATCTACATTTGCATTCAATAAACGCTAATAAGGAGCTTATCCAATATTCTTCATCATGTTTCTAACTACTCACTTAGTAAGCTGTCAGGAAATATTCGTTGGATTCAGAATAATCATTACGCAACCTATTCATTGCCCAAGAGCCATTTCGGATGATTTTATTTTAAATGCCATTACGTTCCTTTAATCTACGGATTACTCCCATGTAAGTGAGAAGAAATATTTACCGATACATCCAATAACTGCATATCGTCAATTGTTATCGCTTTAAATTATTCTTAATTATGCGTAGAAGTTCCCTGTGTGAAGTGCCAGAGGAGACGAAAGCAGTGATTGTAACATTCTGGAGACTTGTAGATGATATCGATTTCTTGTGTTGAAACATTGAGCATACATCATTAACTGAAGATTCAGTTATAACTGCTATAAAGTATGAGACTATATAGGAATAAATCATACTTAAATTTTAATGAATACTATACTTTATATTTTTTAAGTAACTTTTAAGACAATAAAATATTTTTCCTGTTGATTTATCTATAAAATGAAAAGGAAGAAAATATCACAATTTTGCTATTAAAACGGATTAGTGAAATTCTTTATTCAGAAAAGGTAAACTCCATAAACAAATAAAGAATTCTGCGATACGTATTTCAACTGTTTAAAACCGTTAATAATGTACAGAACTGAATTAATCCCTGTTTATGATCAGATTTAAACGCAATTTTTATCTGACAAAACCTTAACATCATAATTATTCTTTTTATATTTGAAAACCCTAGTTTTCCTGAATTTGACTCCCACTGAAAGTACACTTGCAATGTGTGGTGGATTTTTTTCAGCTAACTTTCCTAAACATTGCAGGATGAACAAAAAATAGGGTTCACTTCATGTTTGAAATTAAGAGTAACTAACTAAGAATTTCAAAATTTTCTTTTTTTGCGTTTCCCTTTACAAAATATAAAGATTGAGGCGACCGTTAAGAGTGAAGATTAAATGTCAATCATAAGCAATCCTCTTCACGTAAAGGAATGAAAAGCAATTTGTGGAAGAGAAATTTCGAATTCTGTGATTTTTTTTACGCAGAAGCGAAATATTTAATATTCACGATACACGCTTGAACTATCGAATATGTTTTAAGGTTGAAGTTGTTAGTGTTAGCGGGAGCAATGGACACATATTTTGAAATGAGCAGTACCCAATATTTATTAGAGGCATCTCTGTGAGAGAAATACATCGATTCTGCCCTGAAGCGTCTTCGAGCATATCTGCAGGTCAGCGCCTATAATGTTTACCTACGCAAAATAGTGATAGGCAATGTATTTGACGAAAGTGGGTGCATAATTTACTTCCATATATATATATGTATATATATATATATATATATATATATATATATATATATATATATATATATATATGTGTGTGTGTGTGTGTGTGTGTGTGTGTGTGTGTGTGTGTATGTATATATATACATATGTACTATTTTATCGTTTATACAAAACCTAATTTCAAACCTCAGATCAGGATTTTTAATTTTAAAACAACCAAATATATAAGTAAGTAACATTTACTCTTCATATAACTTCCTATTTGCCCCACCAATCAGAATAAACTCCTAAAGTCTGTTTAGTATAAAGTCCTTCATATAAAACTTTTCGACAAATCTTTCTTCAGCTTCGTTCCTAGCATTCACCCGACTGCCGTTGAACTGTTCCACACACCCTTATTTAAATCATTTCCAAAAAGGTAAAAGGTTAATAGCATAGATGGCTTTAATTAGCTATCGAAAAGGAATATTTCCATCATAAATTAATCTTCTCTCATTGATTTATGTGCCAGTATCTCAATGGAGGTAGGCCAAACTCAGAAAAGGATATTGAGGATCTCACCGCATAACTGATTTTTCGAGCATTCGGGATTCCATTCGGCCCATCCAAGATGGCGGGGACCAGGAGTATTCACATTCTTTGGCATTAATTAGAGCTTTTGAGTTGTAGTAACTCTATAAACTTTGATGGATCATTTATTTCCAATTTCGAACGGAAAATTTTAACGAAATGGGCTGTTACGAATGCGTGAAGGGTAGTGCCCCTGGGAGAAAAGAATGAAAGAGATGGGAAATAATTTAAGTCGAAGATTAGATTTTTTAGATCGGAAATATCATATATATATATATATATATATATATATATATACACTGCTCAAAACAATTAGAGAAGCACATGGTTTTGACGAAATTGCGCAAATACTTACACCGATAAGTAACATAAAATAAATCATCCATAATTTAAAGCTTAGCAGGAAACAGAAGAAGAAAACTTCATATGCAAATCAAAGTTCATGACATCAAAAACCAGAAAAAGAACATAAGGGTGGAAATCAGGATGTTGCAGAAACGTCTGTTACACAGCGTTAACTGTGAAATTCGATTGCTCAGTTATTCTTTTTGAGAAAAGGTGACTCGAAAATGTCTCAACAACGTGATTTACCGGAATCCATGGCGTGGCGTATTATAGACAGACTTGAATCCGGGCAAACACAACGTAGTGTCGCGGACGCTGTTGGAGTCGCCAGAAGTGTCGTTGCAAGGCTGTGGAATCGATTCCAAGAAACAGGGAATGTTAGACGTCGACCAGGGCAAGGTCGGCCACGCGCCACTACAGCAACTGATGACCGGTATATACTGTTAACAGCTCGTCGAAACAGAACAGACAATGCTACTCAGCTGCAAAGACAGTTACTCTTGGCAACAGGACGAAGGGTGTCCAGCCAAACAGTGCGTAATAGGCTTCATCAGGGAGGTCTCTATGCACGTAGGCCAATGGTCTGCATTCCGTTGACCACACGCCACCGTGCGGACCGAAGAAGATGGGCTGCTGAACCTAGAGATTGGGAGCAACATGATTGGAGCCAAGTGCTGTTTACAGACGAGTCCCGATTCAGTCTGGAGTGTGACACCCGACGTGTTTTGGTATAGAGGGAAAGGGGCACTCGAAATAACCCCACAATCGTTCGTGAAAGGTCACAATACAGACGAGCTGGTTTTATGGTACGGGGTGGAATCAGCATAGGTGGACGTACGGACCTGCATATCATTCGGAATGGTATTTTGACGGCCCGAAGGTATGCAGACGAGATACTGAGACCTCGTGTCATACCTGACGCTGCAGCCATTGGAGATTCCTTTGTTTTCCAGCATGATAATGCCAGACCGCATACAGCTCGTCTTGTGGAGAACATACTAGAAGCTGAAACAATGCAGCGTATGGAATGGCCAGCGTTCTCTCCTGACCTGAATCCAATCGAGCATGTTTGGGACATTTTCGGACTACGTATTGCTGCGAGACCAAAGTCTACTTTTACTCTCCGAGACTTGGAGATTGCACTTCTTGAGGAGTGGAACAGTATTCCCCAAAGTCTTATCGATAACATCATCGCATCCATGGAAAACAGGTGTGCAGCAGTCTTAGCTGTTCGAGGAGACCACACGCCATATTAAAAGTCTTGCATCATTTGTAAAAAATACTTTTTTTATCGTTTACATGTAACCAAATTGTTGCCCTAAATCATCTTTTCATGTTTTTTCCATATTTTCAATGAATTAAAGCTTAACTACAAATTTTTTTACGTCTTTTTTTCTGTATTGCGCATTGATACGCGTGTACTATCCATTTAATGCCAATACGTGGCTGTCTCGCACGGTTTTCGTAACTTCTTTGCTTGCTCCCCTAATTTTTTTGAGCAGTGTATATAAATATATATATATATATATATATATATATATATATAAATATATATATATATATATATAATGATAATAGTAGATGATAAGCTATAGGGTGTAGTCGTACATATAAGTTGGCCGTTGAAATTATTAGTTTTGTAGTCATGGCGGAGTAGTCGTCGGACCAGGGCAGGCGAATAGAGAGAATAGAAAACTGTCGCGGCCGGTTGCTGGGGAGAACTCATAAAGATAAAATGCAGTCGAGGAACAGAGGCAGGGAGTCCAGAGTGAAAAACGTACTTCCATCGTCTTATACTTATTTTATTCTTGGATCACTCACTGACAGCTTACAACATTGGTCGTGCCTTACACCTAGGCACACAAAACACATCGCGCGGCGAACGGGGCGGGGACGCGGACCCGCCCGTACAAATATGACAGTTGCGAAAACTACATGTTTTCTGGCCGTGAGCAAACAGACAAAAGACTACAGAATCGTGCAATTTCTTTTCCGAGTACGGGTCTATGAAACTTCTAAATGGCCAGAATCGGACACGTGACCCTATAGCGTCATATGGTGTGATCGGTGGAAAGTTCTCCAACCTTATATAAGGGTTATATAACTCTTTCCGCGCGTGGCCTTAGGGGAAAAACTAATAAATTGATATTGGTTGAAAATAGGTCGCAATCCAAGGTTAAGGGATGGTATTCTGTTGCGGTATGATAAAGAATTTGGAAAGGGCGTGTTAAAAAGTAAAAGGGGTTTGAAATTTATTTCATATATATATACTATATATATATATATATATATATATATATATATATATATATATATATATATGCATACATATATATATATATATATACATACATATATATATATATATATATATACATACATATATATATATATATATATATATATATACATACATACATATATATATATATATACATATATATATATATATATATATATATATATATATATATATATATATATATATATAAAGAGAGAGTGGTGAGAGAGAGATATCATTATTTCTCAAATAAAACGGTATTATTTTAACTGTTTAATGTATTATCATTAATATTATATATGATGGGTTTTATCGTCTCCCGTCTTCTAAGACTCAAAACTGATCTTTCAAATATAATCATTTTGGCATCTTAAAATGTACATTTGAAATTGCTTAGTAAAGCATTAAATGCAGAATATTTCACGAGATATTATCAAAATCTGATTAATGGTTAAAATGTGGCAGAAACTTCAAAACTGGATATTTATCATTTTGAATTGCAAACTCTCAGAAATCGGTCGATTTCATTAACATTTGTAAATGTAAAGAAAGGAAATTAGGCCTTAACAAATAAATTGCAATATAATTTCATCAATTAGAAATTAACTGCCATAAATCTTCTTTCACTCTTATGTGTATCTTTTAAGGTTTTTTTTTTCAACATCTACTTCATTCACAATAAAAATAATAATTGTGTCATGGCAAAGGATAGAAGTTTAACGGTAAAAATGTAAATATTTGTCAACTTATAAGAAATACTTATAAGAACATAATTTAAAGAATATGCATTGATATGCAAAGAAATTGAAATGTTTTCAAACTATGATGTTGAAAAACATTAATTTATATTTTTATTGGTAAATATATTTTTATTTAATAAATATTATTCTTTGATGATCCCCACAAAATATTTTTCTCCTCAGTTTTCCAATAGTTGTTGTTGTTGTTTCTAACCCCTCTGGACTAGAAAATGCTAGACCAGGTCCTGTCGTGTGAGCAAATGGGAGGCAGCAGTATCCTGATCTTCTGCAAGTGGGCTGACGAGGATACCTAAACAGTCCACAATATGGGAAGGAATCGCAGAAGTAGCAAGACAGGAACAGGGGAGGAAGACATTAGTAGATTTCTCGGAATACATACTATTTGTATGGCCACTCGGAAGATGAGCCATGGCACACTGTATTGATCCCTTACCTCTAAAGAGCGAGGCAAAACCAGGGAGATTGGACAGATACCAGTGATGATCAGGAGGCTCTCTCCAAACACCGTATAGCCTGGTCTTGGAAACAGTTGGAGCTGTAACGTACTCTAGGTTATAGTTGAGGCGTTTGTAAAGTTTCAGGACAAAATAAATAAGTTTTGAGTGGGATAAATGATAAGACCAGGGGTTTACTAAAGAGAAAAAAATATTTAGCGAAAACTTAATTACTTGAATAAAAACAAACATAACCAGTAAGAGGTTGGTTGGAGAAGTTTACAACATCACCAGACTGGTGCAAAATTGCAAAATATTTTAACAGCGGCAAACTCCGGGGACTAGTATAGTCTTTCCGGAGAGACAGAAATTCGTGTGGCCGTTCTAGCCTAGATGTTACATGGCTTTTTTGAAAAACGCAGTCTCTGACTATATTTCGCGGTCCTTTCTTTGTCGACTTGTCTTGGAATTCTCAGAAGTGCGCCCCTTTCCAGAGCGGGGCCGTGAGGATTAGCCAGTATGACAGTCTGGTTTATCGACATTTCGGCAATCATTATGACTGCTGTAGTGTCAGGCTCATTTAGATATTAGCACGGCATATATGTTTACGAGTGGCGCTCTCCGTATTTTCTCAGGAAGCGGCACACTGATGGCTTAACCTTCCAGGATAAGAATTTTGATGGGGATCGCTGGTATCGCTTTTTAATCCACTCGGAATCTGCGCACGTGTTCAGAAATCGCTGGGAGCACGAAATAGATATTTCGATAAACACGCCGCTGCGTGAGGGCCCTTTGCGAGTCATGGGAACACACTCCAATTCTACGTGACGTTACAGAGAACCCGATGCAGTTAAGACATCAAACAAGGATGGATCCTCTAAACAGCCTTCATTAGCTAGTAGGTCGGCCTGATCGTTGCCGAACAAACCCACATATGATGACATCCACGGCATCAAAAATTTGTTTTAAAATGTAAAAAAAAAAATCGTTGACTTACTCAAAAGTTTCATTACGCATCTCCTCTAAATGCATCTTTAGAATTGGAAAGTTTTGTATACTTCTTTCTATTAATGTCTTTTATTTTATATTTGAACCAACTCCTTATATCTCAGTATAGACAGATTAATGCTTTCTAAATAATACTTTACTCAATTTGCCCTGAATATGAAGCCTCGTCATTGCAAAATCATACTTAAGGGAAAACAGGATTTTCTAAAAATTTATTTAATGGATTCTTTTCAAACTTCTCAGTCATCTCAAATGCACAATAATTTATTTTTGGTCACCGTTATTAAAGGATTTTAGGTCACAGTTATCGAAACAAGGTGCTGATAAATTGAAAATATTTTTATTTGATAAAGTTTTGTAATTTTAAAGTGATATCTCTTTAACTTTCTTTAAATTGCTTCATCATCCTTTTTCTGCTTCACAATATATAAACTTATATCGATAGGAATCTCTCCACACCCTAGAATAAATCTCAGCAATGATTGAAAATAATGTTCATCGCATTTATAAAAAAAAAATCGAATGTTTCCAGATTCTAAATTACCATATAAATTATATTATCTCGCTTTAAAATTTGATTTATTTGATGATTTCAAAGGTATCCAGATGTCAATTATATCACAACCTGTAAAGCAATTAACTATGAAATCTATTCAGAAATATAACAGGTGGCCTTAATGTAAATTAAAAATATAAAAAGGGATATTTATATAGGAATGATCACTTTCATGATACATCGGTAAATAGAGGCTCAAACAGATGCCTTGGCAAATAAGAATTTTTAAAACGTTCGTCTGTCTCTGAGTTCTCGATTTTTTTCCATATTTTCGGGTCATGAACATGCAAACTTCGACTCTATATAATTCAAAAGCCATAAAATTTAATTATTTTACATGTTTAAAATTCTAAAATTTTCTTTTATGATCAAAAGATGTATTTACTTTTCGTGATTAAAGCATTAAAAAAACACAAGCAACTTTTATGTAGTTCTGTTCTATCCAAGTTTATCATAGAAAAACTTTTGTAAAAGCACATAAGCCATGAAAGAAAAGTGTTCTGTGTTCAGTTCTGGTTAACGATATTAAATGATTTCCAAGTTCACCACATAACTGCTATAATACGTCTTTATCATAATAAATTCGTAAACTATAAATATAAATAAAATTTAGGACCAAACATAAAAGATATAATTGAAATGAATTAAGCACACCTCAGTCATCTCAAATGCACAATAATTTAGATTATTTTCTAACTGAAATGTAATAGTTTCTTTTACAACTGTGGGCACAGGATAAATAAAATTATTTTGTTACCAAAACTTTTAAACTAACGCTTTGATGCATTATCAAAGGCAATAGAAATTTGACCAGGAACACAATAATTCGGTCAATCAAAGTCTCCTCTGTATCTTACGAGTGAATAAATGATTTTATCATTTCCAAAACATTTAGTTAATCTGTATGTAATACTATGAATTAAGCTCCCATATTAAATTTTGGAAACATGTTGTTATATCTGTTTAGTGCTCTCACTAAAATTTTGAAAAACATGTTAAATTGTTTCAAAAATATTCCTATTCTGTTTTGTTTAAAAACTGCAGTTTTAGACGTAGAGATAAAGAGTTTGACAAACCAATGGGTTTCTTAGCGATTAAATTAAAGTGCTAAATAACAAATTCTACACATACAGCTAATTTTTTTTCGTGCAGTAGAGTGTTTTCGGATAAAATAATTCTTATTTAGTCACACAGTAACTTCGATCTAACTTTTTTAAGGTCTTCATATAGGCATAATGTATCGACTAATAAATTTACTCACAATTGAAAAAGTATCGACAATATCATAGTGAAGTTATAACTACACTTTAAGTAACAACGTTACATTAAAAAATGCTACAGTACTTAAGTCACTTCTTTGGGGAACTTATTCCTGTAGAGCAGTTCATCTGCGAAATAACCCCCTGAAAATGACTCCATCCGTTTAATTAAATAGCGATGTGAACCGTCCACTTGATTTTAGCAGTGGGTGTATAATGAGGCGTGTTTACAACAAATCCCCTTTCATCCTTACTCGACCTCCAACTAGATGTTCAACAATAGGCGAGTTGATCTTGCTATCAACAGGCTTAATTGCCTATTTGCCGGGTTATGTTTGGGTAGGAAGCTTTTGACCGCGCAGAGAGGCATTGCTATAATTTTGGGCGAGGAGTAAAAAGGCCCACCGGACATCTAGTTCGCAATATTGACGGTGATTTGAAATGCAAAAGTAAACGTTTTGTGCGACTTCCTGAGCAGGTATGGCTCAATCATATGTAGAAAAACGGTCCCTACAATGTCGGTGAAGGTATTGTATTCAGGGTTTATTACGTATAATTATCAAAAAGGATATGTTAACGGAGTTTAATGATATACCTGCAATAAGTTATAAATTCTCGTGTTTTTATGATAATGTTTTGAAACTGTAGACTACTTTTGTTAATTCAAATTATAGCTAAAAGAGCTCCTAAGCCTGATGTGCATGAGTTCTGTATCACAATACAGTGAATTATTGGTAGAGATTTATGGGATTTTCATTGATTCTTAGACTTTAGACCATGACCAGTCAATTTCTTCTATATCTTCTATTTGCAGAACATTTCACATTTTATGTTTTTCCTTATTTTATGTGACTTATTTTCTTTTATCCTGGTTTTAATTTCTTTAAATCTGAATTTCGCTACCACCTTTTTTAATTGCATTTCTAACATCTTCTGTCGTTCCTCCATCTTATGCAGTTTCAGTATAATCATTTGATTAAGGACGCTTTAGAGACCTTTTTCAGGAAGTAGAGCTTTAGAATTCTACCTCAGTAAACCCCATTTCTTCATTGAAAAAAAAAATTATTACTCTTGTGACTCTAAAAATTCCTGCTTATAACCGAAGAATTTTCTGTTTGTGACTAAGGGATAGGAAAAAAAGTGTCAAATTTGTGATTTGTTCTCAGTAATATTCATATAAAATGTTTATTTCCTGGCAGTGTAAAATACGTAAATCCCTAGAAATTTAAATTCTAATTTTTTCTAAGCATTTGTAGATTATCATAATTTTTTTCATGAGAAAATAGATAGTTAACCTATTTTTTTTAAATGTATCACCCCAAGTAATAAAAGTTAAAAGGTTTAAAATAATGGCAAGAGTAGACCGCGGCTTAGTATGTAAAATTATTTTCGGACAAGTTTCACAAACCTGTCAATTATAAAACGTGAATATAACTTTTTAATAATTCATGATTTATATCTAATGTAGTTTTTTTTCTTTTTGCCAATATCAAAGTTCATGCTTCCCATTATTTAGAACAAAGTAGTTTATTAGATCGTATCCAGCAACCATGTAGAAATATCTTGGGAATAACAATTATTTCTACTTATTTATGCACGGGTGTAATCCAAATACCACCTTTGCACCTTGAAAAAGAAACTGTGGGTAGAGATTTAAAATGCACTACATATAGTGATTTATATAGAATTGAATAAAAAAATACCAATAAAACTAATAGACTGTCAGATTTTTTTTAAGTTTGTCATTTTCTTGCACTTACAACTTATGTTGATTTTCAAACAATTTCCTTGTATTTCATTTCTAGATCTTTTTCTGTCAGGTGTGGATAATCGGCAAAACTGAAAATTCTTCCACATACAATCGGAAATTCAGTAGGTCACTAAGAGAGAATCTACCTCAGTTTCTTTGGATATTTTATCTGTCCAGATCTGTTAGAATTTCATAACTTTTATATTACCACTAACAAAATACCCGTGCTTCGCTACGAAGTACATTTTAGAATTATTACAATGAAAAAATAATGAAATTGTTTTTTAGAGAATTAAATTCTTAATTAATTTGAATTAAATTCTTAAAAAAATTCCATCTTAATTAGTCTAGTGGATAAATTTTATCTTTTACTGTATTTTAACATTTTTTTGTCAATTTATTTCGTTATGCACGTGACGCAAAATTAATTTAAAGTATCACAAAAAGAAAAGGAATCTCGTGATCACCATTTAATAAATTAAATTCTAAAAATTAATATTTGAAAATTCACCAAAAATCAGAAAATGAAGGTAAAGATTCGAAAAAGATTTCATTTTAAAGGAATATTTATGATCTTTATCGTGATATAAATTTTATAACCCTCCAATTATTATTTTGAATGCAAACTTAACAAAATTGTTACACAAACAGCTTAAAAATTTAATTTAAAAAAATCTAAAAAGAATTTTTCAAAAATCTTTCTTAGTGCTGCCCTACACTATAAGAAGAATAGCCATGCAAAATTTCAGACTTTTAGGTCTAGCGGTTTGGTCTGTGCGTTTATCTGTCAGTCAGTCAGTCAGTTATGGAACTGATTTATATACAGATTACTCATACAAAAAGACGTCACCCTTTGACGCGATTGTAAAATTTCTTAGTTAAAATTGGACGTAGAGATAACATGCAATTTTGACCTCTTACATCAAAGATTTGGATCGGAATGCGTATCGGTGTCAAAGCTGCAGTGCTCTGGTGTGTTTTTAGAATGCTTGAGATGTTAATGTTCTTTCCAATGGAAAATTCTGGCAAATTCCAGCAGGGCAAATTATGATGCATCAACTGTCAGGAGCTGAGACCTAAACCATAATTACAGTTGTAGGAACAGTTCGTGCTCAGGGAATAAGATGAAATACAATTAGGAGCGCAATTAAGTGCCCTACTTACGTTATGCAGTTTTACAAGCGTTTGGAACGTTGAACATATGATTAACAGCAAATAAAATTGAAAATTAGAGAAATAAATGCTTCAAATGTTATGTTAACATTTATTTGAAGACACTGATTCAAGTTACGCTGCATTTTGTCCTCCATAGGAAAGTGCACTGCTACCAGGCTATCAAAACTTTTATTAAAATATTCTAGTGTAGTATAAGTTTTGATGTAGAGCAGAAATACTCAAAAAGAATTGTTAAAGTTATAATATATTTTGAAGTTTTATGATATTATAGTTTGTTTCGTTTGATTTCCTGGTACTGCCATAATCGTTTCTCGATTTTTGAAATTCAGATGAAATTAAATTGTAGTCACAATAGAGATTTCAACAACAGTGGTAAAGCTAAATCACAATACTCATCGGAAACTACAATATCTACTAATCTACGTACGACCCGAATATTTCAACGATATTGATTATTTAATATTTAGTCTGTGTTGATTTTATGTAAATAATAATCATCACAAAACAATTACTTTCAACACATTTGTTTGTGTTTGCAAATCTAGCGAACGCACAGGAAATGCATTCTCTCTTTATACATTTCATTATCAGTATTGTATTTGCTTAGAAAAGTACACATGTTTTCAGTACATATGTTTGGACACACATAATGTGATATGCGATATTTGCTATGTCTGAAAAGCTTATTCAACGTATTGAACACGGCGAAATGAATACATATGGAGCATATACGAAAGGAATTTGAATAGCGGTGTTTGATTGTTAGAAGGCTTTATTAGAACGAATTATGTGAATTTTAAATACGATTGGTATTAAAAGTGAATATAATTTTAATAAAAACCATACTTTTCCAAAGTGAAAGAGATAATATAGGTTTAATTTAGTACACAATATTTCGGATTCACCATCGAAAATTTCCTTCATGGATAGACCATTATGTTAGAGAATTCAAATGATTTTGATATAAATTTCAAACATTGAAGAGAATCTGTAGAAGCATTACGTATATAAATATTTTGACTGTTTAGCTCATTAACCTATTTAACGTACTAATGATCATTAATTTAATTATTGGTCTTCTTTTGAATGTAATTTGAATGAATTAATTTGCATTTATACACGAGGAAAACTTTTAAAGGTATATCAAAAAAGAATACATTCTGGCAAAATCGCACAATAACTGAAATGAAACTCCTTCAATTTTTCAGTCTAGCCATATCTTTTATAGTGGGGTACTCTGTTGCTCTGGCTTGAAATCCTCTGCAACCTCGTATATTACATTTAAGCCTGCGCATTGTTTATGAACTATGATTGAAAACACTTCATTCATTTTTATTCCCGAAATCGTCTTGCAGACGTGTTTTCTTTTTCGTCTTACGTTGTGTTTTTATTTGGAAAGAGGTAATAGAACCGGTTGTCTGCCCTAAATTGTCTTACATATCCATAGTCTCAAGGATTGAATTTTCCATTGCACGAAAGAAAATTTACTTCTCTATATTGTCTGTAATTTTATATGATCTGCTGCAGTGATTGCACGAATTTTCAGACTGGGAGAAATAATTATTTAAAAAAACTATGTCCCAGTGTTGACATTCTTGAATAGACGGAAAAATTTCTCAATTTTTCGAGACGATTTCTGTCCTTCTTTGGTCTGTGATTAAATTCATATGTTTCATGTTGCATGTTTCCTAACAAGTCTATTCAGTATTTTTCTTCGTTTCAAATAAATTATTCTATGAAAGATACGTTAACGAAATTTGACGGATTTCGTTCGGGACCTTCGATACTGTAGAATATACTAGGAGTTAAAATTTGGCAGTGAGGTGTTATATGTTTTACTTATAATTGGTTGGTTTGGTTTGGTTGGGAGTATTACAGTCAACTTTCGTGCTACACGAGGGCTAATTAGACCGGGACCTACAGTTTAAATCCGATTCCAAACGGCTACAAACATTCAAGCCAACAGGGGGACTCGAACCCACAGGATCTGAACTGAATGCCAGTGCCCTAGCTATTCCGCCATCACCTGGGTTACTGATCTTTGTAAAGAGTTTCCCAAAAAATCTGTAATAATACACTGAAGGAAAACCTCAAGCCCTATCGATGCATGATGTGAATTTTTATGGAAGCAGCTGAAGATTATGTGTGTCAAGGTTAGCATACACCGTGTCACATTATCTCCCATTTGCCTAATACCATTAACCCTTATATCCTGGCAGAGCAAACTTGGGTTTCACTGAAGCTCTCCAAAACGTCATTGCTATAATTGTCCTATTTATAGCATGAATTTTGAATCATACTATACATATTGATTCCTGAAATGGATTTCATCATAAAATTCATTTCACATTTGAAACTGCTTCAAAGTATGTAAATTTTTAAAACACATAGATCGACTCTGAGTTGTAAATAAGCCTCATCTCATTTCATCATAATGGTAAAGGGCAGAGCTTATAGTCTGCAACGGATGCGTATACAAAGATGATTTTATTAAACAACAACCAATGAATTGCAATGTATTCCAAATTTCCCTCAAAACTTTGCTAGGACTTCAACTTTTGGTCATTTTAGTCTCATTCATTGCCACCAATCTGAGCAATGCCGATACTTCAATATCAGATGTTGAAATTTGTACAGCTGTTTATAGTAGGTAATGTAATGTCACTGAGTACTAGCTACCTGTTAATGGGACCTATCAGTTAACCATGTACATTATCATGTTAAGCCCCAAAGTTAATTAAATATCATTGTTAAATAATAAAATTTCCACTCAATTCTTTTTTCTAATCAAGAAAAACTGAATGTCTATTGTCCATCTAGTTTTCTGCATTTGAAGTTTTGCATCTGGGGCTTGTGGCGGCCCTGTGGTACGGCGCGCTGGTTTTCGGAGCCGAGGGTGCTCGGATCGAATCCCGGCGTTACGCCACTTAAAATGCCTCCGTTTGTGTCATCCCTTCATAGGAGGTAATGCTGTCCGCCTATATGGTGCCCCCATAATAAAACGGACAATAAAACAGCGGCGTAGTTTAGGCGAATGTTTGACGACAAGTGCCTCCGCATTGGAAAAAAAAAAGTTTTGTATCTCAACGCAATGTGAGAGTATTTCAACTCTTTTAACATTTTTTAAAAACAATATAATGTTAAAGCATTCGAATACAATAACTTAATGGCTATTAAAAATTTAACTTCCAAAAAATATTTAAATTTTAAAAAGCTCTTAACTTAACGTCCACCGTCATATGGAAAAAATTTGGCTACATCTTAACATGAGAACAGATGAATTCAATTGCAACTACAGATGGAGTACAAAATAATACGAACACCTGTACAAAATTATGACGTATTTCACACTTGCAGTACAGCCGCACCACCTGCAACAGAAGTCTGCCACCTAGTGAGCGTGAAGAGGAAGGTATCAGTCTCTCAACAGCAGTCACCTACGTTGCATGCTTCTATCGAACTGTCTGTGATAAGTTGAAATGTCAGACTTATCAGAGTTCCAAAGAGGAATGATAGTTGGAGCGCGTTTAAGTGGAGCATCGGTTACGGAAACAGCAAACATTTTGGGGTTTGTAAGGAGTACGGTATCAGCCGGTATGACAGCGTACACGAATGAGGGTTAGACGACGTCTTCAAAGCACAACAGTGGCCGAAAGTCCAAGCTTGCTGATAGGGATAGCCGGGTCTTGAAGCGCATAGTAGCTCGAAAGCAGAAGCAATCGTTATCCGAGATAACATCCGAAATGAACAGTCATCTCCAGGACCCCGTTTCAACAAAAACTGTCAAAAGGGAACTTCATGCTGCGAACAAGGCAGAGTGCAATTCGTGGCAGAGTGCAATTCGTAAACCCTTGGTGACAGCAACTAATGCTTTCAAGCGACGCCAATGGTGCAGAGATCACAAAGGCTGGTCCCCACAGCAGTGGCAACTGGAAATATGGTCAGATGAATCGTCATTCACCCTATTTCAGACGACCGGACGCGTTTATGTCTGGAGAACGCCCAATGAAGCGTTTCATCCTGAATGCCTCTTGCCGACTGTGAAGCATGGGGGTGGCTCCATTATGGTATGGGGTGCAATATCTTGGCGCGGTCTTGAGCCACTTGTTATTCTGCTTGGGAGGATCAAATCCAATCACTATCTAAGCGTTCAAGGGGATCATGTCCATCCTTTTGTCCAGACTGTATACCCTGGAGAGCGACCGCTTTTTCAAGACGACAACGCCCCTATCCACACTGCTAGGTGTGTTCAAGAATGGTTCGAAGAGCATGACGATGCACTTGAACATCTCGCCTAGCCCCCTCAGTCTCCGGACTTGAATATTATTGAACATTTATGGCAATATTTGGAGTCCAAACTTCGTTCCCGATTTCCACCTCCATCAGGACTTTCGGAATTAGAGACCGCTCTGCAGGAGGAATGGCTTAATATTCCTTTAAATATTGTCCATGACCTTTATGCATCTATCCCACGTCGCATTAAATCTGTACTTCAGTAAAAGGGTGGTCCAACCCCCTATTAATAAAGATTTTCCATTATTTCACAGGTGTTCGTATTATTTTGTCCACCATCTGTATTTTACTTTCCAAATACCAAAATTCTTAGGTAATTAGGGTTATATTTTTACATCTCCTCTTTCAATTTCTTTCTAAACTCAGCAAAACATAGAGATTAAACATTTTGGTCAAAATTTTTATCACAATATGCATATATGACTGATGTAAAATGAGGGACATTTTCATCAATTCCACTACTTATACCCTCTTTATCCTTCCAAAAATTCCTACTATCTTGTTTTAAAAAGGAAAAAGTATATCTTTTCAAATTCAAGGTTATTAAAAATGAAAACGTATTTAGGAAGAATATAAATGTTATATATTAAGTCCCCTGTTTATGAGTTCTCGACAAATCAGAACACATGGAAGAGCAAAAATTATATATATATATATATATATATATATATATACAGTGACTTTTTTTCTAAAAAAATAGGTGGACATACTGTGTTTTCTCGAGTAAAGGTATTTTTAGCACCGTGCTTTCACATGTCACGTCACAGGAGAACACAAAACTCGCAATTTAAAAAAAATACTTCTGTTATATATTAACAACTGATTCGTAAGTTTCTTAAAATTTCAGTTAAGTTAAGCCAAAATAATACTTTAAAAAAAGGTGGGGATATTCCGTATCCCCGCGTACACCTAGGAAAAAAGCCCTATAAGAGCGGCCATGTCCGCACTAAGAACGTCGCTAGAATCGGTTCGACGCCATTTAACACCTTCCAGACATCCAGTGGTATCAAGGGAAACCATTCAGAGACGACTGGCTGACGCAGGTATAAGGAGCCAACGTTCATTAAGACGCCTACCATTGACCCCACATCATAGGCACCCCACATCATAGGTGTCGATTGGGTTTTTGCCGACCTCGGGCAAGCTGGAGTGTGACCGACTGGAGGCGTGTGATCTTCAGCGATGAATCCCGATTCAGTATGAATGCTGATGACCAGCGTATACGCGTGTGGAGGCGACCAGGCCACCGGTCCGATCCGGCATTTCTGGTCAAGAGGCATACGGCGATTACACAAGGTGTGACAGTGTGGGGAGCGATTTGTTGGGACACACGATCACCTCTAGTCGTCCTTCAATGCACTTTGACGGCACGCAGTTACGTGGACGAGATATTAACGCCAGTTGTATTGCCTATGCTATCAAGTCGCCCAGGTGACATTTATCAGCAAGGCAACGCTCGTCCACATACTGCGCGACTCTCCCAACAATGTCTTCAAGGATATGACGTACTCCCATAGCTTGCCAGGTCACCAGACCTCTCGCCAATAGAGCACGTCCGGGATGTGCTTGGAAGGCAAATGCAGCTGTCTCGTAATACTGGTGAATTAACTGCCCAGTTGCAAAGATTATAGCATGATCTTCCGCAGGAGGTCATAGGTGACCTCAATGATTCGATGCCACGCCGTGTTTCGGCTTGTATAGCTACCAGAGGTGGATTTACTGCTTACTGATTTGTAACATTTTTCCTGCCATATCTTCTTAATAAAACGTCCTGTTCTTCTGAATTTGTAATCATTTGCTTATCTCCTCATACACTACATACATGTTACGTTTCGTGATAGTATCTCGTTTCCTTCTGGGTGCATATATTTTTTTGTTACAGAGTGTATGTATGTATGTATGTATGTATATATATATATAGGCATAGTTTATGTCATAGGGATATATATAGGCATAGGTTTAATTTAATATGAAATTTCCCAGGATGGTAATGAGTCATACTTGGAAATCATAAGTATTATCTTAAATCAATAATAAGTGGGGCTTGTTTGCAGAAGTGCTCAATTTGGATTTAAAACAGCTAAATTTCAGAAAATGTTAAATTGATCTGGCCTTTTAGTATTTGTTAATACATCCTAGGTATCTTTTAACAATTTTTCACCCTCCATAGATGCAGATAAAATTCCTAAACGATCTTACTCTCAAGATTTAACCAAACAAAAATATAATAAGCACATTCATGATATATATCCCTCGCTGTGAGCCATATTTAAGGTATCAGAGGTTAATTTTTTTTGTGTTTTAAACATATGTTAGAGGTGTATAACATCGAAAATCAAAAAATTATACTTTCTGGTAATAAAATCCTGTATTTTATTACAGAAATTGTGCAAGCAAGTAAGATGAAAAATATCCCTATTGACGCTCTAGAGCAGCATCAATAGAAAGAAGCTATTTTAATTGCTTTCCTTAAATAGGCTATTACCGTGCATTCTCGGTATCGACAGATCCTTTTGAGCTTAGATACGCATTTAACTAATTAAAGGGCGAAAGGATACAGGGTGGTCGGTCTCCAACCATTATTAGGGGAAGGTATTAAACACGAATCGGAGTGACAAATTACGAACGCAATCAATACCGCGATTGGGTGGCCGTAGTTTGCTCAGTAAGGTACACCATAAACGAAGTGCAGATGGAAATGCAGATTGCGGGTAATTGAACTCGGTAATATTGTAAAAGATGTGTAAGATGTGGTGAGCGACAAAAAAAGAAAAATTTTTATTGAAACAAAATAGACTGGTGTATTTGCTTGACAATACAGCACTTCATAACCAAAACGTGCAGTAGTCAATAATTTTTTTTAAATATTAAGTGGATTACAGCCACTGCCAAAAATTTTGAACATTTAGATAGCAATGAAGAAAGTCAAAACTCAAGTGAGTGCCTTGGATTAAATTAAGTAAGAAAGTTAATTCATATCCGTTAAGCAGTTAATAGTTTTATAGGCTCTCGAAGCAATCAAGGATAATATTAGTTATATATAATTTAATTTATACCTGATAGTTTTTTTTCTTCGGAAATAATCAGATTTTAAATGGCTTTTGAATACTGAGAAACTCTAATTTCTCCCTGAACAGACCAAGGTAGCGTCGGTGAGAACATAACAGTTCTACATAACAGTTCTATCATATCAAATTCCGGCCATAATGTACCTTTGAAAGTAAAAATACCAACCGAGAAGATAATTTCATTTATTTTATATGTAATGTTTTACTATCTTCTTAGCTTTGTATACATCTATCTTTTTGTTCATATATATATATATATATATATATATATATATATATATATATAACACAGATATATAGATTAATTTGTTCACTACCCCCATAATAAGATAATTTACCCATTTGATTAAACGGATTTACAACAAAACTATGCACCATTGCATTGCTGTAAAGGTATATTTAAAGGTGAATTTTAGGAAACGTTTAGGGTACATTCACAATCATTTGTTAAGTGCAGGATATATAATCAATACCTTTTGTAGTATTTTGTAAATGTCTGAACGTGCAGCAGTCCCGTGGACCTTCCCCCTTTACAAATAATGATGATTTGTCAGCAACTTTTGAGAGAAGGAAGAATTATTTTCTTTCTATTTTAAAAAGAAATATTTTTGTTACACCGTACGTAAGACGTTTTATTACACTGGTAGTAAAATGGCCCTTCTAACTATTCTCGATTTTTCTTCTCTTCAGTGTGGAGGGCACGTAACCTGAGGACATTCGTTTATGTTTCCGTTTATGAGAATACAGGATTTTTAGAAGTTACTTTGCTTTTGGAGCACACAATTGGTGAATGAACAGAGTTTCATAGGACGGGACAGTTCAGATACAATGCCTTCGCGGAAATTCAAACCCTGACCAGCAAGGAAATTTACGAGGATAAATTCCATATAATGTGGGTGGTCTGTATCTATACGCAAAATACATCAAGGATATTAGGATTTATCCTTACGCATTAACTTCCGCAAAAATTAAACATAAACTGTGAGATATTATATATAAAGGTTACATTAGTAGTACGATTTTACTTGATACGTTATTAGTCAAATTATGTACCGAACAAGAGTTTATTACGCTCAATAAACGCACATATTCAACAGGAGTAAAGTGAGTTTTTTTTTCCAGAATAATTCCATATTTGGAAATTTTTAGATGCAAAAACATGGAAGGATGCATTTTTTAAATTTCTGGAACTCAAAAACATCTGGATCGTACATATCCTTTTAAAATACAATCATGATCCTTTCTCCTCCTACAGGCTGCAACGCAAGGAGAATTTGGCGAGGGAATTTGGTATTTTTCTGTGATACACAACTGATTTTGGATGCCGCGTAAAGCTTATATTTTAAAACAGAAATAATTTCACCCTCATCGTAGAAGTGCTCAAAGCCCGCAAATTCAATTGGACCTCCCATTTCTCATCCTTTCGAGACTTTAACGATTTCTCGCGCGCGTGACAAGCCAGTGGCGAGGAATGATGACCGATTTCCTTCCGTAGACACAACAATCCCACAAAATGCCATCCATGAAGGAATAATTTGTCACTTGGACTTCCATTTCTGTTGGCAATTAGCGTAACTTTCAATTAATCTGGCAGGACAGAGAGTGGACGCTGCGTTTCAGTTCAGAAGGCTTAGCAAAAAGAACGTGTACAAATTGCGCGGCGGTTTGACTTTAGCCGAGAGTAGCCAAGTCGAATTATTGATTTGGGCAGGCAAGGGATAATTTTTAATGTGATAAGTGTGGGACGTTAAAGATTGATATACAAGTCAAGAATAACCGCAACTGTAAACAAGTTTATTATTTTAACCTGAAGCTTAAAAATGCACTCATTACCAGGATTTAGATAACGTGATTCCAGAATCAGTAAATAACATTCTAACAGAAAATAACATATAAAGTCTTGAATTATTTAAAGGCCTTAGTGGTCCAACTCCACATTTTAAAAAAATGGTGTTAGCCTCACTTTCATGTTCATACAAGTCATTTCTATCTTATCTTTTAACTGGTACACCTCCAGCTTATTTCTGACGCCAACAGAGGTCATTACAAATCAGACTTCAGTAGTCATTTCTCAGCACTCATTAGACTTTAAGGCTCTGTATCTCAAAATAACCAAGAATGGAGGTGGACCACTATTCAAATAAGGCCTTCATTTATTCGAGTTTTATTAACACGTTTTGTGTAATATATACTCCTATAGTGTACCCAACAACCTTGGAGCTGGGTTTCTGAGTTAATATGACCTCATCAGCAAGGCATAGAAGTCGATAAGTGTGCCGGAGGGAGATGGAATCCCAAATGCTGAATTTCCCTGAATTTTTACTGGAGACTGATAAAGTGTAGCCATCCAGCCCATACGGAAGAAGTCATCTCCTGTCATGAACTACGGTACAAGATTAAGAATGTTCAAAGATGGCAAAATGCATGGCAAAGCCTCTTTCAGAATTCCTAAATGCGGAATTTCTCTAAATTTTTTCCTCTTACGAGGTCATTTACCCTGCATTTAACCGTTTTGCTTAAATTCGAGCTCCTGTCCCTTTTATATTCTTGCTTTTTGGAGTACTTCAGGGTGTGAAAAATGCAACATAATACATCATTCATAAAAATAATGATGTGAGGGAGAACGTATGAATAAATTGTAAATAATCAAATATGCCGAAAAGAAAATGGTCGCTACATTTATGCCCCTATGCAAACAATTCTAATGAAAAGACTTGTACTAATGTATTACTAGCCAGTGGCATTATTCAGGTCACACTGAAAAGAATTATAAGGAAGAAAGTTACATGGTGAAGATGCCTTATGTGTCACAGTGGATCAGATGCTGCTATGCAGATCTTTCTTGTACATGCGATTCAAAAGGCATCCAATTTCTTGCATTCACATATTAATTATTAGTTATTTAGAGCCTCGTAAAGGACCCTTTAGTGCATCACATAACTATCGAAACTCGTGGAAAGCATTTTTTAAAATTGTTTGAAAACTTATTAATGCTACTTTACAGTGTCTCAGATTTATACGATTTGCATGTTTTCTTTTCTATTGCAGGTTTCGCTTCTGTTGGCAGGTGTCACGTATATTTTGTAATTCCTAAACTATGTGTTGCCAAATTAAAATAAATCTGAATTAAACTCGAACGTCCATTACAATTATTTTCATTCTTGTGTGTGTCATAGATAAAAAACTCTAAACTCATTTTTTTCCTGATAGTAACATACAGTAGAATTTAAACTACTGGCAGTGATTCAACTTTTAATAAAACTTCAGTGATGTTGACATAAAACATGTGTTGACTACTTTTTCTTATGCTATTTTTAGTTACTTTTAACTAACTGAAAAAGAATTTTGATTGGGGGGGGGGGAGAGCTATAGTGAACACAAAACACTTATAATTTGACATTTATGCACATGTTTGGAATAACTAAATGACAGTATAGACATCTTTGAGAATTTTTTGATTTTTTAAAAGTAAAATTTTTTACGTTAACGTATAGAGATTTTTTTTACCCGTTCGAGGTTTAAAACTAGGCTTTCAATAAAAAATAGAAATTAATGATAATATTTTAGCAGAATGAATAACATTTATGTTAATATATTCTGCAGCTTACTATTATTTTATTTATCCTTTATGTCATCTTTGTGAAATGTTTAAAAAAGCTTATCGCATTTTTTCTATAAAAATGTCATGGAAATATGCATGGAAATTTTAAGAAAACTTAGTATGAAAATGAAAAGATAATCAGAGACAAAAACTTTAATGTATCAAATTCGAAGATATTGTTATTTTAGCACATGTGAAGCATGAGCAACACGTAATGCTTCAAACATCAATCATCAAATTATCACATTTATACGATAAAATCTTATTGTAAAATTCTTTGAAAAGGTATATTTCTATATATTTAGAATATTTACATGAATTGGAATTGTAGGAGCTCACATAAATATTTCAATTGCAATCCGTTTTGAAATATTAAGATAGTTTGATATAACAGTGCAAATTAATCTGCGGACTGTTTAAGTATATACTAATGCACGATTTCTTTAAAAACATTGATCTTTTTTCAAACTAGCAGCCGTTTGTCTTATTCGAAAATATTATACTGAAGGTGTGTCAAATACAATCAAACCTGTTTTTGTGCGGTCTTTTTTATGTGATTTTTTGTGCGATTTTTTTTGTTTGTGATTTGTTTTGGTTTTGTACGATTTTTTTATGAATATGTATTGAAAAAAAATTTAAATTATGTATATTCGAAATTATTTATTTGAAATTCCAAAAGTGAGCTTCGATCGTGTATATCTGGCTATCGCGACGTTTACAAGTAGCTGATTAAACAACCGTCGTGGCAAAAACTTGTCACCGACTACATGGTAACAAAAAATAAATAAACTCTAAAACGTATCTTCAAATGACGAAAGTGATTACGAATCAATTCATCAAAATAATATGCGCGTTTTCGACTACGACGAGTAGTATCGAATTATGTACATTTTGAAAATTTCTCCATGTTTAAAATGAAAAATTAAGATTTTTTTAAATGTTTCCATGTGTAATTTAATTATTTATTTTGTTTGGAAAGCTTTTCTCGCTTTTCGTAAATTTTAACATATTTACTAAGTGAGAATTTTTTATACGGTCCCTCTCCCACGGATAATTTTTTTTTTCTTAATTTTTTTTCTTAACTCCACGGATAACATTTTTTTTCTAAATTTTTTTTAATATGTTGTAAAAATTTATTTGTTATAGCTATTTATGAAGTTTCTGAAAAAATTTTTTGTGTGGTCCCCATCTACCGCACAAAAACAGGTTTGACTATATTTTCAATTAGGACGTCAAACAGCTTTCAACCTAACTAACTCATGGCACAAAAGTCCGGATTGCATTTCAGGACTGTGGACCAAGACCTGCAGTGCCCATCTCCGCTTTCATGACCGTGGGTATGGGGCTACGGCATATGTCTCGGTCAGGTGGTCAACCTGAAGCGGGACCCCCAGAGTTAGTTCCCAAGCATGCTTGGTCCTCATTTTATCGACCCACTCAAGACATGAAAGGCTTGAGTCGACTTTGCTCAGTAGCATGGTCGAACCCTGGAACTGTGGCTTCGCAGTTCGACGTTTATAACCACTTCGCCAACGGGCGTCGCAGGTTTCAACCTATTTCTGGTTTATACGAGCATTTGCTGGGATTTGTCACCATTCCTCCATTAAATCTTTTCCAAAGAGGCTGTGAGTAAACGGAGTTCTCATTACAAGACGAATTCTGTGTTCTAGCTCTTCCCTTTAGTATTTTATAGCATTGATATTGGGACTGTGGGACGGTTGATCAAACGTTTTATGTTTTGTTCTCCAAAACAAATTTCGAAAGACCAGTAAGAGCGGCATGGAATTAGAAACAAAACTTTGTTCCTAAGTACAGCCACATTATGGGAAGTGTCCAAATTGTCTAAAAAGGGGGAAATAAAATGCTCCAGGACCTAACGCCATACCAAGGCGCATCTAACTGGAAAAGTTTAAAATATGACTCATCCCACCACATAACGTTTTACCACTCTTCAATTGTCCATGAAGTTACGTTCTAAAGTCCTCTACAGTCTCTTCCTGGCATTAGGTGCAGTAAGTAGAAGTTCGGGGTAGCCGATCAGCCAAGGTATCCAGTATTATGCAGTTCCCGACAATTTTTATAGAATTCAGAGGTATGAGACACCTTTGAAGCCAACGCTGACGCAGGGATCTGTCTCTTCTCAAAAGATAAGTAATGTCACGTAAAGTTGGTTTGGAGCTCTACGGTCAACTTTTTGCTACACGAGAACTAATTAGACCGGGACCTACAGTTTAAAGCTGATTCCGAACGGCTACAAACATCCATGCCAACAGTGGGACTCGAAACCACAGAATCTGATCCGAATGCCAGCGCTCTAGCCATTCGGCCACCACCTGGCCATGGTGTGTTAAGACTGTTTACTTAAGTAGTACGATATGAACATATCTTTCGAGATTCATAAATTTAGATCACAACATTCCGATTAAATTGAAATTTTTTCAAGGGGATAACGTTTATATTTACTTCCTGTATATACAAGCCGGACGATGGCCGATTGGCTAAGGCGCTGGCTTTCGGTACCAAAGTCTGTGGGTTCGTATCCCACTCTTGGCATGGACGTTTGTAGCCGTTCTTAATAGGCTTTAAGCAGTAGGCCCCGGTCTAATTAGCCCTTGTGTAGCAAAAATTGACCGTAGCGCACCAAACCAAACCTGTATATATAAACGCAATCGCCATCACTTCTTAATAGGAATCTTCATTGCCCATGCGAGTTTGCCTATATTGGCCTATTCAGATGAGTGCGATTTCTTTTAGCAAAATAGTTTATATTATACATACATACATACCTATGTATATGCATATATTGACAGTTTTACTATTAACACTCTGTGAATGATTATTCCAATATTTTGCATTCATTTTAGCAAATGTATTTTAGATATTTTATTGCAAGATACTTGCATATGTCATTATTCACATACGTCTCTGAGTTACTATATGTCTCTGAAAACCTATATTCTCAATTTATTGACAGATTTTCTTTTCAAACAGAGTATTAATATCTATCCATTTACATATATATATTATATGTGCCTCTTGATATATTTATGCATGTGTCATATTTACTTGAATACGAAATATTTCACATATTTTCTAGAAAGAATTGATATGTACATACAGATAATTTTGTATTATTTTCATTTTCAAAGTGTTTGAAATTATTTGTATTGCTACTAACGTACCATATATACATATTTTTCTTTATGGGTAATCTGCCTAAGAAAGAAGAATGCCATATTCACTACTTTACATAAACGAAACCTTAGACGTTCAGCTACCCTTCCTCTGTTTCTAAAGTAAAGAATTCCATGTTGTGCCATCCTGTTAGCGATGCAATGAATTCGAAAAGCATTGATTTGTGCTCAGAGGCCTGGTCTCGTGGTTTTAATGAAATGAGACACACGGTTGACAAGTGAATAACGCAAAATCGATTGCCATCTTCTCTATCGGATATTATGCATCTATTAATCAATTCATAAGAATAATTTATTTCGTCATGTCCTCTTCCAAAAGGAATCCTAATTTCATAATTTTTGGTTCCTTTCGAATTAAATGTATTCTTTATGAGTAATAGCTATGCTACTTTAGTGTAGAACCACCAGATTTCTTGAATTGAAATAAAAGTCTGAATAAACCGAACACAAATTTTATAAGTGTATGCATTAAACATAATTCCCATTCCCTTGTTTAGTCCCCTTTCTTTAACACAGTATTTTTAAATTTACTTCATCCCCTCTATCTTACTTATGCCAAAACGAAGCACTTGTCAGTCAAGGCATTCCCATATAATCTGCGAGAATTGTTGCTTGCTTTCAATGGGGGCACCGTATAAACGAGCCAACGTCACCCCGTGGGGCCACCTCAATTTTGACCGAGCACCACCAGGGGTAACATATGGGGTGATCGTACCTTCTTCCACTCTCCCTCACATCATAGACGGACTTTCGGGTCTACGGGTTTAACATGCCCATATCCGGTTTGGACACGAAGGTATTTAATGGTGTTCGTCTGGATTGGAACTGACCATCCCAAGTTTCAAAGCCAAAGCATTACCGCTAGGCTACCCTGGGTCCATCTTACATATATTTTTGACTGCATTTTAACATTCATGAAAAAACAGTAACGCTACTGTTTTACACGAAGAAATTCTAGCCCTTGCTACAATGGCTTGCGCAATATATGGAGAACTTAAAAAAAAGGAAGATAACTTGAATATAATGTAGGCAAAAGTATATGTATAAGCGCGCAGTGTATGTAAATTAGGGAAAAGCTACTGACATTTGACCACATAGCAGCCACTGGTTCCGAAGAAAGTGTATGGGGATTCCTTACAACAGATTTAACAAACGTGGTTTGAATGAGAGGCAGTCTTTGCGTAAAGAGAAAGTAAGAGGGTCTCCCTGTTTCTTCCTCATCTAGGGAGTCTCGCTTAAGATGGTGGTACCAATGTCATCAAAGAAAATCAAATAACCTCACAAATTAGGTACCGGTGCTCTTTCCTGATGCATCAAGATGCAGGTTCAATACTGATTCTAAACATAGTAAAATATGAATAACAACTGGAACACACAACTTTCAATAGAATATCCATGAAAACCCAAAGTGGTGCTTTTACGGCGTGGAAGAATCAAGATAGGTGATAGCTACAAAATTTCTATAAGTGACCGAAGGTATGTAAATGAGGCTGTATATACTAGGGCCATGCTTTTAAGCATTGATGTCAGCTCAGAATTTCTTCTGGTGGACGACAGAAACCCACCTTAGCAAATTATTTGAAAGATCTTCGTTTACTTATAGAACTTTTGTAGCGATCACCTATCTTGATTCTTCCACGCCGTAAACCCCCTCCCACCCCCCTTTGGGTCTTCATGGATATTCTACTGAAAGTTGTGTGTTCCCTTGTTATTCAGGAAAAAAACACAAAAACATTGTTTTGTGTTCTCTTTCACACTTTTTTATTACCATCCTAAGCAAAATTTCCAACATCAACATTTAATAACCAATGGATGGGTCGGGGCATGCTAATGAAGTAAAATATGATGCATTTAACTTCATAGGTAGAAAGAAAAGTTGATTTGTTGATTAATTTTATGGGGCTAAATGTATGGTTTTGAATTCCTTGATATTGTACATATTATTCGATTGGATTTAGCGGCGTTATCCCAGGAACTCAGGCATATTGAATATGCGTGGAATTTTTTAGGTTGCCGAGTTGCAAAATGACTGCTCCCTCCTCACAACATGTCGGCACTATGATCTTTTAAAAATGGACGTTAACTTACAGTCAAATTAATTTCATGGATAGAATACGTGTCAACTGGGTATTCGGAGTGATCATAAACCATACATACTTTTCTACCATACAGACTAACCAAAGATATGTAGACAAAAGATATTTGCCATATTTATTGTTTATGTATTTTCCGTTAAATGTTTTCAATGTAACTCTGGAGTATGTTAATAGCATATATATATATATATATATATATATATATATATATATATATATATATATATATATATATACAGGGTGTTCCAAAATTCGACAGACAAATTCAGAGTGGTGATAGTATGCTTCAAGACGAGCAATAATCATATAGGAATGTATTACCGGAAACGAAAACATGTCGCTGGAGGGAGCTGTTTACTTAATCGGACTTTACCCCTTACCAACCCCACTAGATGGCCGGAAATATCGCATTTTTCTGGCGGAGGTAAAAAACTCAAAAACAAAACAGAATCACGTAGAACTATATGACCGGAAACGTAAACGTGGTCAGCTAGAGGATAAACAAAGATGCAGAAATGTTGGCGTTTCATTTCTGCATCTTTGCTTATCCTCTAGCTGTCTAGCTGATCAGATTTGCGTTTCCGGTCACACATTCCTGTGTGATTCTGTTTTGTTTTTGAGTTTTCTACCTCCTCCAGAAAAATGCGATATTTCCGGTCATCTAGTGGAGTTGGTAAGAGCTACGGTCCGATTAAGTAAACATCGCCCTCTAGCGTCAGGTTTGGGTTTCCGGTCATACATTCCTATGTGATTATTGCTCGTCTTGATGCCTACTATAACCCCTCTGAATTTTTTGGTCAAATTTTGGAACACCCTGTGTATATATATATATATATATATATATATATATATATATATATATATATATATATATATATATATATATATTATATATATATATAATCGTCTTCTGTTTCATGTAGAATTTGATACTATTACATTTGATATATAATCTATTGTTTGCCTGTAACTTATCTATATGTAATACCTATTGTTTAAAGTAATTCTGTAACTTTGTTCACCATTTATTTTTCCTCTCATGTTAGGATTCTCCAATTAAGCATCTGATATACGTTTGATCCACGGATTAAACATGCCTTAATGTCTTACTTTTTCTTTTTTAGAAACTTTTATTCATAACCCCATAATGTTTTAAGTTAGTTAAACCATGTCACTGAGCAGTTATCAAATCTATAAATGTTATAATGCAATATTGACTCCGAAGAAATTCTGAATTACAGCGTAATATACTGATTGAAAGCGATTAATTTTCAATAGAAAATGATCCTACAGTTTTATTACGTTTAATTAAGTAATTATCAGTGAAGGGAGGAATGGCGTGAGCCCTTTATCTGATTTGAATGAGATTCAAGTTCAAGTCCACTTACCAGAAATAATTATTGGTATACTTCACTGGGCGATCTTTTCTCATCCACGAATACCATCACCTTAATCAATTTTAAAGGGAACGGATTCGCGGGAGAAAGAGGCAGGAGTGATTACAATAACGCAGGAAAAATTCGAGAATTTTTCTTTTCTTCACGGGTGATACTGGTTTTTGATAATTATATTGCAAATATTGGGCACATAAATTTCTTATTCTGGGAAGCTTTAAAACATAGTTTCGTGTTTTCTTTCACACTTTTTTATTACCATCCTAAGCAAAATTTCAAACATCAACATTTAATAACCAGTGGATGGGTCGAGGCATGCTAATGAAGTAAAATATGATTTAACTTCATAGGTAGAAAGAAAAGTTGATTTGTTGATTAAAGTTATGGCGCTAAATCATCTGTGGACGTGCTGCTCAATATGTAAGCGAATTACAAAACTCAACTAAATGAAAAACAAATTATCATATGCCAGTGGATTCAGAATTTAGATTGTTCAGTGTCACTTGATTAGATATTAGATATAATTAGAGAGTCTGTGTGAGAAATCCTAAGTTAGATTTCATTTTGAGGTATGATATTCTATTAGAATGCCATGATGCTGAGTTTTTTAGTTTCATCATCCGCTATTTTATTTCTTTAGTTTTACGATCGACTAGAAAAGGAAACCAATATTCCATTTCTTCCTTGAGCTCAAGTCATTTTAGTTTAATCCCTTCCCGCAGATATTGTGAAAAAAATTAGGCTTCTTTACTGCGTGCTCTTAGAGGAAATGAGGTATTGAAAACTCAAGTATTCATCACCATTATCATAATCATCATCTTTATCAATGCCATTAATCATCATCAACTTCATTTATTATCATTCATCATTATCATTACAGTTATGGCGATTGATTGTATATACAGTGTGTAACAAAATTATAAGACCACTGTGAATTTTGTGATTTTTACTATAAATAGTATAATTTTTTTAAAATTAAATTAGGTTGATGTTAATAAATGAAATATAAAATATATTTATATTATTTTTAAGAGATATTTAAATATACTAATTATTTTATCAACAATTACAAATTTTTCCAATCAAATATCTGTAACAAAATTATAAGACCGCTAGTTAAAACAAATTTTTTTAATAAAACTAATATGATGTTGATCCACCATTTTTCTGAATAACTTCAAATACTCTATTTTTCATTGAATTAATTAGGTTTTCGAGCTAATATTTGGGAATTTTGTCTCATTCATCCATGATAGCTAGTTCCAATTCATACACAGAATCATACTGACGGTTATTTGCATACACTTGACGAGCCAAATGGCCCCACAAGTTTTCGGTGAGATTCAGGTCTGGACTAAGTCTTGGCCAGTTTAAGACCTCGATTTTTTAGTTTTGAAACCAGTTTTTAGTTGATTTAGACACATGGCATGGCGCATTGTCTTGCTGAAATTTCCACTTTGATCCTCCCAAAAATGGGCCAAAAGGTATAAGGTGTTGGTAAAGCAGTTATTGATAACATATGGAGTCCATTTTTCCAAGAACTCGCTGCAGATCACATTTCCCATCATATGCAAAAGCTCCCCACACCATCACAGAGCCACCACCCATCTGTCTACTGAAGAAAACCCGAGGTTCCATTCGTTAATCATTCCAGTAGGATATATTACCGTCCGGGCCATCCAAATGAAATTTTTTTCGCCGGAAAAAATATTTTTCCAAGCAGCATCCTAGGTCATGACTTCCTTTGCCCACTTCAGCCTTCCTTCTTTATGATGCGTTAACAGTCTTGGTTTTCTTTTTAATTTCCGAAGAGCAAAATTTGAATTTGATCTTAAAGTGCGCCAGACTGTCATATGTGAAATAGTTTTACTTGTCTGCTGTGTTATTTTACGAGTAGACAAGTTCTGTTTCGTTGCAAGCTTGAAAATTCGTCTATTATCGCGAGCTGATAATTTATTCTTTCTGCCAGATCTTTTATATTTTCCATAAAAATCTCTTTTACTTAAAACGTTATGAATAGCAGTTTTAGAACGTTTAAGTATCTTACTTATTTCACGTTCCGATTTTCCAGAGCCCTTATAAAACCAAATTTTTCGAACTTCTAGTTCAGATAATTCTTTTCCACGCGGCATTGTGAATTTCCTCATAAAAACAAACAAATTAAATTCTATTTTCTTTTACAATATTATCGTTTGGACTTTTTTTATGTAAAGTTACAGTTTATCTACGATTTTGAAAGAAAAAATAAAATAGTTTTAAAAACGCAATCGATTTTAAATAAAAAAATAAGTGGTCTTATATTTATGTTACACCGAGATTTAAAAAAATCGTTTGCTGCGTGAAATTAACTCAATTTTTTTCCCTTTAAGCGATTTATTTGAGAAAATATAACTTTTTTCATTTGCTTCAAATTTAAAATTATTCATTTTATGCAGTGTAATATTAAAATGAGTGATATTTTGGGTGGTCTTATAATTTTGTTACACACTGTAAATATTGATATTTAATCTACATTTTATTAAGATTTTATTAAATTTTAACATTGTGTATATCTATACATACATACATTTAGTTACACACACACACACACACACACACATATATATATATATATATATATATATATATATATGGATATATATATACAGTTGTCTCTCTGTTTAACGACGCTCTACTTAACGACGATCTCTATTTAAAGACGATATTTCCCGGTCCCGGCTTCTCCGACGTTACGGGAAATGTTATTTTTTTAACAAATTCTATTTAAGGGCGATCTCTACTTAAAGACGATTTTTCGCGGTCCTTTGAAAGTCGTTAAACAGACAGCCAACTGTATATATATATATATATATATATATATATATATATATATATATATATATATATATATATATATATATATATATATATATATATATATATATATATATATATACACACATATATATACACATATACATATATGCACACATAAATATACATATATCTATATATATATGGCTGCGTGTATATATATATATATATAGGAGATACAAATATAGACACACACACGCCTACATATATGTGCATGTAATCCAACTCATCCTGTCCTCAATCATTATTCCAACCGCAATGTTCGAAAACACAACTCCCACAAAACTCGCCATAATGGAGATATCTGCGTGCCATCAGATAACGTAGAGCAATTGATTTCACGGCCAATGGGGCGTTTTCCGTACATCTCAATTAAAACGCATTTTCTCCCTCGTTTGTTCGATAATTTTCATCCATTACTTGTTCGTCGGAAGTGTGTTCTCGTCCCGTTCTCCTCTGCCAGAGGGATTTCAGATAATTCATGATTTGACGTGATGGAATCATCCCGGAGTCAACCGCAGCAATCTCGGTGAAGTTTTAGATTAAATTTTTCTGGTGCTAATACGGAGATTAAAACCGGTTCAAAATCCCAAGAAGTTACTGCGAATGAAGTGCGAGTGGTTTAAAATACATTGGCGTAATTTTTAATATTTCATATTTTCGTGATTAAAACTTTTAATTGGTTACGTGTGAAACGGATTGCAAAAATTAATTCTGTTCATATATGATTACTTTATTTAATTAATTTTATGTTTTAAGGGAATACATCCTACATTTTAATGCCATGTAACAAAAATTAAAGTCTGATAATTTAAAAATCAATTAAAATTGACTGCATTAGCAAGCATCTGAATATTTCTTACACATTATTACCGATAGGTAAAAAAGGATTAAAATTTGTTCTTGCTGATTACGCCTCACATGGGCTATAATATATCTTATATTTTAGCATCTTATACACAAAAGTTAAATAAACATCTGAACATAATAATCTATCAAATATTAAATTAATAATCTATCATTATACCCCAAAAATGCAACTGAATAACCATTAAAAAATCCTTTGTTGTGTATTAAAAATATTTAATAATCTATTAAAATATCCACTTACCGCACACTTAGTAGATCCTGATATCACCTCTGTAAAAAATGTCCATGTAGACCAGTGGAAAATTTTGGAAACTTGACGCTTTCTCGCCATGGGGTAAACAAGTTTGTCCTTAAAAGACATGTATTCGCAAAGTATTGGCTCAAAATACATTGATACTATTACATTTTTTCCCGAGAAATACTCGTTTCGTCCGTTTATGAAGGGTGTCCGTATCTACGGGCATTCATTGAATTTGTACAGCTGTAGATGGTTTAGAAAACATTTCACAAACTGCTATGAAGTGCTTGAAATTTCATATGAAAATAATTATAAATAAAAATACTTTATATGTATAAAAATACTTTCGATGTGATTAAAAATACTTTAGTGTCTGCACTTCAACACTTATGCTATTTGCGATTCAACAGATTTCTTTTTCTTCATTTTGAGAAGTAAGTTACATTTGTACTTTCCTCTGACGTAAGTATAGAACTAATTCAAATCATTGATACCAAGCATATCATTTGCACTCTATTTAGTAACAATATTCTGTTCAAATAAAGAAATTATTCACTTCATCGACATTTATTCTGAAGATAAGGACAGAAATTACTCCTAGTTGAACTAGTAATTATTAAGAAAATAATTTTTACTCTGAATATTTCCTTGAAGAAATACCATTCTTGAGTTCATAACAAAGTAATTCTATCGAGTATAGTATTCAGAAGAATTTGATATAAAGAATAGCTTATTTTGACTTATTGACCAAGCTAGAACAAAAATGTGCTAACTCTTGTAGTACATGACATCTGGAGCCCCAAATAGCAGGTGGTAATATGAAATGCCTCATAGGTAGGTATTTCGTTTTTGATGCAAAGTCTTTTCTCGCCGTTAGAAATTCATTCTGCATGCATCGAAATTAATATATCACTTAACAATTTGTTGAAACGGGATCTTATCAGGAATATAACCACCAACTGAATTTACTTATATGTCTGTTAGTTGTCGTATCAGGTTACAAAAATATCAACTATTCTTCCTCATACTTTGTTTCGTTATTTTTCTAGCTTTCGTTTGTCATCTGCTTCATGAAATTTTCAACTTATCTTCGTACGTCCAGACGCTCACTAGGTAAATGTGTTCAAGTGAAAGAGGGTGAAGCCAATGCATTGTTCTGGATTGATGTTTGATTTTAACGCATTTTTACCTTTACTTTATTAACATAGCTTAGTCATAACCGTTCAAAGTAATTGCAGTCGTTCCATTGGGGCTAACGAAATTAGCCTTAATATTTTGGGACTATCTCATGAGAATTCCGTTCTGTTGTTTTTCTACGTATGCATTCGAAAGATGACTCCTAGCTTGTTTTGTAAATGAATCATATTCAAATACACCCATAAAATTTTAAAATTAATTGTCATCTAGACCTCTTGCAAGAGATTTTCTGTTCCATTTGATTTCACTTTATGTATTTCTAGGATAAATGAGATGGGCTGTAAGGTAACTTTTTAGAGTATCTAACAAGTCTACCTGACATCGTTTTAATATTAAACTCAGGTGACACATCCATCACTCCAGATCATAGACTCGTACATCTTATCACAAAACATTCAAATTTATTCCAAAGTGTAGGACAGGTGGTTTCAACAATGATGAATCTGTTATCCCTCTCGACACTTCTTACAGTTACGAAAGTGTCATACTTACAGACTGAATTAAAGCCAGCTTTGCCTAAAAGTTTTTGGAAAGCTAAATCTACTTATAGTTCTCTGTCTTATTTATAAAAATAGAAAATTCCCCGTAAAACAGTTCTTTTCTTCAAACTGAATCTTGAAATGTTCTTTTCCTTTTAGAAATTTAAATAGGAATGAATACGAGCAGATTATTGCGTTGCTCTGAAACGTCTCTTTTCATTTTTGGGGCAGCTAGCGAGGTAGTCACCATGTTGCCTTACCAAAATTTAATTAAACTAATTAATTGAAAAATTTTGATATTGACAGTTTCCTATTTCAAGACTTAGTGAGCCTGTTCGAAGCTGTAAAGGACTGTCACCCATAAAGCCAAATTTCAGAAATATTTTCTTTAAAACCTGTTAAATGTTCTTCGAAGTAGAAGTGTTTATCATATACATCCCTGAAAGTAACGTATTTGACATTTACAACTGATATACTCCTTAACCTACCTGTCTAATGAAGTATAAATTTCTTCATCAACTAAAGATTTTGGAGATTCAGACATAATTTGTGTAATCTTTTTATGAGATTTAGACCCGATTATAATATTATATTTTCTCTCTTCGATATCAGTTTCTGTTGACGAGGATCTTTCAGTCTTTTTTTTGTTGTTTTTTTGTTTTGCAGATATAGATCAGGCAAAGAAATCAATTTAACTTTTTTTTTCTCCTACGTCGAGAGACAGTCAAGAGACCATAGCTCTCCTCTAGCAGCCCAATACAAAGTAGCTTTGTCTTTCCAGCTATCAGTAGTAAATCTATAGTCCTTTAAGAAGATGCACATCATAAGATGATTAAAATTCATAATGTGAACCATCAAATTAATTTAACTGGGATGTTTCAAATCGTCTCCGAAAAATAGAGCAATTCTTTCTTACGTCTGATTAAACATTTTATTTGCACCTAAATTACAGTACGTTCCTATATGCTCCTGTAAATCGATCTTCTTATAAGTTGGGGCATGCTACTGTAAATCAATCAATGTTTTTCTATATAGATCTCATGTGTAATCGCAGTTTTTTGGACAGCCTGTTATGGAAAGTAAAACCGAGTTTCCATGGATTATTTTTTTCAAATCTATCATGCATTTTATTAAGAAAAGGGTCATGAATATGTCTCATTTTTTTATTTCTCAACTTTATTTAAGCTTTTTAAAAGTGTATTTAGTTAATTACTTTAAATCAGCGATATTTAATCACTCAATATGAGAAATATCACCCTCCACTTTAATTGAAATTCATTGAGCACGATTCATCACGAAAAATTGAAAGGAAAGTAACTAAATGTTTGAAAATTATGGTACATTTAAAAAAATAAAAATGTAAGGTTATTTTTAAAACTGAAACTAGATTCTACGTCGTAAAATTACATTAAAAATTACCAATAAGGGATAAGGTGCATTAAATTACAGGAATGACAGAATGAACAATTTTTTTTTTATGTTTTCATTGTTTAAGATTTTACTCTTCTCTCAAAAGCATTTGATTTTTAGTTTACATTTAAAAGGTAGAACTTTAAAAATAATGTACATTGCATTACAGATGATATTTATTTATGGCCTAAATAATTTCATATGTTCTATGGAACAGTGTCATCCTGTTTACATTTGATTCCATGAATATGCTGTAAAATTTATAAATTTTGATGAGAAAATAATAGATGCATTAAAATATAATCATGAGAATAAAAGCAGTAATTATAGTTAATAGTTTTCTGCTCAATGAATTGAATCTATTTTCCAATAAATGTAGCATCAGCATTTTCTCTCAAAGAATTCAGTTTGAACAACATTCAAGAGATTGAAGAAAATGAAATATTTATTTCTACACAAAAGAAATATTTTCTAAAGTTTTTGTTGGTTATATCTCATTAAAATACTCATAAGAAGTCCATTGGGGTTTCACAGGAAAAGTATTAAAACTCTGATATGTTGTTGCTGTTTCTTATGACCCTCGCCGGAAGTATTCCAGTCCAGATCCAAATGGCAGGGGAATCCTATCCCATATCTTAGCTCCAGATCCTAACCAGATCCTAAAAGTTAGAACTTTAAAAATAATGTACATTGCATTACAGTTGATATTTATTTATGGCCTAAATTATTTCATATGTTCTATGGAACAGTGTCATCCTGTTTACATTTGATTCCATGAATATGCTGTAAAATTTATAAATTTTGATGAGAAAATAATAGATGTATTAAAATATAATCATGAGAATAAAAGCAGTAATTATAGTTAATAGTTTTCTGCTCAATGAATTGAATATATTTTCCAATAAATGTAGCATCAGCATTTTCTCTCAAAGAATTCAGTTTGAACAACATTCAAGAGATTGAAGAAAATGAAATATTTATTTCTACACAAAAGAAATATTTTCTAAAGTTTTTGTTGGTTATATCTCATTAAAATACTCATAAGAAGTCCATTGGGGTTTCACAGGAAAAGTATTAAAACTCTGATATGTTGTTGCTGTTTCTTATGACCCTCGCCGGAAGTATTCCAGTCCAGATCCAAATGGCAGGGGAATCCTATCCCATATCTTAACTCCATATCCTAACCCATAGGCTGAAGGGTGCGGCTCCAGTTTACAATGGCACGACAAGGATCATAATCCGATTTAGCCAGGTACCATCTCAATTTTGACCGAGTAAACGTGCCGCTACAGATGGTCCATGAAGAGTTCCGCCACAAAGTTGTCTAAACCCTATTATATTTATTACAATGGAGGCTTTTAGGGCTTAACTCAACAGTTTAGAACAATTGCTTAGAAGTTTGTTTGTTTTTTTTCAATGAAAAAAACTTGTGCTGTGCCTTATCGCAATAATGTCTTATATTTCTGTTCCCTTTGATTGCAGATTTTGCTATATGGAAAGAAGTACATTCACTTACAATCAGTGTAACTGCTTGTAATTAAAATGCAGAAGGTCGTTCGCACTTTATGGAAACGATTTTAATAGTTACGTTTCATGTATAAATGCCATATTTTTGCGGCGATTTGCTTCTATCTGATAGCCATGGTTTTTGACAATAGCTCTAGCTCGAATTTTCCCATGAAAGTAAACTTTTTCTTAGTACTGTCATGTCAATTTTACACCATTCATCTTGGACCGTTTTCCAAAGTCCGTTCAGTGTTCTTGGATGCCGTTTTCGTAAGGCTCGCTTTAATAAACTGAAAGCGCAAAAGTCCCTTAGAGAAGCGTCAGGTAATTTTACAGGTATTTCATTAAATGGGATACACTTTATTCCTGTTTCTGATTCTTTGTTTGCTAAATAAGCGGCAGTTGATTTAAGTGTGTGACTAGAGGCTTTGCGCATATGAAGCTCAACTTTATCAATGTCCATTCCATATAATACTGGAATTTTTTCTTCAAAAATTGGTTCTAAAATATTCTGCTGATAAGAGAGTGGATCAATTTGGGCTTTACTTGAGAATTTTTTTATTTTTAATTTGCAGTTGTAACAAAATCCTGCAACTATCATGAATCCTTTTGAGAACTTTTCTGTACACTTATGAGGCCATTTCGCAGGGTCATTCCCGTCAGTTGAGCAATAGAAAATTGATCTTTTTTATTACAGTCACTTAAATACACCCATGCCTTATTGAGTGTTACCACAAATTTTCATTTATCAGCAGCTAGGTGTTTTTCATATAATTCCCTACGATTTGTTTTTCTTTCGGCAATATGCTTTGGCAAAAACCAGATGAACTTTAGATTTAAACATATTTTTTAACTTCAAATCTTTATGAATGATTTTGCTTACAGTGCCGGAACAAATTCCTAGTTTCGATGCAAATGATCTTTAAGTCGGCGGATTTTATTTAGGATCAGAGACTTTACTTTCGTGATATTTACCTGCGTTCGAACAATCCTAGGATGAGGTTTAGCGATCATGTTTTCATTTTTCCTTTCAGATAGACTTTTTTTCCAATCAAATTTATTATATTATAAATATATTTTTTTGAAATGCCATAACCGCGATTTTTTCACAGCTTCATAATTTGTTGAGACGAATATTTCTTCTCGGAAAGCGCAGTTGCGTAACCTTCGAGCTATATGTCAATTTTAAGAGCCATTTTCTAAAATCTTTTATTTTACATTCCAATCTAAGCAAAACAGTAGCATACGATTATTCTGCAGTTGCCAAATTTTTATCTTAAAATGCAATCGACAAAAATAAATTACAAAATCGTTTCTATAAAGTGCGAAAGACCTTCTGTATATGCATCAATTCCCTATTGTTGCCAGCATAACAGGTTATCGTACATTTCCCAATGACCCAGTATTCACTGGAATACAATTAATTTCTCCTACACATCCCTTTGTTTAGAAAGTTTTGTGATGTTTTAAATTATTGCCAGCGATCGGTGAATTGGACAATGAAATGGACTGAATGACTTCTTAGGAATCTCACAGGATGAAAACGTTTTCAGACAATAACAACTAGCTGCTTCAAACTGCAACAAATGATCCAACAAAGATTTTGTTGTATCTTCAGTTGGTTTTTAAATGGTAAAAATACCTCAATTTATTTCTGCTCTTGCATTCAAATGATCTCCTCTTAACGAACCATCAGCAAAAAAACCATCCGATAACTAGAGTTATTGATTTCAAATGATAGAATTCAAAATACACTCATGGACAAAAAAATTTGCGCACCAAGAAGGAGGAGGCGTCGATGGGTGGGCGTCAAGGGCAGCACACGTAATGGGAGCCGCGATACCAACTGTCCTTCAGCCAGGCGCCTTCGTGTGGTTCGAGAAGACACAGAGGCCCCTAGTGAAGGTGCTACCTGTGCCTGGATGGCGGCCGATGAAGCAGTTGGCTGTACGCGTGCATTTCTTACGATTTGGCGGTCTTCTCGACGACTGGTCTGTCGAGGGCGTCCTGAGCCTGGTCTTCGTGTACATGATATCTCTCGGGTCCACTGGTACCAACACCTCCTCACAACACAATCAGAGCGGCCTAATTGACGAGCTACTCGCCTAGCTGACCACCCAGCTTCCATCATCCCGACGATTCTCCCCCTCTCAAACTGCGACAACTGCTTATATTGTCTTCGAACACGGCGTAATGGCATGTCTATCTTAGCTCTTCCTTTGTAAATGATTCAGCACACTCAAACAAGCTTTGGTTACCTGTTTTATACTCCACAGAGTACGATGTTCAACGCCCTCTATCGGCTATACGTAATGCGCAATCACGCTGCATTTCTAATCATCTGCATATCTCCCCGACATGTACCTTCATTGCAAGTTTCGTTACGATCCCGCAATTATTTCTTGGTGCACAAATTTTTTTGTCCATGAGTGTACTAATTTTCCACGATTTTATCGTTGCTAGTTAATACTATTGAATCTCCCTCTTAACATTACAGATCCAACAGTCTATCACAAGAAATTCTTGCACACACAATCCTGATAGATTGTACCTCTGGACCATTTGCAAACTCTTTGCCAAGAACCATGTGAAAGTGATCAAAATATTGATTCACCTAACCACATAGGTTCTCCAACACTCATCGGACTACCTCCTATTAGCTTTTGCCAAAATTAATCAAGCCTATCAAACCTTTTGAGAGCCCCAATAAAGGCTGGTCTTAGCCCCTATTTCAGATATCCATTGCATGAAATTTCACGAGTGACTAATTATTTGTTCTGTGTGCTAAGGAAAAGCACTATGTTTGAGAATCCATGTAATGATAGTGAAAATAATTTGTTGAAATATAAAATTTCCAATCCATCTTATAAACATTTTTTTATATTTTACTAGCTGTAATAAACGGTTTCAAATTGTAACTGATTTTTTCCCTTTAAAATTATGAAAAATCTCTAACTATGTTTTATTAGTGAATTTATATGGATAGATAAGCAAACACATTTCAGTTGAAGAAAACAAGCCTATTCTATTTACTTCAGATTTTTGTAAGAAATTTTTTTAAAAAGGTAGACGTTCTCTTCTCACTGTACTATAGAGACGACTGTCAAAAATCTTCAAGGAATTTTAATTATAATATATATATATATATGTGTGTGTATGTGTGAGTGTGTGAGTGTGTGTGTGAGATACGGTGCTTATACTACGCAACTTTTTATCTACTAATTAACATATAATGGTAGTCATCCTCAAGGCCTGTAGGGAATAACTACGATTTAAATAACAATTGAAAACTTTCATTAACGTTACTTAAAAGTCAATCCAATCCGAGGCATTTCCCATCATCTTTCAGCTCCGCGACCTGCGAACTGCCCGTCCAAAAATAATCTCTAATCTTCTTTATTCTCTCTTCGCGCTTAGCCAAAAGCACGATCGTTGGTCAACTCCTCGGGATCTGGTGATGTCATAGTCATGCACTTCGAACATTCGAGAATATGATGCAATCCTCTGCGATTCGCTCAAGACTATGCTCCCAAAAAAACTGAGAAATAGACAATGTAACGCCATCTGTTGGCATTTTAGTTCCCCATCAGACAAATATCTGGTTTAATAATCGTTTATTTACATTAATTCCCTTAGATTTAGCATCAATCAACCGACCAAATTAAATATAGTTAATTACAGTTTCTGCTCTTGGACATTACAATTATATATACACTGCTGGCCACTGTAAATGCAACACCCTGAAGGAAACATGCAAATAACATGAAATTTACAACATGCATTAGCGGATGTGAGATATGCAAATGATTAGAATTTCAGCGCAGACGCACATCACGCGCGCCTGTGGCGACACTTCAAAGCGCTATTTAAGGCTTGGAGATTTCCACGATTTCAAGTTCGGCAATTGTGTTTTTCTTGTGTTTTTTTAAAAAAAAACGATCAATTATGCCTCGTCGAAAACAGCGATCATCTTTTGATCAAGTATCCGAGTTCGACAGAGGAAGGATAGTGGCCTACCGAGATTGTGTATTATCTTTCAGGGAAATCGGTAGTCGTGTTGGACGAAACCAAACAACTGTAATGCGGATATGTGATCGTTGGATGCAGGAGGGTACGACGGACCGGCGTGTTCGATCGCATCCACCTCAGCGCACCACTTCACGTGATGACAGGCATATTGTGCGCATGGCAGTGACGGATCGCTCAGTCACATCACGAACCATATCACAGCACATGCAGTCTGTAACACATCATCCAGTGTCTGCGCGTACCATTCGACGCCGTTTACAGCAGAGTGGTCTGTCCGCAAGACGTCCATTGCTTTGTCTACCCTTGACGCAGAACCACAGACGTCTCCGTCGCCAATGGTGCGATGACAGAAGGATGTGGACGACAGAATGGAATGAAATTGTCTTTACTGACGAGTCACGCTTCTGTCTGCAACACCACGATGGTCGCATTCGAGTCTAGAGACACCGTGAAGAGAGGATGCTGAACAGATGCGTTATGCACCGCCACACTGGTCCTGCACCGGGTATTATGGTATGGGGCGGTATTGGATATCACTCTCGCACACCTCTAGTACGCATTGCCGGTACTTTAAACAGCCAGCGCTACATCTCCGAGGTGTTGGAGCCAGTTGTCCTTCCTTACCTTCAGGGCTTGCCCACAGCCATATTTAAACAGGATAATGCGGGACCACACGTGGCACGCATTGTCCAACGGTTCTTCGTCAATCGCCAGATTGAATTGCTTCCCTGGCCACCTCGCTCTCCGGATCTTTCGCCGATAGAAAACATGTGGTCCATGGTTGCTCTACGATTGACCCAGATTCCATCCCCCAGCTGCCACAGCAGATCAACTTTGGCAACGTGTGGAAGCTGCTTGGTCTGCTGTACCCCAAGAACTCATCGAAAGTCTCTTTGAATCACTGCCGAGGCGTGTGGCAGCGGTGATCTCCTACAATGGCGGCTACTCTGGCTACTGATTTTGGCAGGAACCACACTTCACAGAAGTCTATAAATTTAATCATTTGATACTTGGTCAACATGTTATCTACAAAATAAATTTTGTTGTGATATCTCTTGTCTTTCTTGGTGTTGCAATTTGGGTGGCCAGCAGTGTATATATATATATATATATATATATATATATGTATGTGGGAGACGAATTCCCTCCTCAGTGCTCGAGAACCGCACTATCCCACTCCTGACAGAGCTGAGATGCCGAGATGTCGGAGAGGGCAATGAACCCCGATCCTGGCCAACCCCTTTTCTAAGAGAGGAGATTCTTTCGGGGAAAAAGGACGGTTTGCGATTTGCTAGGATATAGACGGACTTGGAGATGGGCTCCCGACGTGAGAGGAGCGTGACGTTTAAAGACGAACTGTAGACGCTTTTAAATCCTTTTTACTATACTTTGAATAAATATACATTTGTTATTGCTAGATTTTAGGAGTGCTTTCTGCTTTAATGAATGCAAATACTCCTTCACACGAAAGGTATCCCACATTTTTATATATGTGTGTGTGTGTGTGTATACATATATATTCATATTGTGGATATTCTAATAAAGATACCATGGTATGTGTTTTTCTCCAGAACTTTTTAATGCAAGAGAATAAATCTAAAGTTAATTAAATAAGCTCATGAAAAACTGAACTTTAAAACAACTTACTGATACAAGATTGTCTCATTTTTTAACTTACTATTCATGATTAAAATATTTCTTTTATTATTGGCATTCTTTCATCATTATAAAATGTTTCGAATCTAATGATGTTCAAAGAGAAACCCGAAAAAGAATTGAAAAATAAAGCTCTTGAGTAAAATAAAACTCCAGCTAATGTAAGACCTCTCATTTTTATTGATTGCCTACTTTATAACCATTCGATCAAATATCGCGCCCTTTCGCAATTTTTCAAAAAAAACCAAGTTCATATCTACCAAAACGGACCATAAAATATTCCAGTTCATTTTTCGATCTGTATAACTGGATTTTTAAAATAAATCTTTTACTTTACGATAAATCAACTCCAATAACTCCGACGTGCATTCATTGCCATTCTTCAACCACCAGAGATATTTTATGATCGGACAATATCCAGGCAGAGAGAGAGAGATTAATGACAGAATTTCTATGTCACGTTCTATTTTTTTTTTCGCCTGATGTCGATCGGTTTTCCCCTCTACAACCCTTTTACATTAGTTTATGGCTGGGATCTCGGTCACTTTTTCATACTTACGCCATCTGTTGCGAGTGAATGAAGGGAAAAAAGAACCATAGATGCATAGCGATACAGATGGGCAGGCATCACAATCACTTACTTTTAGACAATTTTTTTCCCTTACAGTATAGGACAACAATAGAGAGAAATTTCCTTCGTATTTTAATTTCTTATTTTGTGATAGTTTGTTTCAATAACGTGCCTTAAATTTTTAGCCTAATAAACGTCTTAAAATAACAGGTATCTTCCACAACAGAGAGTCGCGTCGGTCAGAAAATATAACGTATGTATAAACCAATAGGGAAGATTCGTTGCCAAACGTAATTAACGGGGGGAGGGGGAGTTGAGACAGTTACGAATTTTCTTATAGCGAGAGATTTTACAAATTAAAGAAGAGATAATTGTTAAATATATCCTAAATTTTTTTGTTTATGTATCAATGTAAATTAACTTCCCAAATGCAAGCAATTCACCAGACATTAGAGACATAGCAGATAACACTAACTAACACACACACACATACATACACATATATATATATATATGTGTGTGTGTGTGTGTGTGTGTGGGTGGGTGGGTGTGTGTGTGTATATATCTGTGGCATTATTGCAGGTGTTGATATGTCCTTTTTTCATGTTTTCATAAAATAAAAAAAGCAACTTTTGTTGTGAAGTAAAAAAAACGCTCAATTAAGTTTTTCAATCCAAATATTCTTCATTTAATACTGATATTCAACCTGAAGCATATGGCTGGTCTTCAATAGAAATTTTCTATTAGGGACTAAAATATTCAATTAGGGGCCAAGTATTCCCTCTTTTATACATAACAGCATTTGCCAATACGATTAACTTAGTATTATTTCATAATTTCCCTTATTAGTTTTAGTGTGACTTATCAACTTAAAACATAAAATTGAATTTTTCGGACATATCAACATCTGCCATACTGCCACAGAACTAAACTCATTGGCGCAACATGGTCTTGGCCGTGTGGACCGAGGCCAGTGGTGCCCATCTCCGCTTTCTTGACCGTGGGCTTGGGGTGCCATACAGCATGTCTCCGTCAGGTGGTCAGCCTAACGCGGGACCCCCAGAGTTAGTCCCTAAACATGATTGATCTTCATTTAATGGACCCACTCAAAGGATGAAAGGCTGAATATATATACATACTTTATGAATTAACCCAGAAATAATTTTTAAATATACTCTAAAATATTTTTATTGTATCAATGAATATTAATTGACCTCCCAAATGCAAGCCATTCACCAGACATTAGAAATGACATATAACTTACTTTAAAGGTCGGTCGAGTATTTTCTTTACTATACTATCGAGGGGCATTTGCCGTCTGGCTTGTCTGAGATCTTCAATTCATTACATTTCTATCAGAGCGGAAGGATCTCCCCAAGTACATACATGAAACAAAAAATGCGTGTTACCTTAATTCTATGCAGACACTGTCATTCTGGTTGAATGTTAACTGAATCAGGACCATTACATTAAAATAACTTGACGCTGTGGCCAACGATAAAGTAACAGGATATTCAATAGTAAGAATTTCTAACACCACGAAACCATGTGCGACAGTAGGGAGTAATTTTATTTTCACGGTCCAGAAATTTCCTTCATATCTATGAATCTTGGAATTAAAGCTACAAATAACATTTATCAATTTAAATTGAAAGCACTCTCTCAGATTTACATTTTAAAGGTGCAATTAAAATGCGCAGTTAACGTTTAAGAAGGCCTATGAAAAATTATGTTGCAGGTCAAATTTCGCGTAAGACTGATTTGCCTAGACGGTACGTAATGCTAAATTACATACATTTCCGAATTTTCACTCAGTAGTGGACGAATTTCGCTCCCATTCTGTGTACTTCATGCTTTAACTTGAATATATCAACCAGTTTTAAGGCTTCAGCGGGCTAATTTGATCAATTTTTGTGGATCAATTTTTCGGAACTTGCATATATGCATGAATATACACAAACATATATACATATTTACATATACCCATATACACATATACACGATTAGGGGATGGGAATAATAAGAAAAAATACGATTATATTTTTCCCGTTGGGAAAAAATGAATCGTCACAGCTTGATTAAGATTAGAAATTTACGGCAAGATTTAAAAGATTTAAACACTAAGCTCAGAATTACCCAGACAAAAGACATCGATTTTTAAATGTTTGAATGTCTATTGTTTCTCATGAGTTTTTAACGCAAGATTACGCTCCTCCATAACGGTCCTCTGGAAAACAAAGTTTCAGATGTCCTCTGTTGAGAGTTTTATTTTTGGCAGCGCACCAAACTCAGTCTGTATCGCTTGGGCAAGCAGTAAACAGTTAAACAGAAAAGTACCAAAATGCGTCAAAATTTTGACGTACATGCATGCACGCGCACACACACACACTCACACACACACACACACACATATATATATATATATATATATATACAAAAGAGGTACGCAACGATAAGCAATCCTACATTAATAACCCGCTGTAGTTTCGTTAGATGAGACTACCTGAATTTTTCCTTTTTATTTTGCTCTATGGATACTTATCGTAACTCAGGTGGTTGTTCTTATTACTTGAAGACCTTTATTTAAAATGTACCCTAACCTTTATATGCACCCTCAAGTGCCGCTACACGCTTGTTAGGAACCACTGCGTTAGAATGATCAGTCGAAAGATCACTGCATAAGGTTCATCATTAAAAAGGTTCATCGTTTTAGAGGTAGGATTTCCAGTTAGAATACGGTGCATAAACATGAAAGATGAAAAATTGTGGAACAGTTAAATTTTAGTCAATGCGTGCATACCCAATTTAATTACCAAATGCATGTAGAGTGCCATACATATTGGTAATGCATGAAAAATCCCCTCAACAGAGTAATTTATCTGGAATGTATCAGATTTTAAACAAAGGAAAAAAATTCAGGTTGTCTCTTCTAACGAAACTACCGCGGGTTATTAACGTAGGATTAATCGGTGCTTACCTCTTTTGTATGTATATATGTATCTATATATATGCACGTATGTATATATATACATATATGTAAGTCAAAATGTTGAACGCATGTTGGCACTTTCTATTTAACTTGTCCAAGCGATAGACTGGGTTTGGCGCGCTGCCAAAATTATAACTCGCGAGGACGAATGGACGGACAGTTTTAACGTCTGATATTTTCCTTTCCGCAGGACCGTTATATAGGAACGTAATCCTACGTTAACATACTAGACTCTAAAATTCATTCCAATTAACTCCCGACGGTCCTGAAAACCCTTCAAGCCACTTGTTGACCTACTTTGTGCCACCCTCCTAGCAGTCTTGTCTTCAAGTAGCATAATGCTGAGATTCTGAGCACGATTTGAGAAATTTCCAAAACAATAATTGGTGACAAACCTACCAAACAATTCTTAAATATACAAATGAAATTATCTGGTATTTTTTAGAAAGAAATTCTGGCTGTTTGCTCTCAGATGATGACCTTTGCTGTCCGAGTCCTACAGTATGTCGGTTTTTGTAACCGTTCGGAATCATTTTTAAAGTTGAAGTTCCACCACGTACATCTCTCGTATATCAAAAGATAACCATAGCATTTCAGATCTGACAAACCAACCAAACTTACTGCAGTCGAATCCCATTATAGCGAACCCGGTATATAACGAACTCACGGATATAACGAACGAAAATTTTAGTTCCCCCATTTTCCTATTACACGTAATTTAATTAGTATTGTGTCAATTTAATGTAATCGATTTTAGTCGATTTAATTCCTTAATGGTCATTTTTAATAGACCATTAATAATCATTATCATTTTTAATATATCATTATTGAATACACATTGCAACTAATGAGTGATACATTTTGTGAACTCTAGCATTTTTCTTAACGGTTCGGATATAGCGAACCACCGGATAAAGCGAACAAAACCTTTGGTCCCTTGAATTTCGTTATAACGGGGTTCGACTGTATATCTTCTAATGAAAATAATTTACAATTTTGAAAATTAATCATTTTTACTTTCGCAAGTCTTTACTACTATTTTAAAGGTTGCAAAATATTTAGATATTTTGCAAACTTTAAATAAAACAATTAAATATTGTGAAACAGTAAAAATAATAATGCAATGATCAAAATACTCTTTTTAATCTCTAAAGTTTTAAAAATTAGGTACTAATACATTGTTTCATTGCATCAGCCAACAGGATATCAACATTCAAAAGCCAAAAAAAAAAAATTCTCGGAACATGAATTCTCGCCAAAATATATCCTAGCTTCAATAATATATTGTAATTTTATCGAAACAACATATCTCCTGCTTTGAAAACTCTCCCTAATATTTTGCATTACCACTCCATCATTTTCGCGCATATTGAGATATATTCATTTTTCTCGTCTCCATTCTCATCTGTTTTTAGTAAAGACAAAAAGTGACACGAGGAATAAGATAAAATATTCAAAATATATTTTACGTTGCTCGCGCTTTCGCATGCAAGAGGATACATTCCTAAAATTTATAGGCACTGGTTTCTTAACCTCGAGCCACTTGTACGGCTGGAAGTAAGAAGCTTCTTTCCTTTCCAATTTTGATTTCTGATTTTGTGAAATTTTGTTTGAATAATATACCCTAAATTTTAGCCGAATAAACATCCTATAATAAATGGTAGCTTCCACAGCAGACCGTTGGAAAATATAAAGAATGTATAAACCAATAAAAAAGATGCGTTGCCAAACGTAATTAACGTATTCTGACATGTCTTAAAGTAGTTACGAATTTTCTTATATGTATTTTAAAAAGCGTAAGTGATTTTCTAATTAATGACTATCTTTGACACATGCCCACAAACACATAATCTCTCTCTCTCTCTCTCTCTCTCTCTCTCTATATATATATATATATATATATATATATATATATATATATACATATATATATATATATATATATAAATTATATATATATATATATATTATATATATATATATATACATATATATATATATATATATATATATATACATATATATATATATATATATATATATATATATATATACACACACATATATATATATATATATATATATACATACATTTGTGGTGCTCCATGGTATAAATTTTCCGATTACATTTTAGAAAGATTAATTACTAATTAAATATTCAATGAATCACGTTAACTTATGCATTGAATCGCTTCGAAGCAGCAAACGTCATAGCAAACTCTGATTGGCTGCGTAAGCAGTTATAAGCCATAGCCAGACAGATGGGAGTCAGAGGTTCTTAAGTTTTTTCGGTTTGTTTGTTTTAGTCATTTGTCAGTTTGCCTGCTGTGTTTAAGTTGAGGCTGAGGCGATGGCTCCCTCATTTACGATTTATCACAAATTCTTTTAGACCTCTCGAGATGTTTAAAGTTGATTTTATCAAAGCAGGTTCGCGCCATAATTTAAGTATGTTGTGTATGTCGGCGTAATCTGCCTATACTATTACTTTGTGAATAAAGTTGTTAAGTTTGTTAAGGAGTTTAGAGTGATTAACTTGGCTTCTACAATATTGGTGGTATACACGAACCACCATATAGTGGTGACCTTTTGGACAGTTCTACTAGAGAAACCGAACACTTGTTTGCAACACCCCCTTTTTGATGACTTCGTAATGGATGACGTTGCAAGTTTTGAAGCAGAAGAATTTTTTGATGCAGGTTTCATCAGCGCAAATTTTGAAGTGGTTTCGTCAACACAGGTGCAGGTAGGCTATAATTTTTGACCTTAACTCTTGACCTCTTGAAGTTGTAATCTGTGTTTATATTTGATTGAGTTCAAAGAAAATTTGCATGTAATGTTTATACAGAAGAATGCTCATTTGTGTGATAGTGTTTTTGGTATTTTTATAGCTTAAAGTACGCTTTTAATATATACACAAATTTCCCAAAAGTATAAACTGTATTTTTTCGTATTGCATACATATTATTTAAAAAAAAAGAAAGGAAAATGCCTAATACGAATGTGGATGCCGACATATGTAGGGTGGCATTTAAAGCCCCGGTTTTTTGGGAGGCGGATCCTGCGTTATGGTTCCGACAGGTGGAAGCTCAATTTAAAAATGCGGGTATAACAGAGGATTCTACAAAATTTCATTCAATCATAGCCGCTCTGGATACAAAAATACTTAAATGTGTACGTGATATAGTACTTAATACCCCTTCAGAAAATGCATACATCACTCTAAAAAATAGCATTTTATCCTATTATGAGGAATCTGAGAGTTTGAAACTTAAAAAGTTGTTTAGTGGATTATGCTTAGGGGATCAAAGACCTTCACAGCTACTTTGCGAAATGGAGAGTTTAAATGGGGGAAAACTTAATAATACCGCATTGCGAGAACTCTGGTTACAGAGATTACCCATTAACATCCGACAAATTTTAAGTGCTTGTGTGGACGATAGGCAAGATAACTCAAAGCTTGCTCGAGTAGCTGATAAAGTTTATGAAACCTCGGGAGAGTTTTTAGCTCCCGTTGATTCCCAAACCCCTCAAACACAATTGCAAAAGTTAGAATCACGAATAGCTAAATTGGAGGCGCAAAGTAAAAGTACGCAATACAACGGCCGTTCTAGGTACTTTAAGAAACGTGACCGCAGTAAAACGAGGAATGAAGCTAGATCTCAACCCCATTTTTCTACTTCAACAGAAAGGTGTTGGTACCACCGGAAGTTCGGAAGGTTAGCTAAAAAATGTGTATCGCCATGTAATTTTTCGGAAAACGCCTAGGCACATCTGGAATACCGGCACCAGATGAGCGTAGTTTCGGAAGCCGGTTGTTTATTTACGAGAAAAATACAGGTGCTAAGTTTTTAGTGGACACGGGGGCAGCATTAAGCTGTTTTCCCCAAAAGCTAACAAGAAATAGAGTTGTGCAGGATTTAAAATTGTATGCTGCAAACAACTCTGTTATCAAAACATTTGGTACAGTCAATTTGAAGTTAGATTTTGGACTTCGTCGAGCATTCAGTTGGAATTTGGTGGTGGCAGACATTACCACGCCAATTTTAGGAGCCGACTTCCTTAACCATTATGGTATCCTGGTGGATGTACAAAATAAAAAAGTTACAGATAACGTTACAGCGTTAGCAGTATCGGGATATCCAGGGACTGGCCCTAGTTTAAAACTTACTCCACTGGAGGGGAAAACTGAATACGAAAGAATTCTAGCGCGATTTCCAAAACTTTTCAATCCGAATGTGCATTGCAATAATAATTTGCAAAACTTTCCGGTAACGCACTGTATTGAAACCACAGGACAACCCATTTTTTCGAGACCTCGTAGGTTGAACCCCGAGAAGCTTCAAACATTGAAGTTGGAATTTAAAGCTCTAATGGAACAGGGTGTTATTCAGCCCTCTAAAAGCCCATGGGCCAGTCCTATTCATTTTGTGAAGAAAAAGGACGGAACTTGGAGAATATGCGGAGATTATAGGGCACTCAATAAGGTCACAACTCCCGACCGCTACCCCCTCCCACACATCCATGATGTAGTTATGGGATTACGGGGGAAACAGGTTTTTTCGAAAGTCGACTTGGTTCGAGCATACTATCAGATTCCGGTTGAGGTTACAGACATTCCTAAGACCGCGGTGACAACCCCTATAGGTTTGTTTGAATTCCGGAAAATGCCATTCGGTTTGAGAAACAGTGGAAATACATTCCAGCGTTATCTAGACAGCATACTTAGAGACCTGGATTTTTGTTTGTCATATCTTGACGATATCTTTGTCTTTTCTGATAACGAGATATAGCACAAAAAACACTTAGAAATACTTTTTTCAACTCTAAGTCAACATGGCCTGATTTTAAACCTCCAGAAATGCATATTCGGAGTTGACAAAATACCATTTTTGGGTTTTCAAATTTCAAAGCAGGGAATTGAGCCGCTACCTGAAAAGGTCCAAACATTACAGCAATACCCTCGCCCAAACAATATCAGTCAACTTCGGACCTTTCTAGCAATTTTAAATTTTTATCATCGTTTTTTGCCTAATATTGCGGAGAAACAGGCATTGCTTTTTGATCTCATAATTAACAGAAAGAAAAAGGATACGACTCCAATACCGTGGACAGAACCATTAATAAATGCATTCGAAACTTGTAGGAAAGCTATTTCGGAGGTAAATGCACTGAAATTCCCAGCTCCCAGCGCACGCCTATTGTTAACTGTCGATGCGTCGGACCGAGCAGTCGGTGCCGTTCTTTCTCAACTTACCAAGGACGGTGAGGAGCCATTAGGATTCTTTTCACGAAAATTAACCCCCACTCAAACTAAATACAGTGCATTTGATAGAGAACTGTTGGCGGTATATTCTGCAGTAAAACATTTTAGGCACATGCTTGAAGGAAGAACAGTCACGATCTTCACTGATCACAAACCCTTAACCTTCGCACTTCACCAAAAATTAACAAGTGCTAGCCCTCGACAGGTTAGACACTTAGAACTTGTTAGCCAATACACTGCAGATATCCAATATTTGCCAGGAAAACAAAATATAGTAGCCGACGCGCTATCCAGAATATACACTTTGAATTTAAATAGTTCAATTGATTTTAATTTATTTGCCGAGGATCAAGCAACGGATCCCGATTTACAACAAATGTTGCGTTCAAAGGAGGTAAGAGGTCTTGAGTTAAAGTTAATTGCTTTGCCTGCCTGTGAAAGAAAATTGTATTGTGATGTGTCTCACGACCTAGTTAGACCATTTGTACCTAGAGTATGGAGACGGAGGATTTTTGAAGCCAACCACAAACTTTCACATCCTGGTGTAAAAGGAACTTGGCGACTCATCCAACAACGGTTCGTGTGGACGGGCATGAGGAAAGATTGTGCAGAATGGTGTAGACAATGCAACCAGTGCCAGCGAGTCAAGGTGACCAGACACAACAAGGCGCCTCTGGGAACATTCGTCGCAACAAATAGGTTTTCTCATGTCCACATCGATATAGTTGGGCCCCTACCTCCATCCAAAGGCAACCGGTATCTGTTGACTTGTGTGGATCGCCAGACGCGATGGCCTGAAGCTGTGCCACTTCCGGACCAACGGGCAGAAACCATAGCGGATGCTTTCTTATCTACTTGGATAGCTCGTTATGGTATTCCCGAGGTGGTAACGACAGACCGCGGACCAAACTTTGAGTCTCAACTTTTTAATAGGCTGTCAACGTACTTGGGGATCCGGCGCAGCAGGACTACGGCATACCACCCACAGAGCAATGGATTGGTGGAACGATTCCATCGAGTGCTTAAATCATCTCTGATGGCAGTAGATCCGGTACATTGGGTTGATGCTCTACCACTGGTGCTTCTGGCTATCAGATCAACTGTAAGGGAGGATCTGAAGGCTGCCCCAGCACAATTAGTGTTCGGTGGTCTGTTAAGACTTCCAGGTGAGTTTTTTCAGAGTAACCCGGTGAAGGACGAGCCAGCTGAGATGTTGCAGAGACTGAGTTCCCATATGACCAACTTGACACCAAATACGACAGGAAGACATGCCAAGCCACCAGTTTTTGTCTTCAAGGATCTCAAGGACTGTACACATGTGTTCCTGCGGACAGACCATGTGAAGCCTCCTTTGGCGCCACCATATGAAGGACCATATGCTGTCGTGTCAAGAAAACCAAAGACACTGACTATTTGTATCAAGGGTAAACCTCAATCTGTAAGCATTGATCGTGTAAAGCCTGCTTATGTATTAACTAAAATACATGGAGACACTGAGAAACAACACATTCCCCGACAGGAAAATACAGTAACTAAATCTGGGCGAATTTCAAAGCCAGTTGTTAGATTTAAATTTTAAAACTAAATTTCAATCTTCTCTACGGGGGGAGTGTGTGGTGCTCCATGGTATAAATTTTCCGATTACATTTTAGAAAGATTAATTACTAATTAAATATTCAATGAATCACGTTAACTTATGCATTGAATCGCTTCGAAGCAGCAAACGTCATAGCAAACTCTGATTGGCTGCGTAAGCAGTTATAAGCCATAGCCAGACAGATGGGAGTCAGAGGTTCTTAAGTTTTTTCGGTTTGTTTGTTTTAGTCATTTGTCAGTTTGCCTGCTGTGTTTAAGTTGAGGCTGAGGCGATGGCTCCCTCATTTACGATTTATCACAAATTCTTTTAGACCTCTCGAGATGTTTAAAGTTGATTTTATCAAAGCAGGTTCGCGCCATAATTTAAGTATGTTGTGTATGTCGGCGTAATCTGCCTATACTATTACTTTGTGAATAAAGTTGTTAAGTTTGTTAAGGAGTTTAGAGTGATTAACTTGGCTTCTACAATATTGGTGGTATACACGAGCCACCATACATTCATATATAGTATATACACATACACATATATATATATATGATATATATATACATACATACATATATATATACATACATGTAATAGCACGGGCGCGGGCCGACGAAGGAAGGCCCGAGTGGTATTTCTTTTTGAGGTAAAGATGGATGACTTGTCGCCCGGCCGTGCATCACATGTTTAATTTCCTTTCCCGCTTTTCATCTCACCCTCGGACACATAAAACACCACAACGTTAATATAACTACATCTTTTATTTTTTTAAATAGACAATATAACTTCTCGGGACAGTTACAAAATCCGAAAAGCGTACATGTACGTGATCCCAAACCTTATATAAACTCATCTCGTCATGTGATCGTAGTAGGGTTTAATTGGTTAAAAGTTAAGAAAAGGCGTGACAAATGCGCTACAGCGTTTACTTTTCTGCCCACGCTACGCCAGTTTAGTTTTCATTTAAACAGGCAGCCATTTAATTTTTTCCACTAGAGGCCTTTTAGGACTTAGATTTGAAAACGAAAGTTAGCTCGTACGCCCAAGGGAATTTAGAATAATGTTAGATTTTAAAATGGAATGTAACGCGAATGCCCAAAGGGAATTACCTGTTTCAAGGAATTAAAAAAGGGTTTGTAATTTGGAATAGTAAAGTGAGGAATTAATAGTTTTTAAATGTTAAGATTGTTGAATTAAGAAATTACTAGTTTTTAATATTATAGAATATCCCCCCCGTCCGAGAAGAGGCTGACCTACAATGCCTGCATTGGAGGGCAGACTCACTCAGATGAGTGAGAAGAATGGGCATTAAAAAATTTGGAATAAGTTAACGTATCAAGTTCAATTAAAGTTAAATTGCAAAAAAAAATATTTTAAAGATCACGTGATGAGCTGACATAGCAACATTATCAAATTTACTGAAAAATATATATAAAATCACTAAAAAGAAGGACACATAATATTAAATTGAAGATTCTACATAAGTATGTATTTGAAACCTGTTGAATAGGGACGTCTCCCCACACAACAAAATCTCAAAAAAAAAATCAATTAACATAACCAAAAATTTGTAAACTACCAAAAATTTTCACTATAAACATACATTTAATACAATATCTACCATCATCTCGATTTGAATAATACAAAATAACAAAACATAGTAATAAAAATATCAAAAACAAACAAAAATTAAGTAAATGAAGTTGTCTTTGATAACAGGATGAAAAATTCAAAAATTCTTCCTCAACGTTCACTACTATGGAGTGAGTCCAAAAAAAAAATGTTTATTTACTTATCTTGTAATGATTTATCTGTGCAACATTTTTAGTCCTTTCACAGTCATTAGTATGTTGAGGAAAAAACACCAATTAAAAAAAATCAGTCTTTTTAGTGCTGTGTCATTTCTGCTTCACAAACGTAGAATGCATAAATATCACATTATCTCGACTTGTTTACATATAAAGAAAATTAGTTCTTTAGTTACATAATAAAAATCACACTTTCAATAAAAATCACATTTCAAATATATAGATTGTATATAAAAATTACAAAACATAACACTCATTATCTATTTTTCGTATCTTTATCTCATTATTTTTTTTCTTAATATCTCTTATCTCCTTTATTTCAATATTACTTATTATCAAAAAAAAATTCTCTTTTCAATATCTTTTATATTTCTTATTATTCTCATTTCATCATTTCTTATATTCATTTTATTTCGACAATTTTTATTCATTCCAAAATTCTATTCAATACTTTTTAATTATACTTATTCATATTTATTCTAACTTTATTTATTCTCAATACTTTTCACTTTATTTTCAAATTATTTATCTACTATTCTTTTTTGTACATTTATTATAAGTTTATGTGGATCCATTTCCTTGTTTTGAAGGTACCTTGTTGTATGTGTGTTCCCCAACTCTTAGTCTCAAATTCTTTAATTCTACCTCTAAGCAGTGAGGGTTGTGTTTATGTTTGTGTAACAAGTGGGTTTTCTTTCTCCATATTGTTCTCTGACTAATAAGGAGGAAGAGTCTTTTAGCCGTACAGTGGACTAACCGTTAATCTCCGACAGAATATGACTGCGTTGAAAAACAGCATCTTGTATAGTACAAAGATGGAGAAAAAGGAAAAGGTGCAGTTGTCATACCTGTGGGAGTATAATATATAGAAATGGGAGGACAAAAGGAGTGGCCATCCCAGCCCTGTTTTAGTCATTACTCAAGCATATAGTCTTCAGCACTTTAAGTGACTGAGTTGAGGAATTAAAAACAAATAGTAAAAAAAAATTAATAAGATCTTAAACAGTTGGGACGACATCCAACGCGCCTGTAGAGTTGGGTGATAGGAAAGTGTTTTTCAAGAAATAGGAAATTTACTGAAAGGTTAAAGAAGTAGAGTTGTCATAGCCGGTGTTTAAATTGAGATCCAAAAAAATTCACATATAATAGTATTCTTAAGAAGAAAGTTTAAGTTAGACAGTTTTTTTTTTTTTTTTTTTTTTTTTTAATATATCTTTAGTAGGACAACACATAATTAATTATATCAATTTAAAAAATATATAATGATGTTAAGCATCACATAGAAAAGAAAGAAAAATGGATCTAATGTTTGTGATTATTCGTGGTGTAGTTTTAAGTTCTCTGGTGCATTATAATATCTCAATCTGCAAGCATGGACAATTTCAGAATCTCGTTTAGTGTGAAAGTTTTGTTTATCAATTTTATATTCAATAGAATCCAAAATACACAACATATGAAAGTATTAAACACACAATAATAAAATACTCCTAATACCAATAATAATAATAATAATAATACCTTAATATTCTCTATAAATTGCCATAATTTAATGTTAATGTTCAAATTTCAAACTATTATTCTATCAGTTGACACAAATAATCAAAATTCTTTTACCAATAGCCATTTCAGTTTTATTAAGTTAATCATGAAATCGATAAACCAAAATTAATTTTTCTTTTCTTATATCACATTTTGGTATGAATCCTCGCTGTAAAGTTCCCAAATATTCATCGTTCGTATTTAATATCTTAAAACATATTTCTCATTATAATATTCTCTCTTCTATTTATTTATTTTTCTTCATTATTTCTATTTCGAGAATTTTCTGGGGCGGATGAACCAAATATAACATACAATGGTTTTTTAATTCTCCAATTGTGGTTTTTTGGCACCCTAAGTCATGTTATAAAGACGTTCCGTTTATATGAAATCCATAGAACGCCTTTTGACTGTCGACTCAAACCACCGGAAATCTCCTTTACTTCAATTCGTAGAACAATTTACGAGGTCTCAACATCAAATGTAATATGTCAAAGTACTTAAATTATAAAATTTTCTTGATGTCTGAAAATTACTATGTTATCCCTGCAGATATTTTCCAAAACCAAAACCACAGGCATCATATGTTTAAATTTAAAAAGTCGCAAAAAATTCTAGGTCAAATGAATCAAAACAAGTTTGGGTCTTTTCGTGATCGTGTTTACAAAACTAATGCTGAGCATTCAAATTTATTGCGGAGGCGACCTTCGAAATGTAATACAACGGCGCTCGAAAACGGAAATGATTTACGTTATTTTTTTTTCTTTTTCTCCGCGACGATTCAGAACTGCGTGCAAAATTAGATACTCATAACATTACTTTACTCATTTAATATTTCAGTTTAACGTAACCAAGGATCATTAATTATCTTAAAACACTAAAATATTCATTATCAGAAAAAGAACATAGAAATATTATAAAATTACACTAAAAACACACACTTATAATAAATTTATCACATATAAGTCTCAAAATTTTCTTTAAATTCAAATATCTTATAATATGAAAAAATATACTCTTAAAATTCCATCAAAATGCAAATCAAAATGAAACATTTTAAAATCAAAAACAAAATACACGTTTTAAACCAATGATTTTTACTTTCGTTTTACTCTTTATCGATTTATTTTTTATCATAGGTACTTAATTAAATCAACAATTTGAAAATACTTTCACCGAAACACATTTATAATAAATTTTTATCAGTATCTATTAATATTAAAATTTTTCACCCTTAATAATAATTCGTAAATTTTAGCTTACCAATTGAAGTGGTTATTCACACCCTTACCATTATCCGTATTAATTTTCACCATTACATATCTTCATAATTTTAACATTTGCAGCTCGGTTCTGAATTTATCTTGGTGAGTTCTTAGCTTAGCTAGTCCCAAGGTGACAGTTTTTATTTCGAAATAGTCCTAGAACTCAGTATCCCAATAGGAGATGACACTAGATGACAGTCTCTCATAAAAGTGAATTTTCAGTCAATTAAATTCAAAACTTCGCACGTTGTATCCAACAGACTATTCCACTGCACACAGCATATGTTTTCGCAGAATTTCTCGGGATATTTTTATCCCCAGGTCAACGATTAGTGAAAATCGACGTTTCACATAATCTGAAAATATTTTTTCACGAAATCTCTGCCACGAAACTTCGGAAGTTCACATGATTCGACGACTGAAAAATATTCATATTGCAGTACACAAAACTAACACTGGTGGTCGACAACTCGTCGTTGAAAATCATTAATAGTAGGTAATCCACACTCCGAAGTCAGCGACATCATCTTGGCTTAATTTAATCCGGAAATGAAACTCCTCTTTGACACAAAAATTTAATTTTCAGATTCAATCAAAGTTCACTTCGTGGAAATCCATTGGGATCTTCCCGCGCAGGTTCGAATCCTGCCGACTTTTGTAATAGCACGGGCGCGGGCCGACGAAGGAAGGCCCGAGTGGTATTTCTTTTTGAGGTAAAGATGGATGACTTGTCGCCCGGCCGTGCATCACATGTTTAATTTCCTTTCCCGCTTTTCATCTCACCCTCGGACACATAAAACACCACAACGTTAATATAACTACATCTTTTATTTTTTTAAATACACAATATAACTTCTCGGGACAGTTACAAAATCCGAAAAGCGTACATGTACGTGATCCCAAACCTTATGTAAACTCATCTCGTCATGTGATCGTAGTAGGGTTTAATTGGTTAAAAGTTAAGAAAAGGCGTGACAAATGCGCTACAGCGTTTAATTTTCTGCCCACGCTACGCCAGTTTAGTTTTCATTTAAACAGGCAGCCATTTAATTTTTTCCACTAGAGGCCTTTTAGGACTTAGCTTTGAAAACGAAAGTTAGCTCGTACGCCCAAGGGAATTTAGAATAATGTTAGATTTTAAAATGGAATGTAACGCGAATGCCCAAAGGGAATTACCTGTTTCAAGGAATTAAAAAAGGGTTTGTAATTTGGAATAGTAAAGTGAGGAATTAATAGTTTTTAAATGTTAAGATTGTTGAATTAAGAAATTACTAGTTTTTAATATTATATACATATATATATATATACTTTATAAATTAACGCAGAAATAATTGTTAGCTAGAATCTAAAATATTTTTATTGTATCAATCATTAATTAACTTCCCAAATGTAAGCCATTCACCAGAAATTAGAAATGGTAGATAACTTTTTTTTCAAGGTCAGACGGGTGTTTATTTTATTCTTACAATCGAGACATATTTGCCTTCTGGCTTGTCTGAGAGCTTCCATTCATCACACTTCAATCAGAGCGAAAGGATCTGCCTACGCACATACAATCACCTTTCTGTAGGCGAGGTTCAACAATAAATCAAGATTGAAATGATTGTATTTGTTCCGGGGAGATGACACTGCAGTCTCACTTTGATCTTTTGAGAAAAATGCATTAGCAGATGTACACAGATATTTAATATAACTTATGTTTTGAAGACAGAAATCTTAAATTATTTGTTACGAAAATTTATAAAATTAATATATTGTATCGGGAAACATGAACAGAACAAATTTATCCTTGTATTAACCAAAATTTTCAGATTAATTGTACCTTTTTTTATAATTTTTGTGATGGGAACTGAAAAATTTATTCAAAATTACTCATTTCGCTTTTATTTCCTCATAAACTGGTTTATTTTGAATGCTTCGTGTGATTTTTAATGCTTTAATTCAAAACACGAAACAATTTTAAAAAAAGAATCCAATGAAAAACCGTCATTAAGGTTACAAATAATACCTGTATAGCACTTTTTACTTTTTCCTAATTTTACAGGAAAATCTATATGGAGGTTGTTATGACAACCTGCAGTAAAGGGGGAATCTAAACCGATAGACCTCAGTACTCCGAAACTAGTCTTTATAGAACCCATATGATATTGTGTAACCTAGCTCTCACCTCTCCCATTCTCCACCTTGCTCGTTTATCAACGCAGGATATTGTACATGTTTCATTAAATAGGGTGATTCAATTGACATTCTATAATAATCGCCAGGATGAAGCAGTCTGAATTTTATAAATGCGCTCCAAACTTTGACGTATGCGTAAACGATTAGATGACATGCAATGCTGGAAGTGACCTCCATTTTCTAACAGACAAATTTCGTCGTGGCGCTTCATGTTCCTGGACGTAGTGGCAAGGATATCGGTGGAAATAGCAGCAATATCCTACGAATGTTTCCTGCAAATCTTCCATGGTGCGAGGCTTGTTCTGATAGATTTTTTCCAGAGCAAGAAGTCAGGTGGTGTCAAATCTCCTTTGAAATTACCCTGTTGCAGATGAAAGATTCAGTATCTCCCATGCCCCTAGCCGATGTGGGACACGATGCTCCATCTTGATGGGAGTAACCTGTATTAGCTCAAGATCATCCAGTTTATTCAAGAACTGCTCAAAAACATCGCCATGCCCTCTAAACTTTCAAACCCGCGTCGAAACCACTACGTGGAGAATCTCAGCTTATAAATATTTTCCAATGCGTAAGTCATTTTCTAATCAATGACAATCTCTGACACACGCACAGATATAATCTTATATGGACTCCCTCTCTCTCTCTCTCTCTGTATATATATATATATATATATAGGGTAAGTATGCCGAATATGAGACCCCCTTTTATTTTCATATATAACTAGGAAAGTAAGTAAGGGATTATAGTACCAACTTGATATCCTTTTAATACATGTATTTTACTACATATAACATGATAGAAAATTGAAATTAACCTTACTTGTTTTCTTGTATGAAATAATAAACACAAGTGTTCCATTTTTGGGGTCTAAAAAAGTAGTCCTAGTATGAGACCCCCATTCTACAACTCTAAATATGAATTAGAATTACTGAAAAGTTCGTAAAAACAAAACTGCACACAATAATTAGATAACAGTTACCTATATAGACTAATAGGTGAAAAAAAAGTGACATTTTAAACAAATTAGTTGGTTTACACTACGGGTTTTGTTTACTATTTGTTTTTAGATTCAAACTTTTCACATTATTTACAAATAAAAAGTTCGTCAGCTCAAACATCTTCATGGGCCCACCGAAAAATCCTTCTACTTTGACGCCACTGTGTTCCCCGTTTGTCTTCTGAAAATAAACAACCCCAAAAAAGGCATTCAGCGTGGTTTTCATCAATGCTATCATCAAAGCTGTCATGGAGAGAAAGGTTTTCATCATCTTCAAATGAGCTGAGATCATCACAGCTATAATTAGGCTTATTCATTCTCTGTTTTTTAACTAGTGTTGCATTTTCATCCATCCTTAATTTTCCCCTTCCTGTAGGAACCCCTTTGCCTTTTCCTTTTCCCTTTATTGTTTCCTTATACTTTACTTTTCTATCTTAATCTCCTTTTCCTTGTTTATCCTTTTATCTCTTAACTTTTAGGCCAATTCCTCTTTTTCTTGTAGGAAACGAAGTTTTTTTCGAATATGCTGCAGTTCTTTTATTAATGCTACCAATCAATTTTTTTTTATAGGGCGATAATGTGATAATATCGGCTTTACGGGCCCTATTTGGTTTCGAAGTGTTTTTCTCAGGTAACGTACGCAACGGATTTATTTCTTCAGGAGTCACTAAGAACTGGTTTGAAATTGTTGATTGATCAATACGTTCCACATTCTCACTACTCCTACATGGTTGTGCATTTCGTCTGGGTGTCATTGCATCTGCAGCTTCAGAGGAAACAAGGCTGTGAGAGTGAAAACTAAATCATGCCTAATATGAGACCTTATCTCATATTAGGCATGCTTTGGGGTCTCATATTGGGTACGACCATGTTGTTGAACACACCAACGAATTTTTTAGGTTAGGATTGACGTTAGCTTAAAAACAAACAGGCGTGTTTATGCTCCACATTTATATCTACCTATCCAATACTAACAGTTTTAATAAGAGTATTGCCTTAAAGGTGAAAATAGCATGAAAATGGTAATGCAAAAATGTCGACGAGCACACATTCAGGGAAAAAAATACTGCACCTTTGTGTGCGCTTGCAAACATTCGACTGACTAACCTATTACGATTGATGCAATAGACTACTGTATTACGCTCCAATCGCCAGGCGGACACACACAAGTATATATATATATATATATATATATATATATATATATATATATATATATATATATATATATATATATATATATATATATATATATGTATGTATGTATATATACATATACACATATATATATATATATATATATATATATATATATATATATATATATATATATATATAAATATATATATATATATATATATTTGTGTGTGTGTGTATTCGTCAATACTTTAAATACATCTAAATATGTATAACTATAACTGTGTATAACTATATTCTAAAATATACTAGAAAGTATTACAAGTCTCCTTCTATTAGTTTTCGTTGATAATGACATCCTATAGCACACTGCTGGCCACTGTAAATGCAACACCCTAAAGGAAACATGGAAATAACATGAAATTTACAGCATGCATTAGCGGAGGTGAGATATGCAAATGATTAGAATTTCAGCGCAGACGCACATCACGCGCGCCTGTGGCGCCACTTCAAAGAGCTATTTAAGGCTTGAAGATTTCGACGATTTCAGGTTCGGCAATTGTATTTTTCTTGTGGTTTTTTCAAAAAAACGATCATCTTTTGATCAAGTATCCGAGTTCGACAGAGGAAGGATAGTGGCCTACCGAGATTGTGGATTATCTTTCAGGGAAATCGGTAGTCGTGTTGGACGAAACCAAACAACTGTAATGCGGATATGTGATCGTTGGATGCAAGAGGGTACGACGGACCGGCGTGTTCGATCGCATTCACCTCAGCGTACCACTTCACGTGATGACAGGCAAATTGTGCGCATGGCAGTGACGGATCGCTCAGTCACATCACGAACCCTATCACAGAACATGCAGTCTGTAACGCATCATCCAGTGTCTGCGCGTACCATTCGACGCCGTTTACAGCAGAGTGGTCTGTCCGCAAGACGTCCATTGCTTTGTCTACCCTTGACGCAGAACCACAGACGACTCCGCCGCCAATGGTGCGATGACAGAAGGATGTGGACGGCAGAATGGAATGAAATTGTCTTTACTGACGAGTCACTCTTCTGTCTGCAACACCACGATGGTCGCATTCGAGTCTGGAGACACCGTGAAGAGAGGATGCTGAACAGCTGCGTTATGCACCGCCACACTGGTCCTGCACCGGGTATTATGGTATGGGGCGGTATTGGATATCACTCTCGCACACCTCTAGTACGCATAGCCGGTACTTTAAACAGCCAGCGCTACATCTCCGAGGTGTTGGAGCCAGTTGTCCTTCCTTACCTTCAGGGCTTGCCCACAGCCATATTTCAACAGGATAATGCGTGACCACAAGTGGCACGCATTGTCCAACGGTTCTTCGTCAATCGCCAGATTGAAAAGTTTCCCTGGCCGCCTCGCTCTCCGGATCTTTCGCCGATAGAAAACATGTGGTCCATGGTTGCTCTACGATTGACCCAGATTCCATCCGCAGCTGCCACAGCAGATCAACTTTGGCGACGTGTGGAAGCTGCTTTGTCTGCTGTACCCCAAGAACTCATCCAAAGTCTCTTTGAATCAATGCTGAGGCGTGTGGCAGCGGTGATCTCCAACAATGGCGGCTACTCTGACTACTGATTTAGGCAGGAACCACACTTTACAGAAGTCTATAAATTTAATCATTTGATACTTGGTCAACATGTTATCTACAAAATAAATTTTGTTGTGATATCTCTTGTCTTTCTTGGTGTTGCAATTTGGGTGGCCAGCAGTGTATTTTATAATTCAGCTGTCTCTTTGTTTAATATTTTATACCTAAAACTGAAGTTAAAGGAGTTAAGGAAAGAATTGAGCAAATCAATAAGCCAATGACAAACGTATCAATGACCAAATACTTATTTTTGCGAAAATTTTAACTGAGCGGTTACATGTTTATTAGACGAAAAGCAATTAAATACCGCAGAAACGTAACAAAAACACTTCATTAAGGCAACTCTAAAAACCCGCTGCATTTTATACTATTTCTTGGGAAATTTTTACATTTGAAATAACTCGCCAGCTCAAAGGGAACATATATGGGGTTACATGATTACGGTTACAGTTAAATGAATGAGGACAATCCATTTTCTTAGCCGCCGGGTCACAGCTTTCTTTACACTTCATTTAAAGGGTATTTCTGTTTACTCCGCGCCATTCATTTCGATTTGATGACAGTTGCCTGCTTCTTCCCGCAGGCGCTATATTTAGATGAATAAATTCCTGATGTGACCGGTGAGATTGCATTCTTCTATAGGTAGATGCATTTCGAATGTACGGCGTTCAAATTAAACGGATATTTTAGACGACTTCTGGTAGAATTTGGTTTCTAAATTTGGAATGTTGTAAGGCTGTAAAAAGGATGAAGAATGGATTTTTTTCGATTTTTCGTTTCTTTCAGCTCTTTCCATTAACTACGTTAAGTGATGGTCTTCGGATCCGTTTCTCATATATCTAGTTCTAGATATTTCTTTCTGTTTTTATAATAATTAAATTATTAATGTGATATTAGGTTTATCACGCTATAATTCCGCGACAGGAAAATCATGAAAAATTATGATTTTCCAGCTATATTTCCTCTCTATCCATTTATTTTTGTTCAATTACTTTATTTTTCTTATTTTGCATAAAATTCCTGAAAATATAAAATTTTCTTTTTTTTTAACTCTTTGTTCTGTTTTGCAACGCACTGAAACAACGTATCACAATGGCGATGTTTTTAAAGTGTCTTTAACCCTCTCGCGACGGCTGTTACGATTACGCGCATTCCGCTGAAGCCGGAGCAAGGGCGGCTCAAATCCAGAGATTTAGGGGGGGGGCAACGTCGGCTCTTAGGGTTATATATATATATATATATATATATATATATATATATATATATATATATATATATATATATATATATATATATGTAATAGCACGGGCGCGGGCCGACGATGGAAGGGCTGAGTGGCATATCTTTTTGAGGTAAACATGGATGACTTGTCCCGGCCGTGCATCACAAATGTTTAAATCCTTTCCCGCATTTCATCTCACCCCTCGGACACAAATCATAACACAAGTTTCACGACTACATTTTATTGAGATCACCGACCGCTCCGTCGGTATGGATGTAGCAAGAGAAAATACAGGAATCCGTCCTACTTCCGGGTAACAAGTATTATATAAACTTCAGTCCATCACGTGATTAAAGGGTGTGTCTTAATAGCTGATTGGTTTAAAGTTGTTGTTGATGTGCAGAACTGATTTAAACTTGTACTGACGCCGCGCCGCGTCCTTTTAGTTAAAAAAGACAGCCATCTTGAATGATTTTGCCGAAGGCTGTAATAATGGAATTTAACGCGAATGTCCAAAGGGAATTAAATGTTTTAAGGGATTAAAAAAGGGGTATGTAATTTTGAATAGTAAAGTGAGGAATTAATAGTTTTTAAATGTTAAGAGTGTTGAATTTAGAAATTACTAGTTTTTTAATATATATATATATATATATATATATATATATATATATATATATATATATATACATATATATATATATATATATATGTATATATATATACATATATATATATATATATATATATATATATATATACATATATATATATAGAGAGAGAGATACATAGATATATATACATAGATATATACATATATTCATATATATATATATATATATATTATATATAAATATACATACATATATATATATATATATATATATTTATTTATTTATTTATTTATATATATATATATATATATATATGAGAAATAAACATCCTCTCATGTTAAATTTAAACTCATTTAGTATTAGGTCTACGATTATATATTTTTCGGATAAGAAAAAAAAAGGCTACTTTTTTTTTTTTGGGGGGGGGGGGATTGGCCGTACTGCACCTCCCTTGGAGTCGCCATTGGTCCGGAGAGATGTTTCCCGTGAGCGCTCCCTCCAGGCCGGCTGTCTTGTAAGCCCTAAGCCTAATTTTATGAAAAATTCCAAAATAGTAGCATTTTCGAACAAATCTATATATTTAAGCAACATATGGGTTATACACACATTCATTTATAATTTCTCTATTAAAAAATTTTTGTTTTAAAAAATGAAATATGTTTTGCAGTATTTACTTAACTGTCGGTGGAAATCAGAAATCTCACAGCATCAGGGTCTGTCAAAACTAAACGGCCAACCCATATGTCCAACGTTATAACCCCACACCAAATTAAATCAAAATTCCTCGAAAATAAAAAAACACGTGCAAAGTTTAAATGCCCTAAATGACACCGCTGACAGCCAGCCGCAATAAATAGCTCACTCCATTTGTTTACAAAAAAACTACCGCCAGCATTTGAGTCATATCCCTCCTTATTTCAAAAACAAAGTCATAACTATATGTATTCCAAATTTCATGAACAAAGGATGCCATCTAGGGACACAAAAATTAACTAATAAAAGTTCTGATCTACTGTCACGTATATGTGACAGTCGGTAGCTTATGTGTTTTTCTCTCTGTCACGCTGGCGTGACAGCCGGTATAAAACGCGGATAGCAGCTGTCACGAATACGTCACGTTCGCCGCGAAAGGGTTTTTTAAAAAAAATCATAGTACGGTCAGTATAAGGGATATTTGAAAGGACTCTCTGGAAAGGTCATCTTTTGCTACCCGGGGGCTAATTAGACCGGGACCTACTGCTTAATCCTGATTCTGAACCGTTACAAACACCCACGCCAAAATTGGGACTCGAACCTACAGCACCCTAACCACTCGACGACAAGTCGGCCTTTAAGCATAAGCGTAGGTGCATCCTACCTACGCATCACTTAACTTAACGAAAACGAACAACCCAGAAAATTCATAATGACTTCGAGCATAGATTTGGTGAGTGTGTATGCAATCTTCTGTGTATGCTATCTGTGTGTATGCTATCTGTGTATGCTCTGTCACAAACCAACAGCTTCACATACAATACTTTATGATATTCTTTAAAAGTAAAATATGTATACAGTATCAACAACAAATACCCTTTTACGAATATTTTGCATGTTGACATTTTCTTAGTCTGCCTGACGCCAAACAGTGATTCTTCATTACATTCCTGATTTTTAAGGATTTTTCTGTGTTGTTGTGTTTGTTGTTGTTGTTGTTGTGACTGATGCCCCTTGACCGACAGTATATTATCAGTTCAAGTCCATAACGGATTTTGGGTGAAATGATGAGGCTCCGCTTTTTAATAGCACCTCAAGGGTCGGAGTCCGGCTTGGCTAAAGGACCGGACCCGTAATTTTGAACCGAGTCAAGTGGCGAGGCCGGTACACATGACCCAGCACCTCCAGAGGTAAATTTGAGAACGTGGAGGACATTGCAGCCACAACAGATTTTTCGTGCACCAGCCGCCATTAGTGTACACGGCGGTGAATTTGTCAGTGACCGGCATCGAACCAGAGACTTCAGATCACTGGCTCTCTGTCTTTGTCAACCGGGCCACCACGCCCTATGTATTTATCTGTGTTAAGACAATTTTACATTTTTAGAAATTTCAATTATTCTACGCTCTTTTCCAATACTAATTACTTATTATATCTTTTAAATACACTTAATGCTATAATAAATTAATGTACTTAAATATGCAGTTTATTTATTATCATTTTGTTAATTGCAGAGTATTTTATTCTTAATAAAATTTCTTTCTATTACCTAAAATAAAAATCTATACAGATTTTATGTCTTTGCTTTGCATGTATGCATATATACATGTATGTATTTTAAATTATACATACATTGTTATCGGAATCCACAAACTACCTTTAAATAATCAAGGTCTATCTAAATGATGCGTAATTAGATGGCGGAGGTTGATCTGCCATGACAAAAGGTTGACTTTGACAGTCTGGCTTCGTAGATGAATAATGAGTCAGTTTACAGTGTAATAAAATATAAGAATTTCCAGGATCTGATTGGATTTACTTTCAGGGCCCATTGAATGGGACATATGCGCTTCAATGAACAAGTTCCAAACAACATTAAAACCATATTCCGAATAAAGTACTCTGTTTGAAATGTGATTAAGTTTCATTATTTTTATCGATGCTGGTTGATAATCAGTTGAGACAATAAAAAGTTCATCTTACAATGTAATGCTTCAAATTTCCTCACTTTACCTTTTCCAAAACTGGTCCCAAGGTAGCCTGGTGGTAGCTCGTTGGGTCTCGGAATTCCGGTGCTCAGTTCGAATCACGACGAACGACATTAAATACCTTCGCCGGGATATGGCATTGACTTCATGGCACTGACTGCGACATGGTAGTGAACATACATGGTGAGTAAGGCGTTGACAATTAAAGACAAGATTATTTAATGCGAAGCTACTGCAACAACAACTTTGCAGAGCAAAACTCAACAACAACAACGAAAAAACTGTCAATCACGTGAATTGCGCCTGGCGCGTCATCTGTTGGAGCGAATATCAGTGAGAGCGAACAGGCACGTTAAATCCATAAAAGGGCAAGTCTTTCCACGAGGTCAGTGCGGTGGGGGGGAAGGTGCGAGCCCTCCATATGTCACGCCTGGGGGTTCTCGATCAAAATTGTGGTCGCACCAAGGAAGCAATGTTTGCTCACGTTTGGTGCTCCCAGATAAAAAGTTTTCAACAATTTACGCGGTAGTACGAGAATGCTTAAGGACAAGCCTCTGCATTAACCAAAAAAAAATTTAAAAAAAGAGGAAAGAGGATCAATATTAATTTTTGCTTAATCTAACAATATAAAATCCAATGCCAGCATGAATTAGAAATGCATTTCTAGCGTGAAATATATGTAACCCTTACCATTCGCTTCAGCCATAGTAGCATCTCGGGTTGCAAATTGAAATTTCACTAATCATTGCCTGTGCACAAATACGTTTAATTATGATTCTTCGGAATTGCGTAAAAGTGATATAAATTTAGTAATTATAAGCCCCTATAACTGCAATAATAATTAATTATCCATCTTAAAAGATTAATTATTTGTTTGGGAAAGAATATTCCAAAGAGTGTACGTTAGTAATTACGTTTTATCTCAAGATAATTAAGCTGATGAGCCATACATATGTTTATTTGTTCTATCCACTGCTGCGCTTTCCTAGTAGCTGTTCTTAATAAATTTAAATTTGTCATATGTAATATTTTATAGGGACATATATATATATATATATATATATATATATATATATATATATATATATATATATATATATATACACATATATATATATATATATATATATACACATATATATATATATATATATACACACATATATATATATATATATATAATATGTGTAATATATGTGCAGCCGCAGTCTGTTTATGCATAATTTATTGTCTTCACAGTTAAATCACAAGGTTCATATGGTGTAAGACAGAAGGTACGTCTTACTTAGAGAATATTCAAAAGGGAGTACAAGCGCCTTATAAATCCGTTATATAAGCTGAAAAGCCTCCAAGTACAGCTCACGCAACCTTTCGAAGTACATGGATCCAATTACACACGAACAATTACAACTACTCAGCCGTTACTCTTATACATAGATATAATATTAATATATATGTATATATATATATATATATATATATATATATATATATATATATATGTGTGTGTGTTTGTGTGTGTATATGTGTGTAAATATACATATGTATGCATTCAAGGGGAAGTGGCTCGTGACTGTTGGCTGATCACTCCCTTTTCTACCTAATCATTAAAAAAATAAAGAAAGACTAGTGGGAAATTTAGCTATATAAAAACATATCATTCATTTCATAGGAAGTTGCATGAAAAACAGAGGAAATTACTCTTTGCAGTTTATCGTATCATTTGTTTTCCATATAAATTCATTCCAAATAAGGAAAATGACTTGTAACTGAGAAAAAAAAATTAGAAAAGAACAATTATGCTAATAACATGAATATTATATATATATATATGTGTGTGTGTGTGTGTGTGTAAGTAATAAAAACGCCCCATCATTATTAATTGCCTTTGAAAAACTAACGCGTCTTCTAAAATTCTTTCAACCTCAAGAAATTACAGCCCCTATTTCAAAAACGAATTAACAGAATATTCTATTATCTTCAATGCAGGCGCTGTATAGTTATTTTTAGACATGAATCAACGTTGCACGTCTATCTCGCCACGCCGCACCTGTTCGGAAAGTCGTGCGACGTTGAATCATACCTTCACGTGTTCGATTCTAACTCATTAAACGAACTTTAGACACTTAGCGTCAGGGTCACGAACCCTTGCTATGAAAGTTTAAACAACGATTTCCGTGGGCTTTTTTCTGTCTGTTTTTTTTCCCTATCCTGGTGTTGTCTTTGCTTTGCTTTGCATATCTTCGCTCTATATATGCCGCTCCTGTCCGTCCCATTATGTGGTGTCCAGCATATTCAAGTGAGTCCGGCAGGTCCGGGGCTAGTTTTTTTGTGTTTAATCGTGAAATTATCTGATGTACAGTTGCTGAAATGTCCTGCATATGTCTTCGTTGTATTCCTGGGAATAAAGCCGTTCTTTGGATTTAAAAGTGTATTTATTCCTGCTACATCCATCATGTGTTTACCACTACGAGTGTCTCCACCGTCACGTCTACAAAAGTGTTTGAATCGCGCCCATGATGTGCCGTTATTACAAGAGTCATCTACTCCACTACGCGATGTAAATGTTATCACACACACACACACGCACACACACGCACACATATACAGGGTGGTCATAAAAAAACTTTCCTGATATATAGACGTATAGCGGCTGTTTCCGTTCAACCGATGGACATGAAATTTCAGATATATTTATTCAGATGTATGAGCTCGGGATTCTGTGAACGGCAACAAAATGGCAATCACGGTTACAGTTATAGGTACAGAAACTCAAAATTTTCGAATGGCAACGACCACTTTTTCCCGTCGCAAAATGCTCGGCGCATGCGAAAACCCTAAATAGCGTTGGAACAGTACGTATATCACAAAAAACGGACGTGTTATGCTCGCACGAAAAACAGCTCTGCAAACTACCTACAAAAACACGATCGGGGCGCACGGAGGAAATTCGCATAAGGCAGAGGCAAGACACCAATCACTGATGACAACACAGATCGGAGAAAAAAAAACTTTTATTTTTACACATTTTTCACATGAGTACCATCATCGTGGTTTTGTTGGCCGTTCGCAGAGCTGTTTTTTGTGCGTGAATAACGCGACCATTTTTTGTGATACACGTACCGTTCCAACGGTCTTTAGGGTTTTCGCATGCGCTGAGCATTTTGCGACGGGAAAAAGTGGGCGTTCCCATACGAAAATTTCGAGTTTCTGTACCTATAACCGTAACCATGAGCGCCTCTTTGTTGCTGTTCACAGAATCCCGAGATCATGTGAATAACAATATCTGAAATCTAAACTCGATCGGTTATACGGAAAAGCCGCTAGAGGTCCATATATCGGCAAAGTTTTTCTATGACCACCCTGCATATGTGTGTGTGTGTTTGTTTTCATACTTAACTCTCTATTATCGTGTCTATATACAAATGCAATGTATACTATTAATTAAATTGCGGGCATGTATATGTCATAAACATGCACACATTAAAGAATATGTATGTACATACGTAAATTAATGCACTTGTTAAAAGAAGATTTCTACACCTTACAGTTTTAAAGAAAAATATACGAATAACAATATCTGAAATCTAATGTCGATCGGTTATACGGAAAAGCCGCTAGAGGTCCATATGTCGGCAAAGTTTTTCTATGACCACCCTGTATATGTGTGTGTGTGTTTGTTTTCATACTTAACTCTCTGTTATCGTGTCTATATACAAATGCAATGTATACTACTAATTAAATTGCGGGCATGTATATGTCATAAACATGCACACATTAAAGAATATGTATGTACATACGTAAATTAATGCACTTGTTAAAAAGAAGATTTCTACACCTTACAGTTTTAAAGAAAAATATACGAATAACAATAACTGAAATCTAATGTCGATCGGTTATACGGAAAAGCCGCTAGAGGTCCATATGTCGGCAAAGTTTTTCTATGACCACCCTGTATATGTGTGTGTGTGTTTGTTTTCATACTTAACTCTCTGTTATCGTGTCTATATACAAATGCAATGTATACTGTTAATTAAATTGCGGGCATGTATATGTAATAAACATGCACACATTAAAGAATATGTATGTACATACGTAAATTAATGCACTTGTTAAAAAGAAGATTTCTACACCTTACAGTTTTAAAGAAAAATATACGAATAACAATATCTGAAATCTAATGTCGATCGGTTATACGGAAAAGCCGCTAGAGGTCCATATGTCGGCAAAGTTTTTCTATGACCACCCTGTATATGTGTGTGTGTGTTTGTTTTCATACTTAACTCTCTGTTATCGTGTCTATATACAAATGCAATGTATACTACTAATTAAATTGCGGGCATGTATATGTCATAAACATGCACACATTAAAGAATATGTATGTACATACGTAAATTAATGCACTTGTTAAAAAGAAGATTTCTACACCTTACAGTTTTAAAGAAAAATATACGAATAACAATATCTGAAATCTAATGTCGATCGGTTATACGGAAAAGCCGCTAGAGGTCCATATGTCGGCAAAGTTTTTCTATGACCACCCTGTATATGTGTGTGTGTGTTTGTTTTCATACTTAACTCTCTGTTATCGTGTCTATATACAAATGCAATGTATACTACTAATTAAATTGCGGGCATGTATATGTCATAAACATGCACACATTAAAGAATATGTATGTACATACGTAAATTAATGCACTTGTTAAAAAGAAGATTTCTACACCTTACAGTTTTAAAGAAAAATATACGAATAACAATAACTGAAATCTAATGTCGATCGGTTATACGGAAAAGCCGCTAGAGGTCCATATGTCGGCAAAGTTTTTCTATGACCACCCTGTATATGTGTGTGTGTGTTTGTTTTCATACTTAACTCTCTGTTATCGTGTCTATATACAAATGCAATGTATACTGTTAATTAAATTGCGGGCATGTATATGTCATAAACATGCACACATTAAAGAATATGTATGTACATACGTAAATTAATGCACTTGTTAAAAAGAAGATTTCTACACCTTACAGTTTTAAAGAAAAATATACGAATAACAATATCTGAAATCTAATGTCGATCGGTTATACGGAAAAGCCGCTAGAGGTCCATATGTCGGCAAAGTTTTTCTATGACCACCCTGTATATGTGTGTGTGTGTTTGTTTTCATACTTAACTCTCTGTTATCGTGTCTATATACAAATGCAATGTATACTACTAATTAAATTGCGGGCATGTATATGTCATAAACATGCACACATTAAAGAATATGTATGTACATACGTAAATTAATGCACTTGTTAAAAAGAAGATTTCTACACCTTACAGTTTTAAAGAAAAATATACGAATAACAATATCTGAAATCTAATGTCGATCGGTTATACGGAAAAGCCGCTAGAGGTCCATATGTCGGCAAAGTTTTTCTATGACCACCCTGTATATGTGTGTGTGTGTTTGTTTTCATACTTAACTCTCTGTTATCGTGTCTATATACAAATGCAATGTATACTATTAATTAAATTGCGGGCATGTATATGTCATAAACATGCACACATTAAAGAATATGTATGTACATACGTAAATTAATGCACTTGTTAAAAAGAAGATTTCTACACCTTACAGTTTTAAAGAAAAATATACGAATAACAATATCTGAAATCTAATGTCGATCGGTTATACGGAAAAGCCGCTAGAGGTCCATATGTCGGCAAAGTTTTTCTATGACCACCCTGTATATGTGTGTGTGTGTTTGTTTTCGTACTTAACTCTCTGTTATCGTGTCTATATACAAATGCAATGTATACTATTAATTAAATTGCGGGCATGTATATGTCATAAACATGCACACATTAAAGAATATGTATGTACATACGTAAATTAATGCACTTGTTAAAAAGAAGATTTCTACACCTTACAGTTTTAAAGAAAAATATACGAATAACAATATCTGAAATCTAATGTCGATCGGTTATACGGAAATCCGCTAGAGGTCCATATGTCGGCAAAGTTTTTCTATGACCACCCTGTATATGTGTGTGTGTGTTTGTTTTCATACTTAACTCTCTGTTATCGTGTCTATATACAAATGCAATGTATACTATTAATTAAATTGCGGGCATGTATATGTCATAAACATGCACACATTAAAGAATATGTATGTACATACGTAAATTAATGCACTTGTTAAAAAGAAGATTTCTACACCTTACAGTTTTAAAGAAAAATATACGAATAACAATATCTGAAATCTAATGTCGATCGGTTATACGGAAAAGCCGCTAGAGGTCCATATGTCGGCAAAGTTTTTTTATGACCACCCTGTATATGTGTGTGTGTGTTTGTTTTCATACTTAACTCTCTGTTATCGTGTCTATATACAAATGCAATGTATACTATTAATTAAATTGCGGGCATGTATATGTCATAAACATGCACACATTAAAGAATATGTATGTACATACGTAAATTAATGCACTTGTTAAAAAGAAGATTTCTACACCTTACAGTTTTAAAGAAAAATATACGAATAACAATATCTGAAATCTAATGTCGATCGGTTATACGGAAAAGCCGCTAGAGGTCCATATGTCGGCAAAGTTTTTCTATGACCACCCTGTATATGTGTGTGTGTGTTTGTTTTCATACTTAACTCTCTGTTATCGTGTCTATATACAAATGCAATGTATACTATTAATTAAATTGCGGGCATGTATATGTCATAAACATGCACACATTAAAGAATATGTATGTACATACGTAAATTAATGCACTTGTTAAAAAGAAGATTTCTACACCTTACAGTTTTAAAGAAAAATATACGAATAACAATATCTGAAATCTAATGTCGATCGGTTATACGGAAAAGCCGCTAGAGGTCCATATGTCGGCAAAGTTTTTCTATGACCACCCTGTATATGTGTGTGTGTGTTTGTTTTCATACTTAACTCTCTGTTATCGTGTCTATATACAAATGCAATGTAAACTATTAATTAAATTGCGGGCATGTATATGTCATAAACATGCACACATTAAAGAATATGTATGTACATACGTAAATTAATGCACTTGTTCAAAAGAAGATTTCTACACCTTACAGTTTTAAAGAAAAATATACGAATAACAATATCTGAAATCTAATGTCGATCGGTTATACGGAAAAGCCGCTAGAGGTCCATATGTCGGCAAAGTTTTTCTATGACCACCCTGTATATGTGTGTGTGTGTTTGTTTTCATACTTAACTCTCTGTTATCGTGTCTATATACAAATGCAATGTATACTATTAATTAAATTGCGGGCATGTATATGTCATAAACATGCACACATTAAAGAATATGTATGTACATACGTAAATTAATGCACTTGTTAAAAAGAAGATTTCTACACCATACAGTTTTAAAGAAAAATATACGAATAACAATATCTGAAATCTAATGTCGATCGGTTATACGGAAAAGCCGCTAGAGGTCCATATGTCGGCAAAGTTTTTCTATGACCACCCTGTATATGTGTGTGTGTGTTTGTTTTCATACTTAACTCTCTGTTATCGTGTCTATATACAAATGCAATGTATACTATTAATTAAATTGCGGGCATGTATATGTCATAAACATGCACACATTAAAGAATATGTATGTACATACGTAAATTAATGCACTTGTTAAAAAGAAGATTTCTACACCATACAGTTTTAAAGAAAAATATACGAATAACAATATCTGAAATCTAATGTCGATCGGTTATACGGAAAAGCCGCTAGAGGTCCATATGTCGGCAAAGTTTTTCTATGACCACCCTGTATATGTGTGTGTGTGTTTGTTTTCATACTTAACTCTCTGTTATCGTGTCTATATACAAATGCAATGTATACTATTAATTAAACTGCGGGCATGTATATGTCATAAACATGCACACATTAAAGAATATGTATGTACATACGTAAATTAATGCACTTGTTAAAAAGAAGATTTCTACACCTTACAGTTTTAAAGAAAAATATACGAATAACAATATCTGAAATCTAATGTCGATCGGTTATACGGAAAAGCCGCTAGAGGTCCATATGTCGGCAAAGTTTTTCTATGACCACCCTGTATATGTGTGTGTGTGTTTGTTTTCATACTTAACTCTCTGTTATCGTGTCTATATACAAATGCAATGTATACTATTAATTAAATTGCGGTCATGTATATGTCATAAACATGCACACATTAAAGAATATGTATGTACATACGTAAATTAATGCACTTGTTAAAAAGAAGATTTCTACACCATACAGTTTTAAAGAAAAATATACGAATAACAATATCTGAAATCTAATGTCGATCGGTTATACGGAAAAGCCGCTAGAGGTCCATATGTCGGCAAAGTTTTTCTATGACCACCCTGTATGTGTGTGTGTGTTTGTTTTCATACTTAACTCTCTGTTATCGTGTCTATATACAAATGCAATGTATACTATTAATTAAATTGCGGGCATGTATATGTCATAAACATGCACACATTAAAGAATATGTATGTACATACGTAAATTAATGCACTTGTTAAAAAGAAGATTTCTACACCTTACAGTTTTAAAGAAAAATATACGAAAATTCTGAAATTTCGAATTTTTTATTTCACAATGTACTTTTTCTGTAACCTCCTAATTAACTCCTCGTGCAAGAAATAGCTGATTGGAGCTAAATCCTTCTCAATATACCCTTTTTAGATGGTTTGGAAAAAAATTATTCGACCATTTATCCCTTAATATAATTATTTGTTTTTCACTTTTTCTCTGAAATATAAACATTCTAATGTGAAAAGTTACGGGTCAAAGGATATGCAGTTGTTCAGTATTGGTCGGATTTCTAGACCCCGTTCACATCTGGTGATATGGCATACTCAACAGCTCTGTCAACATGCGGAAATGTTTAAAAGGTCTGGCACGTTTCTTCCGCAGATCTTATATTAGCAGAAATGTTGCGGCGAAAAAAAATCATTTTTATACTGTCATACATTTTTTAACATTACACGGAAAATATTTTGTCATCGAAATCAAAGAACGTGGCGAAACATTTATTTTATATTTTTACTCTTACGCATTAACACTAGTGTGCTGTTGTTATCAATCTGACAGATTTGCGTTTCTGCCTTTTTCAAGTGCCGCCAAAATTTACAATAAAATAAGTAATAAAGCCTGGGAGACGTATTATAAAAAGGGAATGAAAAATAATGAATTTAATCAATTGGGGTTTATTTAATATCTAAATAACGGCGCACGGCGTTGGTAGGTTGTCAAAATAACCACAATTAAATTACTCAAGTAAGTAAAGAAATTAACTTGTAGGAATAAAACAGATGAATTATGATTATAAAAAACAAAATTGCTAAACTAGTTATTGAATTTCTATATTAAAACTACAAGAACAACTTTTGTAAAAATTTTCTTAGCAAATAAAATTTTTACAAAATCAAGATATTAAACATTTAAACTGTCAAAAATTATTACGATACTGTTTTTATCGATGTCAAAAATTTTAGTGTATTTATGAGAAGATTGACTAAAATGAAAAATCGTTTTTATTTCACTTATTTGTTTATTATATATATATATATATATATATATATATATATATATATATATATATATATATATATATATATATATATATATATATATATAATTTATATATATATATATATATATATATATAATTTATATATACTTTGAAAGGTGGAGGGTTTTCTTGGCAAATAAAGTTTTTACAAAAACAAAATATTAAATATTTAAATCGACAATAAGATTTTAATGATTTATTTAATATAAGATTTTAATAATTTACTTAAAATGGAAGCTAGATATTTTCAATTAGAACATTTCTAAAATTAACTGAAAGGTAGAGATCTTATTAATAGTTCCTCTTTCATTACCATTAATCTTTTGCCCAATGGGAAATGCATGACGAAGGATGATGAATGCTACGATGAACGTGAAAGACGGCTCCATACATAGGTATAGAATCCTGTTTTACATTCATCTCATTCACATAAATTCGACTATACTAGACACAATTTAAGTGGAAATATTATGTATTTCCAGAGGTGCATATATCTATAGTTATATGATATATTAAATTTGCATATATCCTTCTCTTAATACAATACTGAGGAAAAACAGCTCTAATTTTTAATACTACTTATCTAAAATATCATAAGAGCTTTAATATTTCGTAGTTTCACGAGAAAACTTGAGTGAATCATTTATATCGTCTTTAAATACATCATCCAGTCTTACAATTGGACATCCGAAATAAGCGCGCGGCTATATCTCCCAAATATTAATAGCGTGCGCTCGTTCAATACTTTCTCCTTGATAGAGTTGAAATGGATTGAGTGGGAAGCCAGGCCATACATGTTTAGCACAATTGATCTCGATTTCAGAGCCTGACCGCTGGTCAGCTATTCATTTGTGTGGACGTTACCTAACGTCAGAAGAATGCCCGGGCACATCATTAGGGAACCCCGTTATAAATACCTCAGGAGGTCAATGAGTCAAGAGAATTTCTATCTGGTCTCATTATTTTACGAGATGAAATTGCTTAGTAATGACCAATGTCACTGCCAGAATGGGCTGAAATGAAAATTTCCGTTCCGGGACCATTTGTGTTTAAATAAATATTTATTCACGATGAATGTGCATTTATTTAAGTGGGAGTGGGGGGGGGGGCTCTCATTCTGGGATAACAAGGTGGCTGTGAAGTTTAGGAACGATTTGGCCGCTAATAGGAATAGTTCTCGAAGGGATGTGAAAAATTTTGTTTTTATTTATTTGGATGATTTTGTGAATACTTTTTTGTCTCTAAGGTTACATGTAAATGATAAAATTCTAAATTTCTGGGGAAATTTTAAACTATTATATGAGCAAATTAAGAGAATTTTGATTAATAGTCTCCGAATACTTATGACTTTCATGTTTATTCCCCTAAACATTCCCCTCAACAATTTTAAGAGTTGAAAATATAAATACAGTCGGACTCCGTTATAACGAACTTCAAGGGACCAAAGGTTTTGTTCGCTTTATCCGGTGGCTCGCTATATCCGAACCGTTAAGAAAAATGCTAGAGTTCACAAAATTTATAACTAATTAGTTGCAATGTATATGCAATAAGGATGTATTAAAAAATGATAAAATCTGTTTAAAATGATCATTAATGAATTAAATCGACTAAAATCGATTACATTAAACTGACACAATACTAATTAAATTACGTATAATAGGAAAATGGTGGGACCAAAATTTTTGTTCGTTATATCTGTGAGTTTGTTATATACCGGGTTCGCTATAATGGGGTTCCAATGTACTAAGAAATGTGGAAATAAGTTCTCATGGTACATGTGGAAGTGACTTATTTGTTAGATACTGTTTGTATTATTTTATATTAACGTTTTCATTAATTGAAACCTAATTGTGCCTCAACATGTGCCTTCAAAGTTGCTTTTAGTAAAATAATTGTGTCACTTTTTATCGGAGTAAATTATTAAATTTTGAAACCGTTACAGCAAATGAACTAATAATATGATATTGCTGTAAAGTGAGTTGGTAAATAGTATTTTGATATTCTGTATCTAAATAGTTTTAAGTCTCTAATGCCTTTTTCTAATGCCTTCATTCTTAATCTTTCGTATATACATTTAGAAGAAAAAATATATTAATACTGAGGAAGGGTATGATAAATCGTGGCTAGACACATACGAAAGCTAGACACATACAAAGTTATATCTTTGCTTGTTTCTTCTTGGTTTATTTTACACCTATGTTACTTTAATTATGCACTGATTCCTTCTCCGCATATGCCTTCACAGTTCAATGGGGTGAATTGTAGATTCTCGAGTTCCTTTAGGGATTTGATTGGCTTAGGTTGACAAAACTCGAAAAAACTCTTTATTGCATCAAACTGGGACACCAATAATTGAAGATTTAATTAAATATGTCTAGAAGTGGTTTGAGATAGCGGCTCTGGGACATTGATAGCCTCAGGATGTTTTAGATTTTAGTTTTTAGTTTGTATCTAATAATCAACAAACTAGCAAATAACTAGCAAATGCATCTACAGACCCCTGAATATTTCTCATCGTATTCTCTCCCCCCCCCGAACTATCCCAGTTTTGGCATGATTAATTTTTAGATAAACTTGTACTATTTAGGAAATAAAAACAGTAATTTCAACTAAACATGTTGTATATGTTACGACCTAAGTCCGAAATCTGTAGAATTCATGACTACTTCGACTTTTATTCGGCCAATTCGCTATGCTCCCGACAATCAACAGCCATTTCATCTATTGTACAAGAAAAAATAACTAAAGCTAGACGTTTTTTTGGGTTGATCATACCAGTTCAAACTCTTAATATTACCATTGTGTAAATTCCTTTTGTTTAGTCAAAATAGAAAAAATCCCTTCAAAATCAAAGAGAAAAGGACAAGTTTTCTTGGGCGATTCCTAAATTGGCCACTGATTGTCGAGCGAGTCGCGAATTGGCTGGCCAAAACCCGAAGTAGTCGTAAAATGTCGATTATTTTGGGCTTTGGCCAAGTGACTTGGCTAATGCTAGAAGTGGCTAGCCATTTCGCGAATTGGCCAGACTTCGAGCTTAATATTTCTCATCGTATTCTCCCCCCCCCCCCGAATTACCCCAGCTTTGGCTTGATATACATGGCCGTAACATATACATTTTTTTTTCTTCATGGCTACCAAAATATTTTTACTCGAACGACATAAAGAAAATTTCGTCCTTAGCAAATGATGTCTTGTAATCTAGTGGTATTTTTATGAGTACTGAAAAAAACGCTCTACCGGATTGATAGGAAAATAACAAGCACCTAATTTCAAAACTGATAGAATTTTGAAAGTAAAATTGCAAAATTATGAGAGAAAAACATTGTTAGGATATATAATTTAAATTTATAATATATTTGCAGTATAATAAGATATTTAAAACAAGTTAAAATTTATTTTTACTTTTTATTTAGGAGTAGAGCACAGCTAACAAAGCTAAGGCAAGCAGGCTAAAAGTGGCAGGCAAGACAGTCTGGCCGGCACTACAAAGGACTTACAGATGAAACAAAAACTATTTTCTAAATAATTTTTGAAGTCTGATTAATTTTGCTTCCAAACTCGCGAGCTAACAAAAAGCAAAGCGTCCTTTTGAAATCTCGTACCATTCTCTTTCCAACTGATACCTACTATTATACTGATCAAAGTTCCTTTAACTTTCTGCTTACATTTACATGAATTAAATGTTACAGTTTATGGTGTCAATAAAACTGTTACTATCACGTGATATAATTTTAGCTATCCAATGTTGAAATTCAGTCTTGGCAAATGTATAAACGGCAAATGTATAATCGGCAAATGAAAAACCGGATCAAGTCAAACTGGCATAAGATACTATTCATTCTCTATTTCTGTCACTATTCATTAAATAATTGACCCGTTTACCGTAAGGTTTACACAGTTAGGATAGTTTGCAGAGAACTTCAAAATTTTTATTTAAACCCATGTGTTACGAAAGTAGGTAAACACATTTTGGACATTTTTGAGTGGGGGAAATTTGAAGACTTTTAAATGCAAAAAATTTCATTCCAGTACTATCGGGACATAAAAAATCGTTGACTTGAAAAATGGCATAAGAGCAGCTGAACGTTGTATTTTGACATAATGCTTAAAAATATAGGATTATATGATAATAAATACTTAAAACGGACTTCCTGATAACTTCCGTTGCTTTCAAAATCTATCAGTGGCTATTTTATAGTATTTTGAACTTTATAAAAGATAGCTTCAGAAATTCCCTGACACAGGAATTTACTTTAGGGTATGTCTTAAACTTAATTAAGAACCTAACATAAAATATTTTACATTCATAATTAATCAGCATAAACAATCATTAATAAATTATTTATATCAACTTATTTCATTCGGAATACACTGTTATTATAACAAAACTAACTTTCTTCAGTTGATCTCACAATAAAAATCTGTTACTAAACTTGCATGAAGTTTAACTTTTCCTATTAAAAAATTAGACAGCATGTCGACAACCTCAAGGTATATTGCTTTTAAAATTTTCGCAGGCAGACAAAAAAAACGTATAATCTAGTATAAATAGTACTAGTAAAATCTAGTAGAATCTAGTATAAATAAAGAATTACGTTAAGTAAGGGGTTCCAAATATTTTTCCTACATCAACCCCTTTTAAAAGAATGATTTTCTTCATCGACCCCCTCCCATTTTTCTCTATAATATACAGCATTCAATATAATTATAATACTAATAATGGCACATAAAACACTCAAAGATAACAATTTGACTAATAATATGAAGAAAAAATTAGAAAAAGTGGTTCATTAGGTTTATGTTTTATTATTTTTGTACTATTTTCATTTTTAATTTCAGAAGTATGAACAAGATTTCATAAACACAGATTGTAATTGTACAAACATCGCCAAGAAAGAAAACGAAACAGCTTCTCATGTTTGAATCGGGAGGAGCCATATGCTGTTTAAGGTCCAGCGAATCTCTCCAGTTCTACCGAGTGTTGGTACACAAATAAAAACTGACGGCGGCATTCGAGGCATATACAAAAGCGTCATGACATTTGATTTTAGATGCATGGATCACACCGCCTTATGAAAATCTGTATTTATACATATTAAAAAGGATATTATTATATAATAATTACATTCCTAAAAAATTCAATTACGTTTTAAAACAGAAAAATTTATGATAGACCCCCAATAGACCCCTGGATTACTATAGACCCTTGTGGGGTCGGTTATTTTATTAATATAATTTTATATCTGAGTGGACTGTATAAGAATCCATTAACAAAAATATTTAATGTTATTTTTTAAGTGCAACTGATCAATCTTCTTTCTTCTTTTGACCCATTTAGGACCGCTCCATGTTTCCTTTATTGGAAATGCATCAAACAGTTTTTTAACACTTCTTAGAACATTAATTACACAAATAAGTTGTTTCCATAAAATTAAATTTATTTTTACGAGAGTTACAAAATGTTGCGTTTTCGCAACATCAGTCCAAAGCGGTATAAAAATTTAAAAAATATAAAAATTTAAAATTATAAAATTTTTTTTAATTTTTTGAAAATCTTTGAATTATTTAGCATGAAGAGGTAAATTACACTTATTTCATACAGAAATTGTTTCACTTTTGCAGTGTTTACATTTTTTTGTTTATTTTCACTATTTTTAGTAATAATATGGCCCATATGGTTTTTCCGAGTTTTGTTGAGAATTAGATTTTGAATAGAAGATGGTCTTTCAATATGTAAAGTTTTAGGTAAAACAGAATTCATCTGCATTTCTTCAAGCCTTTTTATCAAAGCTATGGTCTTTGAAAGATATAGATCTCTTAAACTCTAATAAACTTATTTTAGAATTCATGACATCCATGTAGAGTCTGCATTTTTCCCATACAATATGCTCCTTTTTCTTACTATATTGCTTATTTTTACATTTATTAGGAAAAAAATGTCGATTTCACCTGCAATGTCTTTAGGTGATTCGACATTTACACATAAAATATTATTATCAACAGCTTCTTCATCCGTCAAATCATCCGGATCTGGAGGGATAATGACGAATTATGGTTCTTCATTAGCTTCTGTTGAGGACGATTCTGAAATATCCTCATCTAGCTCAGGAAAATACTCCAATGTCTCTTCCAATGTCAAAAATCGCTTTTTTCTACAGACAAACTTATCCGAAGTGCAAACAATACCAATTTACTGCATGAAAAACTAGGCAGCACTAATAAAACGCATTGGAAATAAATAATACACTTTGGACTGATGTTGCGTTTTCGCAACATTTTTAAAAATATGAATTTAGAAACATAAAAACAAAAATTATAATTTATCTGTTGAAGCCATTTTGTTCTTTAGTCTCTAGTAAACTCGGAACAAGCATCAAATCGGAAATTTAACATGTGCTGCTATCTAAGGTTATTATTTGAAAATAGTCATTTTTTTCCCTTTCAAAACACCAGAAAAAAACAATTTTTTGCAAGTGTTAAAAGCGGGGAAATGAGGAAACAAAAAAATTATTATGATCAATTGAAGTATAGAGAATAAAATAAAAATGTTACTTCAGACATACAAAATTTTGAACATGCATTTAAAAAATACAGAAATTAATGTTGCGTTTTCGCAACGCCAGTCTTAAATGGGTTAATAAAGGTAATACTGGAATGGCTTACCTTTAACATCATCTGAATAATACTTGAATAATAAGTCAACACTAAAAAATATAGTTCCATGCATGTATCCTTAAAGTTCATTTAATAATTGACTTCGTTTTAACACATAACTGTTGAATTCCTGACACACTGAATAACCCTTCGGAATTAGGTTTTATAAAATGAATAATTGACTTCAAAATGTCAACAGCGTGAACAATAATCTGCACAGAATCTTTAACAAAAAAAGAAAAGCGTAATCGCATTCAACAAAGCGATTTTTTAATTCTTACATGACTTTGCTTAGAATAGAATATACACCACAACAGATTAAACATTTCTTAACCATTTTCTTGCCATTACTCAGAATCGAATGTGCAACAATAGCAGAATCATTAAATAAAAAAAACACTTTTTGCTTGAAGTAAAAAAAAATTACATAGTGATGCCATCTATTGACCATAATCACAATTAGAATACAAATTACAAACAATATGATGAATAAAATGAAACAATTATAATAAATTATTTAAAAATTAAAATTAAAATTGTAAGTCTTCTATGAAGACTGAACAACCCTTTTTAAATTTCCATCGACTCCCAAGGGGTCCACCTGGATCCCGTTGGGAATCCCTGCGTTAAGTAATTATGAGTATTCATGGAACAAAAATATTTCGAATCCCAACTTTAATAATTTATTTCGATTCGGACTTATTTCGATTATATTGACATAAAATTGATGGAAACCGGACCTCAGATGTGTCATCGTCCATCATGACTAATACTTATTTTAAGAACTTATCAAACTCCATTTTGACAAATACCGACCTCCTAGCAATGCTAGAATTATTTTTCTTATTTTCCTCCTACCGACTGCTGGGACAGTTACTACCCACGATACTGTGGACACTTCTTTCCATTCCTGCTGTTTCTGTTAACCAATTATCGACGGCACTCTTACCATTCATTTGCAATACGATTCATTCTAAAACCCTGCGTTTGACCGCCGGTTATAAATTTATTTGTGTCCACTTCCGAACCACATGCCACGCTCAGAGAGCGTCGTTAGAGGTCCAATGATGAATGTGGCTTGAGGTCGATATGTTACCCGAACTTAAAGCAATTGATTTATCATTTTTGGGGAAGAAATTTTATTACGATAACAATGAATCGATGAATGAATACGAGAAAGGGCATCTATTAACTATGAGGTTATGTATGTGGCTGTTTCAATTAAAATATCCATTTTGGAAATCTGAACATTATGTAGAGCTAGTATCGCTTAGACGTAGATGCAATTTCCATTTGGTGTATTTTCAAAGCAAAGTGAAACCTTATAAAAGAATGACTCTATTAGTGCCTTATGCATTTAAAATTTAAAATTCAGCAAATGAGTCCCAGAAAACAAATTTGGCAATAAATGTAACAATTATACAATCAGTCCAAAATATACTTCCTTGATATATATACATCACTGCATTTCCATCCAACAAAAATAGATAAGTGCGTTCTTTATAAGTTTATTACTTCAGTGTCAACAATTATCTGTAATAATTATCGTATTACTTTAATGTAAATAATCAATGTAAATAACCATTTCAGAGTATCTGTTTCGTATCAGATTTCTCCCAACATGAATGCTTTGTTACCTTTTTGCCTAATGTACCTTGGCATCTCTCCAGGGTAATAGATATATCTATATATACATAGTCGTATCGATGTATACATAGTTATGACAACATACTTTAACACTAGAAAGACGGCTGCCGTCATTTTGACGGTTTCGGGCATACTACTGAGCGCTATGTCTGTATTTATGTCCTCAGGCTTCTGAAATTTTATGTATTTTTCTAATTTTACGCGAAATATGCACACATATTTACAAAACTATTTTCCGTAGTAAAGAGGAGGAGAAAATGTGTATGCCTACTAAGACTGAAATCCGTCAATTTGACGGCAATATAGAAAACAGACACAAATCTTTAAAATAATACCGGAAAAATGTCAGTTACTTTTCGTCTCTTCCCCCTTTTGCAAATAACATAAAAATTGGCTCTTCGGAAATACTGGTGTTGAAAAATAAGGACTGCACAAATCATGGATTTATTTTTACGGATAAACCATACCAGGTTGTCAACTCGGCATACCTGCATAAAAATATTTCTAAATATGTACTAACTTATTATATATTGGTATGAAATAGTTCAAATTAAATATTTTTAAATTAAATATTTTAAATTCTTGATTTTATTTTTAACCTTCAAAATGACGGCGTTCAGTCTTTTTAGTAAGAAAAAAAAATTCCCGTCTTTCTAGAGTTAATGTAAATAATCAATGTAAATAACCATTTCAGAGTATCTGTTTCGTATCGAATTTCTCCCAACATCAATGCTTTGTTACCTTTTTGCCTATTACTCCAGGGTAATGGATTTATCTATATAAACATAGTCGTGTCGATATATGCAAAGTTATGACCACATACTTTAAAAGCAATATTTAAGTACGCCGCAGACGCAGTATATTGATTTGCAAAAAACGTTTTTGTTATTTAAAACCTTTTACACGCCGCACTATGATCGAAAGGTAACACAAACTATTTATTTATAAAAATCACATTAAAACTCAAACATAAGAACTATGAGTACTTTTTTTTTCAAGAAAAAAATTTTTGTATATGATTTATAACATGTTCCCAAAAGGGAACATTGGCGGGAAACACTTAGTTTTTCCACATGATTTTATAAAATATGATTAACGACTCTTACATTCAAATTTCGATTTCTGTACCCAATTTTTTAATAGTTATAAGTAAATTTCTAAAAGTTATAGAGTAATAGCACAGGTTAAGCAGAAAAATAGTCGGGGTCCACCCCCCACCCCTCGTGGTGGTGCTCAAGAGCTATACCACCTTAACTAGTCAAGAGGTGCAACGAAGCTTTCAAGGGAAAAAGTTTTCCCACTAAATTAAAAAAAAATTAATTTTACAGTTGATGAGCAAAAATTACAATATTTAAACAGTTTTACAATTATGTATTAGCATGTTAATCAAACAATTGAAAAACCATTAGAAAAAAGGAAGTAACAGATAATGTCTGTGTAAAAATTCACAGCACAATAATAATATGAATGAAAATCTAAAAAATACAAGGAGAAAATAAAAAACTACCGAAATTCTTTAAAATAAGAAAAAGAAAACGAAAAATGATTTTTGTTCTTAGCTTTTTTGCTCTAGTGTTTTCTGCTGTCCATCGTAGGTAGGAAAGTATTTCTCATGCATTCTTTTCTCACACAAAATATTTTTTTTTCTAGTATTCGTTTGGAATACAACACAACATCCTTGTACTGATGGCACAATAAAATGTGCATCTGATTGTCTCAAAGATTCATAGCAATGTGCGTGAGGTCCAGGAACAGAGTGGATTTTCAATTTCATGCGAAGCAAACACACAGTTGCTTCTCTCCTGAGATGCGATAGTTCTGCTGTTGTACCTTTGTGCAAATGTAAATGCAAAATCCATCCAGCAGCGACAGCCATGTTTAGCGCATTGCTAAATAGATTCCAATACCATTTTTTTGTTTCTAAACATAGGTCGATATGATCGAAGAAGTCTGTCTAGTAAATCGACACCTCCCATCCCCTCATTATACATTTTTATCAGATGTGGCTGAGAAACATCAATTTTTTTTTTGGTTTTACGATAGGCTCATGGGTCGAATAATTGGATGTCCAGCGACAAATATAAGCTTGACCATCACTTCGATACTCAAAATTTCCTCTTTGCCATTTTGAGGCTTCCTTTGGTGATTTGAAAAAGCATCTTCCTGTCCGAAATTCCCGAATCGTGTCAGTTGCTTTGAAACCCTTTTTCAGAAAACTCAGTAAACAGCTTGTGTGATGAGAAAAAGTTGTCAATGAAAATTTCATGCATCTCTGGATTTTCAACACTGGATAGAAGCTCCCACACAACTCTAGATCCAAGAGGAGAGTTCTCTATTTCTGAACTTTTTCCACTATAGATTCTCATAGCATATGAATAGCCACTGCTGGAACACAACATCCATATTTTAAAACCAAACTATATTGGTTTACCCCGTATACACAATTTACCCGAATGATGATCGTAACAGGGCACTATGGATTCATCTATACTCAATTTAGAATGGAAGTGACATATCCTCTCTCAACTGATGGTGCATTCACATCGGACAGAGTTCTCTCCCCAACTCCTGTCACATCACTTAGCCACGGTAACATTAGACACGGTATTTAGAACCACCCCCCTTCCCGCTTTCCCGCTCTTGATCTCCCCCGCTCTTGGTGTCTCCCCCGACCCCGCTCGACACCATTTGACCCGCTGACCTCACTCTGTTTCTTTGAAGGACCGCCAGAGGAGGCGATCGGGCGCAGGAACAGAGTACAGAGACACATAAATCACTGGTAGAGGCAGAGAGCGCTGTGCCAGTCTGTACGCGCTATCAAGAAAATCGCAGAGTAAAGGAAAATAATGAGAACTCATAATCACGTGTTTTCCAACATATTATGTGCCCCTCCAATAGAGTCATAAACAACGTCTAACTATCAACAAAGACGTGTTTTTCAGCGGCAGCTATGAGTAATCCACTTCAGACCCATCGGAGTCCCCCTCCCCCTCTCCGTCACACACGGGGGGGGGGGGAGGGGTGAACAGGCGCAATGAAAGTAGATCACAGTCATAAACATATTTCCTTGATACGTACTAATAGCTCTCGTATTCGAAAACATTTTATCAATACTCCTATGCACTGTAATCAAAATAACTTAATTATGTTGAAAAACTAACCTTTACACGCCAATGTTCCCTTTTGGGAACATGCATATTTTTCATCTAATAGTAACAACAAAATTTAATCTTTATTGATATAACTTATGTTCTACCAAGAAAATGATCTTTTTTAATTACTCCCTCTTAATTTTAAAATCATTTGCTGAATTTTGAATTTTATACGAATTTTTGAATTTTGTTCGACGAAAAGTTAGAAAAAAGACAAAGTTACGATATTTTCCCCCTAGACACTATTTATTTTATTAACATAACCTCGATGCCAAAAAATCAATCCTTATCTTCGTTCTAAGTAATAATTTTTATAGAGAAATATAAATAAAATTGTATTTTTCACAGAATTTTGAAGTTGATGTTCCCTTTTGGGAACATTGGCGTGTAAAAGGTTAAAGTCAACTTGCGCTGATTATAGTTGAATTCATTAGATTAATAATCAAGATCAGTGGACCGTATGTCACGCAATCGCCTTAATGAAGTATAACTCCAGAAGTTTACAGTTGCAGTAAAACTAAACATTCATCTCTGTTTGTAAAAGAGAGTACCACAAAAAAAAGTCTTAGATACTTTTATTAAGGTTATGCAGGTGCTAAAGATTACAGCTAATAAATAACATTTTACCCTGAAGTGATATCTCATTTATTCTTACAAACAACCAAAAATACAGTTCTTACATCAGTTTTGATCCTCCCGGTGATAAAAAAAGTGGTCGTGTCACACTTTTAATCATATTATTCTCCGGATTCGTTACAGACTTGACGTATCGCAAGTAGTAATTGATCTGTATTCCTCTTCAAGACGTTAGCTGTTTCATAAATAATGATGGTGCATATTAAAACAAGCGCATGCGAAAAGTGTTTATTTCATCAATATAAATTACACGTGTATTAACCATAGAAAGGTACTTTTGATTAAATAAAATAATTATAATAGATACGCATTCGCCTCTTATTTAATTACGTAAGAATTTCCCATTGCTTGTAAATTAAATAGTTAGCACGGCTTCGGTAATATGCTGAGGGTAATATTGATTTCAGCCTCAAAACATGGATCTTTTCTAACTTTAGGTATATTCCTGACCATTCTCAATGCGCTCTTATTTCAGATATGATCTAGTATAAAATAAAATCTGCTATAAACATATAAAGGGTGATTTTTATTAATCTGACACTGCTCAGAGCCACCTGTGGCGTGATCTATCAGCCGGAATTCCGCCGAAATACATAGAGGGACTAAAGACGACTTGGGAGTTTCCATGAAAATAAAAAGTTCTAAAAGTCGCCGATAGGGGAAGATATGGCGCTGTTGTTGTCGGCACGCAAGAGAATTTGTATAAAACGCAAGTAAAATGTCAAAATGAAAATTCATGACTACATAGTCGACAGCAGCGCCAGCATTTTGGGCTATAAAGATCAGTGCGGAATCAGTTGCGCCATCCCTTTTCAGAAGAAAAGGTCATCAGTCGTATTTTTCCACTTGCATGGCCATCTTGCGCAAGTGACATATTTCTGTGGGGTTATTTCAAGTCCAAGGTGTATCTTGGTAGAGTCTCTAACTTGGCGGCCCTAAAAGTCAACATATCCAGGACTGTGATGAACATTCGTGGTGACAAATTACGCTCAGGTAATTTGTCACCACGAATTATTAGTGTTCAGGATGCAATGTGTCGTCCACCAGGATGGTGGTCACATTGAAGGAGGAAGAAGTGGATTTGCTGCATAAGGCGGTGTTCCAGTGAAATATTTTTGTTATTCATTTGTATGCGTATTACAGCTTTTTCGGTATTCACCCCTTATCTTTATAGCCCGAAATACTGGCGTTGCTGTCGACTACGTAGTCGTGAATTTGCATTTCGATGTTTTACTTGCATTTTATGCAAAGTCTCGGATGCGCCGACAATAGCAACGACATTTCTTCTCCTATCTGCAACATTTGGAACTTTCTTTTCACGGAAACTCTTTCCTGTGTCGTCCTTAGTCTCCCTATCAATTTTGGTGGAATTCCGGTTGATAAATTGTGCTACAGATGGCTCTGAGTAGTGTCAGTTTAATAAAAATCACCCTGTATAATGAATTCCAGACTCCTTTCCTCAAGCCTGATTACTAGATATTTATCCCTGTTTCACGATAAATTACAAGAGGCTGTGGACTTCAGTTGTTTTTAATGCCCCCTTTCAAGAATTTATTCCAGGCTAGGTCCATATAGGCCAGCGGGCTAAAGGTGCGGCTTCGGTTTATAATGGCACCAAGGGGTCAGAGTCCGATTTAGCCTCGTGCCACTTCAGTTTCAACTGAGCACCACCAGGAGTAGAATTCGGGGGATCGTAGCCTCTTCCACCCTCTCTGACCTCATAAAGGGACCTTACGGATTTAACGTGCCCATATCTGGCTTAGACACGGAGGTATTTTTATAAACTATTGTTTTTTAAGGCAAACTTTTTATAATTATATTTTTCATGGTGTACCTTAAGAAACAAGAACGCAATGAATTAGAAATTGGTATGAAGCGCCTCAGGAACAGCTCTCCTAAGAAACTTATAGGATTCCTGCAATCTCAAATCAATAATAAGGATGCTAAATTTGATAAAACACAACTGCTGTCAGAATTATATCTTATTTATTATTTTCGTTGTTTTATCTTGTCGTAATGATTATAAAAAATATAATCAAAGTTCAGGAAGTAAAAGCAGGGTTCTGTAAGCAACCATATAACTTTTAAAATATTAATGTTAGACATATGAATTAATGTAACGCGTTTAAAACCTATTCAATAATTTGCAAGTTAGTCAGAAAACCTATTAAACCTATTATTAGAAAGAATTTTCTGCTGTGGGATTAAATTAGATCCTTTTTAATCATTACCAACGACTACAATCTAAAAAATGTTGCAGAGCTACTTATTTATACAATACTTTGTTTACCCGAAGATTGTTCTTATCTAAAGTTTAAACTAATTTATGCAAGAAGATCAAACAACATTATAGATGCATTTTACTAAAAAAAATTCATAACTGAAAACCCCTTTCAGCATCATTTGAAAACTGAAGAACCAAACGGAGATAAGTGGTAACTCGTATGACTTAAACGAATAGAAAAATAAAGTTTTTTACAAGCTATCTTTCCCTTGAAATTGGGAAAATATTCTGCTTCGGCAACTGATACAAACAGTCTAAAAAGTTAAGAAATGGGAAAGCCAAATGAGGAAATACTTACATTTTGATTGAATTTTAATTGAAATTTTGAATCGGTAAATTGTAGTTTTGTAAAGTTAGTTTCTTTTTAAAGTAGGATTACGTTCCTCAATAACGGTCCTCCAGAGTGAAAAAAATTGTCCTGCGTCGCGAGTTATAAATTTGGCAGCGCGCCAAACCCAGTAGCAGTATACAATTAAACAGAAAAGTACCAAAATGCGTCAAAAAAAAGTTTTCAGAGGTAGTCTCTTCTAACGAAATTACCGCAGCTTATTAACATAGGATTACTTATCGTTGCTTAACTCTTTTGTATGTATATATGTATCTATCTATCTATATATCTATCTATATATATATATATATATATATATATATATATATATATATATGGGAAACGAATTCTAGTCCTCAATAAATTCACAATACGATGTGTAATTTTAGATTATCTATATTTAAACTTGATTAGATATAAAAGTAGAGGTTATTTACAAAAGGGGTTGAGTTGAGTATCAAGGTAACGTCTTTACAACAGTCACTGGAAAATACAAATGTAGTTCTAGGGCCATCTTGCCCAAACTTCAGTTACAGGGCTGTCTTGCCCATTCTCTCGTTCGACCGTCAGCGTCGGCTTCCAGGTGTCAACTGATGAGTAACATCTCTCTCCACGGGATATAACTGTCGTCGCCTCGTTTCCTCAGCGCTGTGTTGCAAGCGTTCCCATAACGCTCGGGCATCTTGATGTTTTGGCCCTCCAAAGCTCTTCGTTCTTCACAGAAATTCTAAATAAAGGGAGAAAAGAAAAAACAGTATCTAAGGCTTATAATTGTTATGACATTTAATTTTGTACAGCTGCCCATGGTTTCATGTGATCGGCGGCAGTCGTTGTGACATTCGGTCCATCGTAGTTGCCTAACTTCTGGACATCAAATCTGTCGTTGGACTTTATTTTTGTAGGGTAATCTTGTAGGGTCCGAAAAATTTAGGTTTTTGTTTAGCACCAGTTCCAAATTGAGTTTTTTCAATCGCAACGAGATCTCCAATTTTATATCGTCTTGCATTCTTCCTTTTCCGATTTAAATTTTTCTTATTTTCTTCTTGTATCTTCAGTATATTTTCTTTTGCTATTTCTCTCATGTTTTCTCGATCTTCCATACTTGCTTTGATATATTCTTCTTCTAGGATTTCCTTTATCTTTAAATCTTCTTTACTTTTTAATTTAACTCCAGTAAGAAGCTCAAACGGTGTAAATTTTGTTGATCTTGAAATGGTACTGTTAATAATTTTTTGAACGGTGGGTGCATGCTTATACCATTTGGTTGCATCATCGATGGTTAGTTTCGACAAAATCGGAATGAGGGTTCTGTTCATCCTCTCCACCTCTCCGTTTCCTCTTGGGATACCGGCTGCTATCTTAATGTGGTCTATACCTTCTTATTTACAAAATTCATGAAATTCGCTGGGCATAAATGTACCACCTTTATCTGAAATAATCCTTGACAGGTTTCCAAATTTGTTTGTTGTAACCTCAGTTTGTCGATGGCATCTTTAGCTGACGTTGATTTTGTGGGGTAGAGCCACACATACTTCGTAAATGCATCTACCACAGTAAAAATGTGCTGGTACTTTTTGTTCGATGAGGGCATTGGTCCAATAAAATCTACGTGGTACGTGCTTAATGGTAAGTTCTCTTTGGGAATCGGATTCAAAAATCCTTCATTTTTCCCGCTTTTTCTATTACACAGTATACACTCAATACAATTCGCAATGAAACTTTCGATTTTCGTTTTCACTTTTGGCATGTAGAAGTCTTGTCTCAAAATTTCTTCTATCTTCGCTACTCTTTGTTGTGAATTTCACGTAGGATTTCTTTTTTCAAATCTTCCGGAACAACTAAAAGAGATCTTTTCCATTCTCGTACTTATATAAAACATCTTTTTCAATTGAATAATCATTGTTTTTACCCAATTTCACTAAGGCTTTGATAGTCTTAACCCACTCATCGTCATCTTGTGCCCTTGCAATTTTAGTAGTTAACTCTGCGTGCGAACGTGTTGTCACTAGGACGGTGTTTCGGCTCGACGCATCTACGTGTTTCATTCTGTTTCCTGTTCGGTGTATGATTTCATAGTCAAATTCTTCTAGAATCATTACCCATCTTGCTACCTTAGGTGAGAGTTCTTTTTTGTTTAGCGTCTTCTGTAAAGCATCGCAATCTGTTATTATTTTTAATTTTGTCCCAAGTAAGTAATTTCGAAACTTCTTTACACCCTCTATAACGACTAAGGCCTCCAATTCATAACTACTATATTTCACCTGTTGCAATGATATTTTCTTACTCATGTAATAAATAGGATAAAGTTTCTCATCATCTGCTTTCTGAAGCAACACTGCTCCGAAACCTTGACTGCTGGCGTCTGTATGCAGTTCTAGCATAGCACCTTGTTTAAATATGTGTAATACGGGCTAACGAGACAATATTTCTTTTAGTGAATCGAATGCATATTCTGTTGTTCGAGTCCAAACACAAACTTTTCGTCTTTGCGCAATAAATCACTAAGGGGTTTGGTAATTCTGGAATACTGAGGAATAAACTTTCGAAAATAACCCGTTAATCCTAAAAAAACTTTGGACTTGTTTCGTCGTTTTGGGTACTGGGAATTTTTTAACAGCTAACGTTTTGCTTGGGGAAGGTTGAATTGTTCCGTTCTCTATTACATAACCTAAAAATTCAATGTTTTGCTTCAAGATTTGACACTTTTTAAAATTTATCTCTAATCCATATTCGGAAGCTCTTTTCATCACGCGTTTTAATTTAAGTAAACCTTCTTTCTCATTATTTGATGGAATTATCAAATCATCCATATAAATAATAATGGTGTTGTCTTTTAACATATCTCTAAATATTGTATAAATGTATCGTTGAAACACACTGGGACTAGTGGACAATCCGAAAGGAACTTTCAAAAACTCATATTATCCTTCGTGAGTGACAAATGCTGTATATTTATGGCTCTTTTTTTCAACATCGACGTGGAATAATCCGTTCTTTAGATCAAGCGTCGTGAAAATCTTTGATTGCTGTAAATTGTCTAACGCGTCTTCTATGAGGAGTAATGGGAAATTGTCCTTAACGATCTTTTTATTTAACTGCCTGTAGTCAATACACAAACGGTACTCGCCTGATTTTTTCTTACACAACACTACGGGTGCAGCGTAATCTGAACACGATTTTGTAATTATATTATCACGCAACCAAATTTTAATTTGCTGTTCGATTATTTTTTGCTCTGCAAAAGGAAATCTGCGACAACGCTCTCTCCCAGAAAATTCATCTTTCGAAACAATGTTCATTTTTAACCTCGTGCTTTTAATTTTATTTGGTTTGTAATTCGCGATGAGGTCTGCAACTTCCGTTTTCAATCCTGAGTCTAAATTATGGCAGATGTCAATTTCGTTCTCGCTTATCGCGTCTCGTATTCTAAACAATCTTTCGAATTCACTGGATATTTTGTCTATATTGTGGAGTGGCGAATCTTCTGCCTCTGTGTCCTTGACACGTTTCCGGCATACTCGAACGATTCCTACATGAAAATTTTTCTTTCGCTCCCCGGTAACTCTCATTTTGTTTCCATCTAATATGATATTTAACTGTTTCATGACATTCATACCGATAATAGCGTCTTCGCACAATTCTTTCAAAACGTATACATCACTAGTTATAACACAGTTGTCTATACTTATTTCCGCATTAAAGTAGCCTAAAGGAATCACTTCACCATTTCCGATACAGTTTAAAATAATATTATCATTCTTTAGTTCTGGTTTACTAAGCTTTTCATAAATAGATTCTTTGATCATTGTAATTTCAATACCGCTGTCAAACAATGCATTAGTTTCATAACCCATAATAGTAATTTTCTTTTTAATTTTATCATCATTAGCATAAGATTTAATTTTAAACACATCTTTAGTACAATCAACAGCCTTATGATTAAAATTCAAACATTTAAAGCAACGCAATCCTAGAGCTTTGTTTTGACATTCATGAGATTTATGACCCATCTCATTAACAGGTATAACAAATTTATGTTCGACTGTTTGTTTCGATACTGTTCCCTGTAATTATATTTCTGTTTCGTTTCTTTACTTCTGATTTCATTCCATCTGTACGAATCTTTAGTTTGTTTCTCAAAATTGTGTCGTTTCATGCTTATGTTTTTAGAATGATTCTCATTGTCCGGCGTTTGTGTTAAAATTAATGTCCGTTCTCGCGATTTTACTTCCTTTTTCAAAAATATTAGCAAATCCGTAATTTATTTTTTTCTGATTCGGTGGATCTATTAAACTCTAGAGCTATCTCGTTCGGAATGGTTTTGATCAAAATAGGGAATAGTAACGTTCCGTAGGTGATCGGTTCAATACCAAGACTTTGTAGCGCATTCACTTCAACGGAAACTGTATCATAAACTTTGAATAATGTTCCTACATCTCTTGAATTTCTACACGGGGCCAGGCTTAATAATTTCGACGTGATAGTCTATGACTAAATCTACTTTTCCAAATCTAGATTCTAAAATTGAGATAGCTTTTTTATAATTTTCAGCTACGAGTGACAAACCAGAAATAGCTGTTTTCGCGTCACCTGATAAATATGCCATAATTAAATTTTTCCACTTCTGTTAATGCTTCGCTATCGTGAATTGCATTTTTGAATTGGTCCCAAAAATTTGGCCATTTGCTTATTTCGCCATTAAATGCTTCAATAACTAAACGCGAAAGTTTCACTGGTGTGGCGTTTCTCGAAAACAAAATTTCCAAACTTAACTCTGTCGATCTATTTTGATTCATACTTTCCGTTTCTAATTGCTTAATAAATTTTTTAGCACAGACTTTGGCTATTATTACCTCTTCGTGATAATTCTCTGCTGAAATTGTTTCTTTCTTAAGCTGTTTTTCGTCTGTAATATCATTATCAATCTGACTATCTATTAATTTTAAGTTTTCTTCCTTATCGGTTAAAAGTATAAGTAATTCGTCTATTAATTCTACATCTGACTGAGTTTCATGCATAACGGCTTCCAATCTTTTAATTATTTTTGTCGTGGCCGTTCTCAGAGTAGTACGCTTTTTCAAATTTTTATCTAATGCTTCCATCATGCAATATAATAAGAATTCGCTTACCGTTTTGGTCTCTCGGGTTCAACAGATGTCTTTCTTTTTAGGATGAAAAAGTCGATCAGTACACAATAGTCAATAATCCACAGTCACTAATTTATTCCAAAAGTCACTTGAATCACAGTCACTAATATCAAAGTAACTTATTAATCATCTAACTAACTTATCTCTGATCCCTGCCAGGCTCCCAATTTGTGGGAAGCGAATTCTAGTCCTCAATAAATTCACAATACGATGTGTAATTTTAGATTATCTATATTTAACTTGATTAGATATAAAAGTAGTGGTTATTTACAAAAGGGGTTGAGTTGAGTATCAAGGTAACGTCTTTACAACAGTCACTGGAAAATACAAATATAGTTATAAGGCCGTCTTGCCCATTCTCTCGTTCGACCGTCAGCGTCGGCCTCCAGGGGTCAACTGATGAGTAACACCTCTCTCCGCGGGATGGCACTGTCGTCGCCTCGTTTTCTCCGCGCTGTGTTGCAAGCGTTCCCGTATATATATATATATATATATATATATATATATATATATATATATATATATATATATATATAAAAATTTTGACGTATCTTGGTACTTTTCTGTTTAACTTGTCCAAGCAATAAACTGGGTTTGGCGAGCGGCCAAAATTATAACTCTCGAGGACGGACGAACGGTTTTAGCGTCTGAAATTTTCCTTCCCGCAGGACAGTTAAGGAGGAACGTAATCCTACGTTAAAAAAAGGGTAAGCAAACGATAAGTAATCCTACGTTAATAACCCGCGGTAGCTTCGTTAGACGAGACTACCTGAATTTTTTTTCGCGCAATCAACAGACCCAACCTAATTTACAGACAATTCTGTAAAATGTATAAAGCCTTAATCTACCTAAACAAGACATTTTCATGCTGAAAGGAAATAAAAGTCATTTCCCCATTAAAGTGTTGATTAGTTTTGATAACTATTATTTTTCAATGCGCGGCATTTGTCAATGAAGACATTCGCACTTTATCCACAAGAATCTTGGGTTAACAACACCACCCTAAGGTGTCACCTCAATTTTGAGCTAGAACCCCAAAGGGTAACATGTGTAGGGTTTATACCTTCCCATCCACTGACATCATAGTAGTACTTTCTAGTCAACGGATTTAATGTGGCTATATCCGGCCTAGACACTAAGGTATTTAATTGCATTTACTGGTGTTTTAACTTAGCACCCTCCATCCGAAGCCTAACGTACTACAGCTAGCCTACCTTGGGCCTATTTTTTATAATTAAATCAAATTACATTAAGATACTTAATAATTAATAAAAGAATTGTTTATAAGTGAGATTAGGAACACTTTTTCCCTTATTTGTTTCGTTGGGCAGTAATTAATTATGATTAAATAAATCAAAAACTGAAATTTTTCCTTTTCTTCACGACTGAAATTTCAAATGTAAATGATATCCAAATATCCACGTCCCTACTTTTCAGGATTTCAGAAGCATCTGAAAGCATATTTTGAAAATAAATGCATACATTTCTCGTAGCATATTTTAAACTTCTGAGACGGAAAATGTTGAACTCTCTTAAGAGCAAATTTAAGGGAAATAGCTTCCGAAATCTCTCTCGACAGAATATCGATGAAAAGCATTTCGAGGAAACACCCTTAGACCATAGAATTAGAGGTTTTATGATTTAGAAGATTTGGTATATGGAGAAATATTTTAATGTCAAAAAATATCCCAACCTTTAGATTTATTTAGAACTGAACATTAACAAAATATGGAACAGTTCTTTTCAAAACAAATAGGGGCGTTTCTTTCGGCTTACAGTTGAGTTATCCTTTATTTTTTTACGTATTTTTTAAACTACTTTAAGTCGTAGCTTTCAGGAGGAATAAAATTAAATAGGGTAACCTGAGAAAAATTCAGTATGACATTTACATTCGCTAATGCAGCTTACCTCCCTTAGGTAACGGGTTAGGGAGCAGTGGCCCAGTTGGCAAGAGCAGCGGGATAGTTATCTGAAAGTCACTGGTTCGATGCTCGTCGCCGACAAATCCACTGCCGTGTACACTAATGGCGGCTGATGCTCGTAAAATCTGTCGTGGTTGCAATGTACTCCATATTCTCAAATTTACCTCTGGAGGTTCGGGGTCAAGTGTTCTGATCTCATCACTTGACTCGGTTCAAAATTACGGGACTGGTCCTTTGGCCAAGTCGGACTCCGACCCTTGTGGTGCCAGTCAAAACAGGAGCCGCACCTTCATCGCCCATAGCCTTCGGGACTTGTCTGATGTTGCTGTCGGTCAAGAAGCATAAGCAACAACAACAGGTAACGGAATAGTACACACTTTTCGCGTAAAATATGAAATGCGTTTAAATGAACGTTTAAATGAAATGCGACACGCCTGCGTTTGACACTTTAAAATAATTGTCATCCCCCTGCAGATGCATATGTACCAGAATTTTGATTTAAAAAATTGCTAATAGAAATGCATCTCCATCAAAGCGTCCTCGTATTGAGGATTATTTTAAATTTAATATTTTTTAGAACATATCCTCTAATAAAAACCATTCGCGATGACATTATGACTGGCCTGCGCTTTAGATATGGTTAAGGTAAATGCACCTATAATGGGCCATGTCCCTATAATCGGCCGCCCTTTACAAATGTCGAGAAATTAAGGGTCTATTGTTACCTCCCTTCTACTGCCTTAGGTAACAATAGACCCTTAATTTCTCCACATTTCTAAAGGGCGGCCTATTATAGGGAAATGGCCCATTATAGGTGCATTTACCTTAATTTTAGATTCCCTTCCAAGAAACGTTCCCTTCCCCCAAGTCTCTCCGATACGCAGCAAAACCACCATTGCTGCAGAAGCTGGCAAAGTTTGTCATTGTCGGTGTAAGTAATTATCATCAGCATCTTGAATTTACATTTGGATAAAGCATCGTGACCATCTAAGAGCAGCCCCGCGGAAAATGAAATCTCTACTTAAAAGAAATCTTTGTTCTGTACGCAGTTTATTTAGTTTTTCGTGCTTTCCTTCAAATTGCTCTATATTGGACTAGCTGAATACCCGTGCTTCGCTACGGAGGACATTCAAATTAAATACAACGGTCAATATGTGCAATTAATGAAAAAAAATATTTTAAAAAAATCGTAACAGATATTTGTATACACAAAATAATGTAGAATAAAATATTCAAATTCAATACAATGGTCAATGTAAGCAATTAATTTTTATGTTTAATATCCATAAAACATACTAATTTGAATTAAATTCTTTAAAAACTACCATCTCAATTAGTGAAGTGGTTAAATTTTATCTTTTACCGTATTTTAATAATATTTTTGCTAATTTATTTCGCTGTTATGTACGGGACGCAAAATTAATTTAAAGTATCACAAAAAAAGAAACCACGTGATCAGCATTTACTAAATTAAGTTCTAAAAATTAATCTTTACAAATTCTCCAAAAATCAGACAATGGAGCTAAAGATTCGAAAAAGATTTCATTTTAAAGGCAGTTTTATGATCTTTCTCATGATATACATTTTATAACCCTCAGATTATTATTTTAAATGCAAAATTTTAAAAAGTTAAAAATCAGCTTAAAAATTTAATTTTAAAAAATCTAAGAATTTTTTTTTTAAATCTTTCTTAGTGCATCCCTACAATATAAGAAGAATCACCATGCAAAATTTGAGCCCTTTAGGTCTAGCGGTTTTGTCAGGGCATTATATGCCAGTCAGTCAGTTACGAAACTGTTTTATATATCGAGATTATGGAAATTTTATTTTTCAATTTTGTTCTATACCCACACTACCACATATTACTGTTTTTAAGCCCTTCAATATTTGGTATGAATATGTATGACTACGCTGGTTTTTAATAGAAAACCGTTCTAAATTGAAACCCAAACGAGATGTAACATTCCTAAATTATTCAAGTTCTTTGTACTCTATTTTTTATACCTCCAATAACGCCTCGTGTTGCAAAGAATGACTGCAGTGATCTCAACCAATTCATACCTAAAGATCAAATCAAATTCAATCACAGCTATGGTCAATCAAACTAAACCGTTTCTTCGTTGCCTATTTCTTTCATTATTTGATGATTCGAATCATAGATTATTTTTTCTGAATCGTTATACAGAAGGTCGTTTGCACTTTATGGAAACGATTTTGTAATTAGTTTTTGGCGTTTGCATTTTGAGATAAATATTTGACAACTTCAGAATAATCGTCTGCTATTGTTTTGCTTTGATTGGAATGTAAAATAAAAGATTTATTTTGAAAATTGCTCCTAAAATTGATAGATGGTTCGAAGGTTACGTAACTGAACTTTCCTGAGAGAAATATTCGTATCAACAAATTATAAAGAGGTATAAAAATTGCGGTTATGGCATTTCAGAAATAGGTGTTTATAATATATTAAATTTGAAAGAGAAAAACGTCTAACTCAAAGTAAAAATGAAAACATGACTACCTCATCCTAAGACTGTTCGAAATCAGGTAAATATCAAGAAAGTGAATTCTCTGATCCTAAAAGAAAATACGAAGACTCAAAGATCCATTGCATTGAAACTAGGAATGTCTTTCGGCACTGTAAGTAAAATCATTCATAAATATTTTATGTTAAAAAAGATGTTTAAACCTAAAGTTCATCTGCTTTTGCCAAAGCATATTGCTGAAAGAAAACAAATTGTAGAAAATTATATGAAAAACACCTAGCTGCTGTAAAATGAAAGTTTGTGGCAACACTCGATGGGGTATGGGTGTATTTAAGTGACTGTAGTAAAAGAAAGATCAATTTTCTATTGCTCAACTAACGGGAATGACCGTACGAAATGGCTACGTCAGTGTACAGAAAAGTTCCCAAAGGGATTCATGATAGTAGCAGGATTTTGTTACAGCGACAAAATAAATATAAAAAAAGTCTCAAGTAAAGCCAAAATTAATTCACTCTACTATCAGCAGAATATTTTAGAACCAATATTTGAAGAAGAAATTCCAGCCTTATATGGAAAGGTCATCGATAAAGTTGAGCTTCATATGGACAAAGACTCTAGTACACGTCTAAATCAACTGCCTCTTACTTAGCAAAGAAAGAATCAGAAACAGGAATAAAATGTATCCCATTTAATGAAATACCTGTAAAATTACCTGACTCTCCTCCAATGGACTTTTGCGATTTCGGTTTTTTTATACGAGCCTTAGGAAAACGGCATCTAAGAACACTGAACGGACTTTGGAAAACGGTCCAAAAGGAATGAGGTAAAACTGACATGACAGTACGAAGCAAAAATTTACTTTCATGGAAAATTCGAGCTAGAGCTATTGTCAAGAACCATGGCTAGAAGCAAATCACCGCATAAAATACGGCATTTATACATAAAAATTAACTTTCAAAATCGTTTCCATAAAGTGCGAACGATCTTCTGTACTAGAAGCTGATCTTCCCCTGCTTTAAATCTTACTTCAACTACCTTGTTGTGTTTTCTAATCCTTCAAAATAGATATTTACTTTAAACGTTCAATGGCTTGATTACAATAATACGATATTAGAATTTAAATAAATTGGCATTGCATCAAAATATTGATTCCATAAACCCAGTAGTTTCATGCAGACGCGTCTAATTGAGATTAGTTCCATATTTATTAAAGCGTAAGTATTGTGTTGCTAATCCATCCCACTTTTTTGTCCATCATATTTATCTTTTGAACTCAATTTTATTCAATGCAAAAAGAAATATCAACGTTTGCGGACAAGCCATGTATAGTGAAATAAATAAACATGTAATCTCTGAAAACATTATTTCAGAAATTTAACTGTGAAACTACTGTAAAAAGTTTCCTGCTTAAAATGTTTACCGCTATTATGCAAAAATTCTGAGAGTGTGTTTCTGATTAAAGGCAACAAAAATAGTACGATGTTGTGGCATATTTATAAGCATACGATAGCGTTGATATGAGTACTACTTCGATAATTAAAATCGTATGTGCGACTAGCTGAATACCCGTGCTTCGCTACGGAGTACATTCAAATTAAATACAACGGTCAAGGTATGCAAAATATATCTATATATATTTATAAAAAAATCGTAACGGATATTTTTATAGACAAACTAATGTAGAAGAAAATATTCAAATTAAATACAACGGTCAAAGTATGCAATTGATTTGTATGTTTAATATCCATAAAACATACTAATTTGAATTAAATTCTTAAAAAACTTCCATCTCAATTAGTCAAGTGGTTAAATTTTATCTTTTACCGTATTTTAATATTTTTTTGGTCAATTATTTCGTTGTTATGCACGTGACGCAAAATTCATTTGAAGTATCACAAAAAGAAAAGAAACCCCGTGATGAGCATTTAATAAATTCTAAAAATTAATCTTTAAAAATTCACCAAAATTCAGAAAATTAAGGTAAAGATTCGAAATAGATTTCATTTTAAAGGAATTTTTTTTATCTTTCTCGTGATATAAATATTATGACCCTCAGATTATTATTTTAAGTGCAAACTTTAAAAAAGTTACAAAAACAGTTTTAAAATTTAATTTTAAAAAAATCTAAGAAGAATTTTTCAAAAATATTTTTTAGTGCACCCTTAAACTATAAGAAGAATCGCTATGCAAAATTTCAGCCCTTTAGGTCTAGCGGTTTGGTCTGTGCTTTATCTGTCAGTCAGTCAGTCAGTCAGCTACGGAACTGTTACATATATATAGATTACCGAGTTAGAGGAAACTAGAATAACGTTTCATTGCGTTTTCATCATTAAATTTAGAGGAAATATCGAAAACTCATTTCATATTTTGTTTATGTAATCTGTCGAGGGAAAGTGGGGGGGGGGGGGGCTTTCGTTTATGGTAGTTTTTTTAACTACGCTAAATTGGTAATTGTAGCTCTGAATTAAAGAAAAGAATGGAAGAGAAATCAACCAAAAGAGATGTACTAAGGGAATTTTTTTTTGTGTTTTATTTATTTATTTATTTTTTGTCTAATGCGGAGGCACTTTGTAAAGATTCTCCTTTTGTTATTCACCACGATTTACTGGCTACTTTATTATGGGAACACCATATAGGTGAGCCAGCATTGCTCCCTGTGAGGGAGACAACACGGAAACGACCAGGCCTTAATCGGGATACGAACCCTACCCCACTGAGTAGCAGCTTAGAACGCTAACCACTACACCACGTGGGCATCCTTACAAATGGAAAATAAATCTAATATTAAATCTTGCCGTCAAAAACAATTTTTGTTTAGCACAGGGATATTACTTCTTAAACTAGGGAGAAATAATTCTGATTCTTTGCTAATGTGTAACATGCATAAATTGAAGTATTTAACAGAATTATTTCAAAATTACCTTTCATCTCGACGCAGTGTTGAAATCAGCTTATTTTTTTAACACTCGTAAATAACAGGTAACCGAGTAGTTATAGACGAACGGATATTTAAAAGGGGTTTTTAAGCGGATATATCGTATAAAACCTAAATTTCTATCTAATTAATTGCTTATGACAAACATCAACAATCTCTTGAAACCATTCTGCTCTTGATATCATCCGTTATGCGTATCCGTTATTTATAGAACTTTCATGCGAAATTAATTTTCACGGAGAGATAAATAATAGCTTAACAGGTCTCAAAACATTGATTTAATTATTCCATGACTACTTTGCACAAACAGTTCGATGCAGTGTTTCCCTTTCATTCATTTCTCGTGGGTTACTTTATTCAAATGTATTCAAAACCCACCCAAACATTTTTCCTCTGAGAGCATCACCGCAAAGCAAATTTTTAATCAACATTCGCCTAGAAAGGCACACCAGTTAAGCATTTGGAGACATCCATAACGACATACCTCAGCATTTGCCTGACATTAAACAGGGGGACAGAAACAAATGGAAGCTATAGATGAATCGATACTGAATAGTCAAGAGCAGACTTTGAGATGAATGGCATTTATGATGGAGGTCCTGGTGCTTTCTATGCGGTCAATCGATGGACAAATAAAGGGAGCAACAAATGCGTTATAAGCCGTACCAGATGCCAAGGAGGCTGATCTTTAGAAAATGAAAGGGAAATGTGCCGCGTCTTGATGAACGTTTGGTAAAGGGAGGGAGAAATATATTTCTAATTACGATATGAACTTTTTTTAAACTTCCTGAAAATTTATGATTTGATATATTTTTTATGATTTGATGTATATTGAAAACCATCTTATATGTCTAAAGTAAGAAATTTTGCATCAGCAGTTCTACATATATAAGGTTAGCTCAGACTCTAATTTTAGTGATAGTTTCTACCCACCTGAGCTCCAACCAAACGGTCCAAATTTTGTTGGTAACCAAGACACTTCGGTCAGTCAAAAGTTTCAGAGCGAAAGTTTTGCTTATCAACAGCTTTTTACTTAAAGTAACATTTTTGCCAATGAGGTGTAAACTGCTAACATTTTAATTATTACTATACGTACAAGAATTAGTATGTGTTTTCAACGAAGTTATGGCGTACAGGTCGCAACATAAGACTAGTTAAGAAATGCTAACAACGAAACGTTTCTCCTGATAGACAATAGTGCCCTTTAGGCCGTCTGCACACGGAGCAACTCAAAAGAAACTGATAACTGACTCCAATCACAAACCAGTTCGTGATGAGTCGTAACCTATGTAATTGAATGGAGCCACGCACATGGCGCAACTGGTTACAAACCTATTAGCAACGCATTTGTAATCAGTCGCAGGCAACTCAACGTGTCGAGTCACTAGAAACTTCAGTCGCCAGTTTCTGTTGCGTTGTGCGTGTTATTACATAACCTATGTTACAGCCGCTCTTTTGGCAAGCTGCCAAATGACGTACACTAGTCACGTGACTACTGCCTAGCGATGAAATGAAATTCTAACGTTTTTTGTTGTATGGAATATGTGCGCCCATATGTAAAGTAGATTTTTAAACGATTGATCAAAGACAATCTATTTTGACAATTTTTTAAAATAAATTAATTTCTGATAATAATTTTACTAAAAAATGCCCGGAATAATGATGTTCTTCCTTCCATGACAGGTCGTAAACTATTGATTTGAATCACTTTTGAGTAGGCCCGTGTGCGGAGCTGCATCACTAACGAGTTTGCAACCGATAAGCAATTTCAATCGCTAACCAGTTCAGTTTCCTTTGAGTCGCTCCGTGTGCAGATGGCCTAACACGTGAGCTCTTTCCCGCATGAAACCACGATCCCGCGTGATTGAGTGCACGTGTGAAGGTGTCGGAGAGGAAGGGAAAGCTGCTTTGGAGCGTACTGCAAGTTTTCCCGCACGCAATACCGTACGCTCCAAGCACTCCAAGAGCGTATGTGCAAAGTGAGCTATTAGCGCCCTTTACACGTACGCTCTTTTGCGAGTGCTTGGAGCGTGCGCGCAATCCCGTACGCTCCAGGCACTCGCGAAAGAACGTACGTGTAAAGGACGCTATTCCGATGAAAATTCCTACACCATTAGTATTTCATAAAAAAAAGATAATTATACACCATAAACGAATCTTTCGCCCTTCATTCATCAGTTACTCCTTCATTCAAGCTACAAATTAGTTCTACGGTTAGTAAAAACAGAAGACTATTCTGAAGAGAGGTATTCACTACTATACCACTAACCATGGCATGATATTCACTGATATTCCTCACATTCTTCCCCTTCTAAAAGAAACGGGGAGCCGTTGACCCACGTCTCTTGGATTGTTGGTTGGTTGAGATTTTTTCTGGTGCAAGGTCCAGAAAGGACAAGCTGCACTAAACGTGAGACTACGTCAGCAAAATTCTGTTCGATAGTGGTGAATATCAGGCTTTCGGGATCCTAGCATAATTTATTGGCATCTCCGCGTCGATAAGGGAAGAACTCTTAGATAAGGGAAGAACTTCAGGCTTATCTATAAGGATCGTGACGTTATTTACTGGTATAATAGCGAGTATGTATCTCATATTAATCATTTTTTTTTCTCCATGTGAAATACAATGGGGTAACCATGGAATACAACCTAAAGTTTTTAGCTCTCTGAACTGCTTTGCTGACCATTACATTTCTAACGTATATTGAGGCCTTCACAATGACGAACTCGCAATTCAGTAACCTCTTATTGTCTTTCCAGTGAAGAATTTAAGATTAATTATTTACTGTTACGGTTTATAGTTACGAATTATGATTTTTGAAATTTGTCGTCAATATTTAAACTTAATTCTGAAAGAAAAATTGCTAACTTATACTGAATTTGAGGAAGAGTATTTGGATTGTTTTTAAGTTTGGATTTCATTCTAATTTTATCTAATTTAAGTTTTATTTTTTAACTTTTTTTTTACTGTAAAACTACTTATAGAGAAAATCCAGTTCGACTGAAATTACAATCTATGTCGTATTCATACAATTATCGAAAAGTGCTACATAAAATCCTTTCTCATAAATGTATCTCAATTAGGTTTAAATCGTTATTCTCTTGAATATCTACAGCATTATTTTCAAAGAGTACTAGAATGAATTATCACACATTCTAATTTTGACAAAATAAAAATATTTTGCTCTTAAAGACCAATATATGTTAACAATTTCAATGCAATAAAGTTCATGAAAATCCTTTTAAACGCAAACTAATTTACTATTAACTGATATATAAATTTACCAAAATTACAAATCCGAAAAATATTTTAATGGTAAATATATAAGAGAACTCTTTAATCTCAAGAAGGGAATTTCGGGGTTTTTAAATTGGAGTTATTTGGGGGAAAATTTCCATTTTTCAGTCCAAACCTTGTTCAAATCTGACAGCCATTTGCTATAATTTAGTGTTAAGATTTTCCCTCTTCCGCATCTGGAGGTATTTATGTGAACTGTCAAATAAATTTTGCTATCGATTCCTTTGCAGGCTTTTTCAGCTGAACACGTGCATACGTTTCTGCAAATATTCTAAAATCAAATAACAGCCAATAATGAAGGAAACTCGAAAAACAGAGCTAAAAATATGCGAGAAAATTTGAGGAAAAAATTTTTCTCACACACAGGCTCTCACTTTTGTTGATCTTTTACAGCTCCAGTGAAAAATTCTGATCAAATAATGGCATTTCAACAGGTCTTAATAGTTATTTTTTAAATATATATAAATATGTAAATAAGTATATCATATTATTAATAGTTATTTATAAATAAGGAAATAAAGGTATTTTAGTTTAAAAGTTCTCAGTTTGTATGGATGCAGCAGGAATAACAAAGGAACTAGTTACTGGAACCAGAGTCTGCCCATATGAATCACGTGGTATGTATGACTGTAACGTTTGTAATCAGCTTCAATCTGTAGATCCCGATCAGTTTAATCCCCGTGTTTCAAAACATAAACGTAGCGTCACCAAGCAACAAGAGCAAATGAATTTTTGTAAAAGCGGTTCAGGCCTTATTTCAATGTAAATGACTCTTTTATAAAACATTGAAACTTTAAACATGGTCACATAGATAAAACTTGGGATTTGAGCCCATCTTATTTTATTTTTCAAGTTGGAGACACCCAGTAGAACCTATTTTAGCTGCCTTAATGCGGTCATGTCAGTAACGAAACCTTGAAAACAAATGGTCTGAATTTTCATATCCATAATTTGCTGTGAAAAGAAAAGACAAAACCTTTGTGCTCGAGGAATGCACGTGTCTGGTCGTTTAGTTTTCGGCCTTTTTGAACTGCCACTAAGTTCTTTGCACTGATGAAGAAGCTCCTTTGCAGCTTCGAAACGGCCGTATGCAAAATTGCACCTTACTGCTATTTGTGCTTTATTTACGTTGGATTTCCTGTTTATACTTTGCTGTACTTCATAAAGGAATGACAGTCAAAGGTCCCACTCAAAACAGCCAGGTAGAGATACTTGTTGAGTAGCAGATGACAAGGGAACAATTCGTTCCACACTGCGTAAATCCGAAAATGAAGTTTGACGAGGGTAGTATAATATGGAAGTATGGGGAGGATTTTCATACTTTGCCTTTGAGATCATTACTAATAATCAACAAAATCATTAATCATAGTTTTTTTTATAATTCCTGTTTGACAGGTGTCGGCAGATTTGAAGCGTCTAAGCCTACCTGTAGTCCATAGATAAGTTTACATACTTCCAAACAAGGCTACCTGTAGTCCATAGATAACTATAAACCTCCAATATTTTGACACATCTAGAGACACACCCTTTTAACGTTTGCAAGACAATGATCAAACTTCTTATCAAGCTGTTACTGAGCTAGGTAGCAAGAACGTCCTTTAGGAATATTCAATATCTTTCGAGAGACATAGAATAGGAAGTACGTTCAAATCAAGTCATCAAAGGAACAAAGATGAACTGTTGGATGCAACAATATAAAAAATTGAAGAGGATTTTCCCTGAAATTTTCAAAATAAATATCGGACAGCATGCAGGGAGAGAAGAGAATGTCAAAGATGCCAAAAATAGGAGCCTTAGATTTTCGAATCATTTGTGTTGGAGGTTCTTACTTTCAATTGATAGGCTAGAATTTGACAGGTTTCTGTCAAACCTACTTGTCTTCGGTTTTCTTGTATAATGTCTATTAATTTAAAGTACTTTCCTTTCCTTTTCAAAAAAGTTTCCTAACTTTTTGATCAGTGTTTACAAATTCAACCACTTTCTGTGAAAAAGGAAAGGAAAATGCTGTAAATTAATAGACATTATACAGGAAAACCGAAAACAAGTATGTTTGACAGAAACCTGTTAAATTCTAGCCTATCAATTGAAAGTAAGGACCTCCAATACAAATGATTCGAAAATCTAAGGCTCATATTTTTGGCATTTTTGACATTCCCTTCTCTCCCTGCATGCTCTCCGATATTTATTTTGAAAATTTCAGGGAAAATCCTCTTCAATTTTTTATGTTGTTGCATCCAACAATTCATCTTTGTTCCTTTGATGACTTGATTTGAATGTACTTCCTATTCTATGTCTCTCGAAAACTATTGAATATTGTTCCGGTGAAGCACTTGTAAGGTATACACAAGATTCGATTCACAAGAATCGAACTTTTGAGTGAATTAAAGAAGCTGCTTCAGATATGCTAATTTTGGCATACGCGCTTAGTATAAATACCACGCAGCGTCATTAATGAAAAAAAGGGAGTTGTTGTTAAGGTTGAAAAGGTGTTATCCTGCTCTAGCCCTTAGCGGGCCAGAAGTTTACGTGGCAGTACTGCTGGTTTGACTTACTGTTCGTGAGTATAAAAATATATTGTCCTTAAAAGCTGTATTTACATTCCGTACAAGTAGTACGCATGCTTATTGCTGTAAAAGCCAATTATATGTGCAGCGAATTCAATAAACATTATTTCATGTATAAACTGTGTTTGTATATAATTCAAATAGAGTGCTACTTCAAATTATATACACCCAAGTCTGGGTAGAAGTGAGTATAGAATCTCTATACACTTTTGCTCCCAAATCGCAGAAATCCTCTTCTCTTCAGCCTCTCTTTTTTACTAGGAAGTTACATCCTGGAAAAACGCTTACAGGAATGTATGGCTGCACATACCACAAAAATCTACGTTGTTCTCAAAACTGAAGCAAAAAGAAAAGTTTGTTTCGTCGGAAAAAATCAAGCAACATCCAGCTATTGGGTTTTACAAATGTGCTAGACGATTTTTATTTTGTTTCTTGACTTCTAACTCATTGTGCAAGTTATAAAAAAGATTTTTAAGTTGAATTTTGTAGTGCTTTATCTCATATGTAGTCTTATACAGCTATTTTTAGATGGATTTACAATTCAATCTGTATTAGCCAACTTCTTATTCAGCCATCCTCTTGAACGGCAATAAGTAACCTATAGTTTCTCACCATGTTGCTGTATTCCTAATGCTGGTTAAATCCCTTTTATTTTATCTGTCGTAATACATTGTGCCCAAGGACTCTTCATGGCGATTTAGTTTTCATAGTCTGGAAAATTAATCAGGAAAGTGCTCTTTATAGTGTCAACAAAATATAAACGTGATTGATCTCCGTAACTATGTACTCCGTAATAACTAATTCTCCCAAAATAAAATTGCATCGCCTTAGGAGCTGCTGATGGTTATTTAAACTAGTGAACAAACATTTTAATATTTTTAATATTTCGCTTCACCGTTATAATGACATTACATAGTTTAATTATGTGGGTTGTTTTTTAAAGCAAACACAAGCAGATCTAAAGAGAAATAAATCGAGTTTTAATCAACTGAACTACAAAACTGAATAAACCTTTGAGTAATTTTCGTATATCAATTTGCTGATATTTGCATATTGATAAAAGTGACACAATTCATTAATATCCCGAACGTCTGTTTTCCCAATCATTCAAATTTGCATCATGAAAGTTATTGTTCCAAGAGCATTTCATTCGAGCAATGAAATTTGCTTTCACAGTTCAAACTATTGAACAGCTTTACAGTAGAGATTAGCTTGATTGTTTTGATACCTATGAATCTTCGATGAATTTCAAACACTGTTCAGAATCTAAATTTAATAGTTTTCACGGAAAACAATTTCTAACATTCGACCAAATTCAACCATCTCTAAGTATTCAAAGCGCCATGTGTCAAGCAGAAAATAATTATTACATTGCTTTTTGTACAATAGATATGCAAACGAAAACTGCTCCCTGTTATAAAAGAAGCGGTGTTTATGTGCCTTTGTGAGTGTAAGTGTGTAATTATCAAAAGAACCCACAAATAATTTACGTTGCCTTCACATACTAGGAGTATTTGGTTATCATAAATATCACATTAAAGCCACTGGAGTGGGAAAGATACCTAAAAAAGGAAAAACGTCTGTCTCAAAGGTTTGTACAGGCTAAAAAAAAATTAACAAAAACCAAGCAACTTCTCACCACCTTACAGATTATGGAGATATTCGACAGAAAAAAATTCACATATTTTATTCACACACATAATTAATTTACTCTTCCTCAAATTCAACTAACTATAGCAAGCATTATACATATAAAAATTCTAGAAAATTAAAATTTTCTTAAAAATGTTGTTGAATATTAAATTTGAATCACGTATAGTTTTTGATACATATGCTGAATCAATAGCACTATTTTCATAATATTTCCACTTTTTTACATGTGATTTCAAAGTAAAGTTTCGAAAGGATTTATAAATTTTATGTAAAAAAAAAATAATCACTTTTAATGGTATTTAAAGTGATAAATTATTTTGCAGAGAAGTTGTTTCGGTAAATTATTTTTCAATTTTTACTCTACATTAAAAATCTTGAAGGCAGATTGATGAAAACAGAACAAGTGAACATTGTACAAAACTTCATAGACATACCTTGTAACGAATTTTAGATATATCTTTTTACTGAATGAATCATGAAAAATCCTAAACCGAGATACATAGACTTAATTGCAGATAAATATAGCAGAGGATTTAAGCACAACACAGCTAAAGATATAACCAGCAATGAAATCGTCGGATAAACACATGGTTTGTGTTTATTCTGAAAGCTCTATGATACATTTTAAGCGATGGAAATAAAAGTAAGCCTTTTTTTTACATTTTTCGTAACATTTATTCTACAGTTGACACATCGCCAGTGCCACACGTTTATTCCATATGTTACCACATTGCGTAAAGACAATTTAACTCAATTAGATTAATGCATGTTGTTTTCTAAAGATATCTACTATTTACCTTTAGCAAAGCTTGGATATGCTCTTTTTTCTCTATATGTAAAACTCCATTTATAGTCACTACAGAGTAGACCATAAACGAGTAATTTAACTTTTGAGATGGTCGTTGTACACCTTTAACTGTATGAAATCTCCAGAGTTCACTCTTTGGCTATAGTCAGATGTAAAGATTAGCATTTCTATACGAACAAATTTTAAATTTTCATCCATGTTCCCTTCGAGCATATTACAAAAAAAATTTCAGGTAGCCTCTTCTAACGAAACTCCTTGGGTTATTAACGTAGGATTACTCATCGGTGCTTATCTCTTTTGTATGTGTATATGTATGTATGTGTTATGTATATATGTATCTATATATATATATATGTATATATATATATATATATATATATATATATATATATATATATATATATATATATATATATATATATATATATATATATATATAGAGAGAGAGAGAGAGAGAGAGAGAGAGATAGATAGATAGATAGATATATATATATATATGTCTGTCAAATTTTTAACGCATTTTGGTACTTTTCTGTTTAACTGTTTACTGTTTGTCGAAGTGATACAGACTTGGTTTGGCACGCTGCCAAAATTATAACTTGCGAGGACAGATAGACGGACGGTTTTAGCGTCTGAAATTTTGCTTTCCGAAGGACCAATATGGAGGAACGTAATCCTGCGTTAAAATCTTTTTGTGTTTGGATATTTTGCTTAGACACTAATCCAAGGGTGTATTTTCCCTTACATAAAAGTTGCATTGTTATACATTTGGTTCACCAGAAGTTACCTCAAATTTTGCAACAGATTGATAGTATGTCACTTTTTTTCCCAACTCTTGCTATATTTTAACAGCTCTGATAGCGGGAGATTAAAAAAACATAAAAAGGTTTTTTTAATGTGCTGCAAACTATATTATTGGCAAGAGTAACAGAAGTATCAAACGCAACGTGGAAAATAGTGTAACTAGTAAAAAAACCGATGACCTCAATTTTCCGTAAATGTGCACAGACTGGAGTGCATGGTACAATTCTTTCCCTACTAAACTTCCAGGCAAGGTTCTCCTTTGCCTGGAAAGGGAACTCTGCATCCTTGGTAAAGAGTCAGATAATGGGCTTGTCAGCGGAACTGGTGAATGAGATACTTCGAAACAACATGTAGTTGTTAAACATGTCCAACTGGAACTTAATCCATACAAGTCTGGCCACTCACTCAACATTAAAAATATATAAAAACACAGGACAACAAAACAGAAACCACAAGATACGATAAAATGAACGACCAAAAGGCCTTAAAACCAGTTAAAAACCTTAAAGTTCTAGAATTTAAAAGTTAAAAAGCCAGAAGCACAGTAATTGGAGACCGTGAGATCCTGGCCCTCCAATAGAGAGCACACAAATCACCATTCTGCTGTAAGTTTAAGTCTAGTTTCGAGCAAACAAGTAGGTGAGCTTTATTCATATTTTCATTCTCACATAAGGTGCATACGCTGTAACTCATAATCCCTATTTTAGCCAGATGTTCAGCCAGACAATCGTGCCCCGTTCTTAGTCTAAAGTTTGCCATGACCTCTTTACGTGTTTTATGACTAAATTTTATCTAGTCATCCCCAATAGACTCCCAGACTTTTCTCTTGGAAATGGATGATAATTCACTAATATATGACGACATAATCTTGTCTCGAGTGATTCGTCTAAAAGAGTCAAGAGGGATAGAACACTGTCCAGGATACATAAAAAGTTGATTAGATTAGGACGTTTCTAGGAATTCTTATCTAGGTGAGTGTATATGGAGAAATGAAACCTGCATTATTTTCCATGACAAAAAATATTTTCTGTTTCCTGATAGATAATTATTAAGTGTTAAAATTTAATTTATAAAATGTTCATTAATATTTCTAACTGTGTACTCTGCATTTTAAATTCTTAGTTTAAGTTTATGTTGCACCTGATCTAAAAACACTAAATGGAACAAATTTTGCGAGAGTGAAAATCCTCTTAGTTGGAATTATACAACCCTTTTTTTTCTTTTTGTGTAATAAGAGTAAACGAATTCTATTTTTATACTCTTAATTTAAAAATGCAGTTTTAAAGCGAAATCTTTCTTCGGATAAATAGAATGTGGAGACCTTTTGCGCTGAGAACCATTTTCCTAATACACACTATGTTAAACATCGAAGATCGATTGAATAACTAAAGCTCTAGAGCTAGGATTCCCAACCTTTTTATGTTTGCTTCACCCTTGGGAATGTTAAACATCGAAGATTGGTTAAATAACTAAAGTTCTAGAGAAAGGATTCCCAACCTTTTTATGTTTGCTTCACCCTTGGAAATGGTATTAGAAGCTTAGGGGAACCTTGCTAGAATTTTAGTTTTTCAATATTTTAAATATTAAATAAAAGTGGAATATAATTCCGGAACATGTTAAATTTAAGTAAAATAAATACTTACTCATTTCTGATTTGATTCCTTTACTGAAAGATATAAGTAACAAACACTAGACTAGGATATATTAATAGTTTCAAAATTAGCCATGGGTTTCAGAACAGTATTACACTAGAGGACTACAATAGAAATCCTTAAAAAGAGTTTTGCTTCATTAATGTGAGGCTTGCGATGGATGCTTAGATCACCAAAGTTTGATATCAAGTCTAATAGTAGTGGTTGTGAAGGTAGCTAATTCCTCCTAAAGAACAAGTGCATCGGTTTATGTCACTATCTGTCGGGCGTGAGAGAAATTAATTCAACTTAATATTTATTTTAAGTTGGACGTACTAAGGTTATTTTTGTCCTCCCCCCAAAAAAAAAAAATCTCGTGGCACCCCTGGCCGATCTTATGGTACCCTAAAGTGCCTCGGCACACCGGTCGGGAATCACCGCTCTAGAGTCTTAGCCTCCTCACACAACCACCTTTTTAAATCTACTTAACCCTTAGAGGGACACCATTTGCACAGCGCAAACGCCTAAATCTAGTCCTTTTTTCACTTGCATTCAATGTATTCCAGTTAAATGAGCAGAAAAATGGTTAGTACTGCCATCTGTTATCAGTTTAAAGAGGTAAAAATATTTTGTCACTTTTAATTGGAAAATTTTTCAAGAGTCTTTAGATTAAAAAAAAAATTGGGAAAAAAATCTGCACCTTGCAAATAGGTGGAAGTTGTTGCCCCTGAAAGGGTTAAAAGGCTATCCAATACAAAATACATTAGATTCTACACGGCCTCTCGTGGGTCAAAGGTGTAACCTCAAAGTGTATTCCCCGTGTTGTCTTGCTGTTATTACGCACAGCCAGATCTTATAGGGTAATCCTGCTAATAGTGTCACTTTTAAAAAGTCACAGTTTAAACAAATTTAATGCCGTACGTATCTGCATATTGAGGTGATGTCGTTATATGAAAATCGAGCATGGAATCTTTGTTCCGAGGCAATGAGTTGCTGATTTTTAGAGGTCTGTTGTAAACTGTTGTAATTCTAAACATGTTGAAAGATTTCCTTGAATTCACTGACTCAGATGAAAGAAATGGGCATTACTGCTATGGGTGGTTTACTTCAAACGCAGGGTTAATGAAGGGAAAATTCAGCAATGTTTTGATATAAGTGTGTTTAAATTATTTTGCAGTTATAGTAACAACTTTTTTGCTTCGCAGCAATGATTATCTCTCGAGATACTGAAAATATTGGATCGAAACGGAGACATGATTTGAGAAAGAGATTGAAACTTGAACTTAAACGAGGAAAGAGAATAGAATTGTGAGTAAATTGATCACTATTAGAAAAATAGAAAGAAAGAAAACGTGAATAATAGATTTCTATGGATAATTCCTTATATTTCTTGCACAATAATGGGATTTTTTGATATAATCTTTGTTGTAGTAATGACATTTTTTAATGTAATGCATATTAATCTTTCCGCATACAGGAATTTAATACTATTTGTGAGGCTGAGCTATTAATTTTTATTTTTACATTTATCGTTTATTTGTGTATAGCTACATTAATTTCCGACACCTAAAAGTTTACAACTCGGCTTTTAAATTCACTTCGGTTAAGTCTGGAAGAGTGACCCTATACTGAGGTTTCACAGCCAATCTACATTTAAGTTCTACATCCCCCACTCAATTCTTTATTTCTCTGAGGTAAAGAAAAGATTTTTGGGCCAAAAATTTTCCAAATCCCTTATCTTTTAAGTTAAATCCATTGTAATACTTCCCTCATTTGCTAAAAAAAATTCTTCTGAAGTACGTAAGGAATGCTGCCAATTCATATTCCGCTTCAAATAAATGCTCGAAGAATTTTGATACTTTTGTATCTCACGCGAACGATTCCACAATATATGAATCATAATTCCCCCTCCGGTTTTCAATTCATGATCTGTTTATCTTCATCGTGGCATGTTTGGGTTAACCATTTAAACATTAATTCCGAAGATAAAGTCTCCGAAGTGCTTATGTTTCAGGGGGACCCGAATAAGGTCGACTAAACTCAAACGGTCAAGAGAGAATGCCGGACTCGCGGCGCCGGGATAGATTTTGCGGTCGGATGCGGACACGGCCAATATCGGAGACGAAACAGCTGGACTTATCCGGTCCATTGCTCGCGGCCGAAGTATTGGTAACTTCTCCCAGATTAATATTGTATGTTATTCTCCAGTTCCGGCTATTGTTCATCGATCGAGCCGAACGCGATTCATTGCAAATTCTGGGTCGAAGACGAACTGTTCTCCTCATCGATCAGTTAGTGGTTATTGCCGGATAGCCCCTCACCCCTTTCTACCACCCTATCCCAGATAAGAATTCCATTCCTCTTGATAACTCCCAAGCTCTGACAGCTAATTTTTAACAAGCGTAATGAAAAGTCATTAAATTTAGAGACTGTCGGAATATTGTGATGCGCAAAGAATGCGTTTCCATAATGACAAGTATATTTATAAATTCGTCGCAAAACATTCTGTATGGAGGAATTTGTGCAAAGTTGAATATCGTATGACTGACTGTATCTTTTATTTATAGACGTATACGTTAAGGGGATCAGTCGTAGTTAAACCTTTATGCATCTTTTAATAAACTAGGGGGGGGGGCTATAAAGATTTGACTTGCAACCTGTGTATAACAAACACAATTTTTGTAAGTACGTGGCTATTTTCTGTCGCTATTTACCAAATGAGACACGACTTTTAAATGACCATCTTCTATTACTCACCTTTTAATCTGAATTCGTACAAGACAAAATTTTTGGTAACTTGGTTAACACATATGGCTTTAAGATACATATTAGCTTTAATATACAAATTAAGAAGAACTTTAGCATAGGAGATCACCCAATCTCAGTCGAAAATAAATGTTTCAATATGAACAATTTATCGGACCACTTACTGAAAATTTTGAGCTACATTAGAAGTAAATCCGGTGGAAGAAGATTTTAGAGTTTTCTCTAAAAAGAACAAAGGCCGAGCTCCAAAATCACTCTCATTAAACCCTCTTTTTATTCTGAAGAATAATAGAAGTCTTACAAAACGAGACCGCATGATAAAGTTTGACAGCGGTTAAGAGCTGGAAAACAGCCTATTCGAGACCCCACGGGATGTGTTTAGATGTAGTCGTAGCAAAGACATGATTGTTGCTTGAAATTGACGAATTCAGAGATTTACTGTATATTGAGCGAGTAGAATATATATACACTCATGGACAAAAAAATTAGCGCACCAAGAAATAATTGCGAGATCGTAACGAAACTTGCAATGAAGGTACATGTCGGGGAGATATGCAAATGATTAGAAATGCAGCGTGATTGTGCATTACGTATAGCCGGTAGAGGGCGTTGAACATCGTACTCTGTGGAATATAAAACAGGTAACCAAAGCTTGTTTGAGTGTGCTGAATCATTTACAAAAGAAGAGCTGAGATAGACATGCCATTACGCCGTGTTCGAAGACAATATAAGCAGTTGTCGCAGTTTGAGAGGGGGAGAATCGTCGGGATGATGGAAGCTGGGTGGTCAGCTAGGCGAGTAGCTCGTCAATTAGGCCGCTCTGATTGTGTTGTGAGGAGGTGTTGGGACCAGTGGACCCGAGAGATGTCATGTACACGAAGACTAGGCTCAGGACGCCCTCGACAGACCAGTCGTCGAGAAGACCGCCACATCGTAAGAAATGCACGCGTACAGCCAACTGCTTCATCGGCCGCCATCCAGGAACAGGTAGCACCTTCACTAGGGGCCTCTGTGTCTTCTCGAACCATACGAAGACGCCTCCGTTTGGAGTTTTGCCGCGCACGAGGAAACTGGACTGCAGCGGAATGGAACCAGGTCGTCTTTAGCGACGAATCCAGATTCAATCTCGGCAGTGATGACAATCGTGTTCGTGTGTGGAGAGCCCGTGGTGAACGCTTCATTCCTGCCTTTGCTGTACAGCGACACATCGCTAACACAGCTGGTGTGATGGTATGGGGTGCCATTGCCTACAATACACGGTCACCCCTAGTATTGTTCCGTGGCACCATGACAGCCCAGCAGTATGTTCATGAAATCCTGCAACCACATGTGTTGCCACTCATGCAACGGCTCCCACGAGCCATTTTTCAACAAGACAATGCTCGGCCTCATACGGCAAGGGTGTCACAAGACTGTCTCCGCACTGTTACTACCCTTCCTTGGCCTGCCCGATCCCCAGATTTGTCTCCAATCGAGCATATCCGGGATCATTTGGGACGACGAGTTGGGTATCCCACGAGTTTGAACGAACTAGAGGCAAGGTTACAGCAAATATGGAACGAAATGTCTCAAGACATCATACAAAACTTGTATGACTCAATGCCCGATCGTATCGCATCGTGCATTCGCGCTAGAGAGGGTCCAACGGAGTATTAACTCCCCCGTTCTTTTGCCTTTTTCTCTGAAATAAATTATCCTTTTTCTTTGATTTTCTTATCATTTACTTATATCAAAGTAGTCATTACGTATGTAAAATTTCGTTTCATTTTGACGACTCCTTCTTGGTGCGCTAATTTTTTTGTCCATGAGTGTATATATATATTTACAATTTCGCCCTCATTATGAATGCTGGTATTGATAATTATATGAACGTTTTTAGATAAAGGTAAGAAAACGCAATCCTTTGAGTCGAAGGTATTTAAAAGGAAGACCATCACTACTTTGTCAATACATGGTGATACAGCTTTTATTTCGCATTCGCAAAATTTCTTCTTAATGAATATCTAAAGTTTTCTTACCTGTCAGACGGTAATAAGTTAATCGGACTTTGATGATTTTAATCCAAATTTTATTTATTTACAATTACAACAACAAGAAACATAGAATAGGACATCGTAGTTTATAACCTCCTTTTCGGAACAAGTTCTAACTACCAGCATAAAAACATCAATCGCATGTCAGAGTGCACGCAGCACCCTCTGGTCTCTGTGTTTGGGTTTTAACAGATGGTAAGCGTCAATTTGTGAACTGGATTGTGCCATTTCTAATTAGGCTCCTCAGTACCCCAATCATTGGAAACACAAAACAAGCAATAACTTTATTAGATTTATTCCTGAATGGATAGCCTCTATACTCCATGTAGTTGTGTATCAAAACATTCTACATTCTGTAACACCTTTCAAATTGCTTTCTTTTGAAGAAATATTGAGTCAAGAACGTAAATAACGAAGCCAAAAGTTTTAAAAATGTAGTATTTTGAATACACAAGATATCAGTATTACAGATCAATGTTATATGGAATGCGTTATCACCTTATCGGTATCTGGGATAGGTGTATTTTTTTAGTAGAGGTAATGTGACACAGTTCGACAAGCCTATAAAATAAGTGGCCATGTGTGTCTTCGACACATTCATATCAGGATGGTAGATGGATATATATATATATGAGATAAATTTGAAAAGTAAATAAGATGTCTTCTTTGTGTTCGTGTTATAAATCTATCATACAATAATGAAAGGTTGAAAAGAACAATTAATTCGACTTATTTAAGACTGGACTTGGATTCTAAACTAAACTGGACAAATCAGGTAACAAAAGCTTTAGATCGAGGGGAAAACAGGGCTAAACTTTTGAAACGTCTGACTGGCACTACATGGGGCTCCACTCAGGACGTTCTATGCACTGCCTATAAGACCTATATTAGGCCAGTAGTTGAGTATGGTGGCGAAGCCCTTATAACCACCTAAGAGACAAATTCCAAAAGATTGGACTTATTCCAAAATCGTATCCTGAGATTTATTACAGGTGTTGCAAAATCTACCCCAATCATCGCTATGGAGCTCCTAACTGGTTTGGAGCCTTTGAGTTACCGTAGATGAAAATTGGCGTTAAATCTTACTGAGAAAATTTTGCGAAGAAAGGATAACTTTCTGAGCCCTTATTGGCCAGCTACATAGAGGTTAAAAACGCAGAGAATTTATCTTTCTTATATAAAAGACCTGCATGATACTCTTGATTTTCCTACTTGTGATCGTTTTCCCTTTCCTGATCTATGGTATCTTCTGAGAGGGTTTAAACTTGCTGAAATCTACTTGGATCTTGTCTCTGATATTAACAAGAGATCTTCACCTGACTCTGAATTGAAAAATATTGCCTTGGCTACAATCCACGAACGTTTCCCGGCTGACTCTTGGCTCCATGTCTTTACTGATGGTTCGGCAGAGCAGGCCATCAAAAATGCTGGAGCTGGAGCCTACTCCGAGGAATTTACAATATCTTATGCCATTGGAAGGCATTTTGATAACTTTGACGGTGAAATTTCAGCCATTCCCTTTGCCTTAGACCAGGTGAAACAAAGTACAAAGGAAAATATCGTTTTTGTTGTGGATTCAAAATCGGCCATTATAGAATACAATAAGAAGCACAAACGCTAATTTGAATTTTATAGCATATCATTTGGGCAACGAACATGTTTACGGGATCTTCATTGTAACACATTCCGCCCCCATTTTATGCTGGCTTTGGAAGCTACCACGGCGACGGGCTGATTTCGAATCCTGGTCAAGGCATAGATGTTCGCGTGCTATCTATTCCTAGATAGCAACATTCACTCAAGTACTGGGTGTTCCCATAATCATGCAGCCGACAAAACTAGTGGTTTTGAATGGGCAAAATCTCAAAATACGTTCTTTTTGCACTGGAACTACAAAAAAATTCTGCAACATCTCAAATATCTTATCACATTAGTGATAAAAAGGCTAGCCTATATTTAAGTCCCCTTGTGATCAAAATATGCAGTTTCATTGTAATAGCTTTGCTCGCAATCTTTATCACTAATTGGGTTAGAACAGTTTATGTAAAAAAGGTCACCTCACAGTCTTGAAATATATAGTCTCGCGCTGTGCACTAGAAAACAAAGGTAGCGTTTAGCGCTATTGGAAGTTTCATGGGCAAATGACCTGCATGCAATGGCCTAGCAGTAGTCTACAAATGCCACAATGTATTAAAGTGATAATAGAAAGATATTTTAGAACTCATTTACTTTTAAGGACATTACAATTTATGCTTTGTATTAATTGTTGCCAAGGCACGATGACACATTGTCTCTAGTAACAATATAGAAAGGAGAAATTAGCGATCATATAAGCATTGTTGAAATGTGGTGGCAACATAATGGCAACACAGTAAGTTTATGAGACATCAGAGATTTGATCAACACGGTGCCTTCCCAGACCGTGATACCTACGCGGCCATAGCAGTTCCTTTTTCAGATGTTGGGAGAAAGATATCGGGTCCCAGGTTCTCTCCAGACGAAAGTACTTCGAAAATTAGTGTTTAAGCTAAATCGAGATTAGTCTTTGAAGAGAAAGTTATCCTACTGCAGTCTGGTCCAAGGCTAGCGTTGTCTGCACAATGCTAAACGACTTAACACCTCTTCATGTGTTTGACAGAGGGTCCCTGACTGGTGAGAGATATAGGGATGAGATCTTACAGCCCTATGTTCGACTTTCAAGGGCTCAATTGTTCCTCAGTTCAATTTTATGGACGACAATGCTCGTCCACATAAGGCTCACCTTGTCGACGATTATCTTGAAAATTAAGATATTCGCAGGATGAATTGACCAGCCAGATATCCAGACCTAAACCCTATTATTGAACATACAGGGATTACGAGAACCATCCTGGAGCTGAAAACTGTGTTGCTGCAGGAGAGGGACCGACTGCCACAGGGACTTACCAAACTGCCCCGTTTCAAGTATAGCAAAGTGTTGTGAGAGCTGTATGACGGTGAAAGGGGTCCATACCTCATATTAGAGTAATTTTATGTTCGATTTTTCAACGCGGATTTGGACATTTATGCACTAATGAGCCTACCGTAATATTTTGACTATAATACGCACACGTGTATAATACGCATGCTTGATTTTTCGCGAAATTTTTGGAAAAAATTAAAATTTGACTATAATACGCACCCATAGCTTTTCAATTTTTTATTTAAAAATTGCACAAATATTTATTAACTTAAATAAAATTTGTAAAAAATATAAACAAAAACGTCGAATTCGGTAAAAAAAAAACTTAAATTTTTAATTCAAAACAAACAATACTGTGAAATTATCAGTTTTAATCACTTTCACTAGAATACAGCTCATATATTGTTTGTCGTTTATTCATTGTTTAAAGCTACTTTTTTTTTGTAGCTTTAAACATTGCTACAAAATGCGTATTATGAGAGTGCGTATTATACTCGTGTTGTTCACGAGTATAATACGCACTCTCATTTTTGCGGACTAAAATGTGAAAAAAAAGTGATTATTATACTAAAGATTTTACGGTAACTGGTGATTATGAGTGCATATCATTACTGCTGTATGCTATAATTTTTTATCTTATATAAATGTGTATCCATACCGAATTCCATTAAAATCTGTCCATGAGTTTTTCAGAAATTCTACTAAACGTTCAAATTCTCTTAATTTTGAACACCAGTGTAGAATATTTAAACGCTATTACATTTCAAATTATTATCGAATGGTGAATTTTTAGAAAATAAAGTGCTTTAATTCAACGTTTTATAACAAAATTCAGCCAAAACTTATTGTGATTTCTCAACAAAATACATGATTGTTGTGTGCATCCATACTGACAAAACTCAAACAACTGAATAAATATATGAACTGTTACTTTCAAACTTTCCAATTCCCTTACCTTTTTTGTGTTTTATCGAATATTCCTTGAAAGATACATTTCTCCGGAACATTTTTTCTCTCTTTCAAACCGTTCGATTGCTTTTATATTGCAGACAATATTTTTTTATCTATCACCGTTTGTCAGAACAGGAAAAATGTTTACAATTTTTCACATTTTTTTTTTCTATGATCATACAGTTTTAGAGAACAAGAAGAATGCAGCAGTAATTCAAAAATCCACTCATAATGCCAATTTCTATGATCCCTAGAACGTAGCTGAAAATTATATCAGTCTGGGAATGCAGTTCCCCATTTTTATTCAATTTATTTCATAACAGAACATTTCTAAACATAGAAAACATTAAACTTGGAAATATTTAAATTTATCTTTTCTAAAGTAGTGCCAAAGTTAAAGTTAAAGTTAAAATATTTGTTTTTCGCCAAAAGGCAATTGTTCCGTAAGTAAAGAAAATTTTAGAACATAAAGACATTGGGCTTTATTCTATTATTATTTCTATTATTATTGTTGTTACAGGCTGAGTTTGTTAATCATTAACGTAATTTCATAAAATTTCGTAATTTTAAAGTAGTATCAAAGTTAAAATATTCGTTTTTCGCTCAAATGCAATCGTTTCGTAAGTAAAGAAAATTTTAGAACACAAAGACATTGGGCTTTATTCTATTATTTACAGACTGGGTTTGTTAATCATGGACATAATTTCATTAAATTTCTATAACTTTCAGGTATAAAGCAATATATTTGCAAGCTATATTTGAGCCAAATCAATTCTAGATTTTAGAGGATTATTAAATAGTGTTCCGTATATTAATGATTTTCAACGAGTAAATTACATTACCTCACAATATGCATCATTAAAGATGATTGCTAGCTTTTGCATAGTTGTATTTACTTCTTTCCTATTTTCCCAAAATACAGTATGATTATATTTAGCCATTTTTCTCTTTAATGATATATTTATTATTTCAAAATGTTCATATTTTAGTATTCATTTCATGCTATAATATTTTTGATATGATAAAATACGCATTTTAAAAGCAAATGCTAACATTTGCATGGTCATATTAACTCCTTTCGAATGCAAATATAATACCTCAGAATATGCATCATTAAAGATGATTACTTATAGCTTTTGAATAGTTGTATTGACTTCTTTCCTATTTTCCCAGAATACAGTATGATTATATTTAGCCATTTTTCTCTTTAATGATATATTTATTATTTCAAAATGTTCATATTTTAGTATTCATTTCATACTTTAATTTCTTTGTAATGATAAAAAATGCATTTTAAAAGAAAATGCTAACATTTGCATGGTCATATTAACTCCTTCCGAATACAAATACAATACCTCACAATATGCATCATTAAAGATGATTACTAGCTTTTGCAGAGTTGTATTGACTTCTTTCCTACTTTCCCAGATTACAACATGATTGTATTTAGCCATTTTTCTCCTTAATGATATATTTATTATTTCAAAATGTTCATAATTTTGTATTCATTTCATGCTTTAATATTTTGTAATAATAAAATACACATTTTAAAATAAAATGCTAACATTTGCATGGTCAAATTAACTGTTTCAGAATGCAAATATAATACTTTTTTAATATCCCTTTAATTAATTCGTGTCTAAGGGATATTTAAAGTTTTATCAGTTGAAAACGGAAGTAATTTGGGTACATAATTTCGCTGGCTCCTCTTTTCCTCATTTGCATCTAGTTAGTGAGAAATAATACATAATTTTTAATACATCCGAAAAGGTGAGCAATCAAATATCATATCAAAGGTATTTTATGTAGTTATTTTAATCATTCTTTTAGCCTGTATGAAAGATATCTTTGAACAAAATGCATAATTGTTGTATGTCTCTATACTATACTGACAAAGCTCAAACAACTGAATAAATATATGAACTGTTACTTGCAAGAGTTCCAAAACCAAGTTACAAAACCAAGATAAGGAGTAATATAGATGGAAAAACAATTAAAATCGCCAGGTTTCGACCGACAGGATGAACAGCTTTGAATTGTGCAATGCTGAATGTGGTCGAGTGTAAAACACTCGTATATAAGGGCCTGTTCACATAGGAGTCCGGTAATGGAAGCGTGAAAGGAAAGATTGCGCTAAGACGGAAATAAACCAATCATAGGCGTTAAAAATTTCGTTGCTAATCGTTTGGAGGTTTCTCATTGGTTAAATATATTTCAATACTTTAACACTTCCGCTACCAGACTCCTATGTGAACAGGCCCTTAGGGTCTGTTCACATAGAATCCGTCAGCGTCAGTGTGACTCGTATTGAAATATATTTAACCAATGACAAACCGCCAAACGATTAGCAAAGAAATTGTTAAGGCTTGTGATTGATTTAAAAAATGTCAATACGAATAACGCTAACACCGCATTTACACAGTCGCGATAGCGTCGAGTCGAATTGCGGGGGGCGAGTGTGTAAACGGTGTTCTCGCCGTTTCTCCTCGCCAATCGTGGCGCTCGCTTCGGGAGCGGTTTTCTGGCACGAATCAAAGGGGCGAATGGCGCCAGATGTCAGACGACTGGCTGACGCAAGCACAAATGACAACAAGAGGTGCGAATGTGAGAACGGTCATTCGCGTCGATGCAGGAGCGTGACTTATGTCTCGCGATTGTCTTGCAGGTGGCGCGATCGCGAATGTGTAAACGCGGCATTGACGCTGACGGATTCTACGAGGACAGGCCATAAAAGAAATATAAGCGATGAGGAGGCGATATGACGCTGAAGCAACTGAGTTGAGGAAATCATAGATCAAAGGACTTGTGGTACTTACGGAACGCAATAAGTAGGAGGAACAAACACCAACTTTGCAGTTTTTTTTCGTGTAACGCTTTTTTTAGATATCTTGTTTTGTTGTTGTTGTTGCTTCTAAAGCCGCTTGGCCAGAATTTAATCCATACCAGGTCTATACACGCTTATGGGCTACAGGAATGTGGCTTCTGTTTATAATATCACCACAAGGGTCAGAGTCCGATTTATCCATGTGACACAGCAATTTTGACCAAGCACCCCCTAGGGGCGGAATCTGGGGGTATCGTCCCCTCTCCCACCCTCTCTGACCTCAAAAAGGGAATTTTCGGGATCAGGGTTTAACTTGCCCATATTCAGCCTAAACACGGAGGTATTTAATGGCGCTTGCCTGGATTCGATCCGAGAACCCTCAGCACCGAAAGCCGACTCTATACCACTAGGGTACTTCGAGCCCTTTTGGAGATATGTTATACATGAGACATACTGTGATTAAACGGACTATTAATTGAAGTTCGATTTCGAACTTTAGTAGGTAAAGATACTTACTAACTTTATACATTTTTGTGGTGTTTGGGCTCTATATCAAAAGCACGATGTTACGGCTTAAGTTGTTACTATACGGCTTGAAGATATATTGGTTTACGTCCGTTACTAGAAGCATTGATGGGTGTACGAACGCAATGACTTAATAACGACTCTAATTTTGCACTTTAGTCAGCTAAAAATATTACAAAAGATTCAGAAAAACCTCTTCACATAACATGTAAGATATTTAATCAGATAAACAAAGAATGTGTAAATATTCTTTCAATTAGTCACAATCAGTGTGTATCTATTTGATTTGATTTAGTTACTCTAACTGCTATACAGATCTGTATGGACATTATAATAGAACTGGTCCCAAGAGACTAGAAAAGACAAGGGATATTCCTATCATTTACACAAAATTTTCATGGAAAAAATAATGCACGTAAACAATAACTCGAAACAGACATGCTAAACACACAATAACTGATCTTCTCTCTGAGCTTCTAAAACATGATTCATAATTTATATCTGCTTGACCAGTATATCATTGAAAATGCATATTCCATAGGAAATTCATGACAATGTTATGTGAATATTTATGGTGAGGAACTATAGAGATCTCGAAGATGCATAACAAAGTACCAAACAACAAATATGATGAACGAGGTATGTCAAAATTTGGATACATTATAGTTTCGGTATTCGATTATCATCGAAGTCGCTTTGATAGAAACATATTGCCTAAAAAATTTTTTATTCATTTCTCATAGTTTTACAAAACTTTAGCATGAAAAATTTCATACTCCATACCTGTCTGTAAGATTAAGGAACGATTTAGACTGATAAGTAGCTGATGTATTTACATAAATTATATTAAGATTGCATTTACAGTTTTGAACAGTAATAATAGTATCCTAAAAAGTCATGCTATAGGCTTAATATCATATAAATGGCATTTTCATTTATTTACACCCATCATAACCGAAGATTATGTGGTCATTCACTTCTCTTAGATTATGATGAATTCAAGTTAATTTCCATATTCTTCAAAAGTGAATGTTTTCTTTGAGATAATTTGATTCAATATATCAACCACTTGGTGTTGCTCATGAATAAAATATCGGAAGGAATTATTCTTCATTATTTTTAGAAGAAATTTGACTGAACTCAACAAAAATAATACTTAAAGCTATTTTGCTTTTTTTTTTTTTTTTTGCCATTTTCCAAACGCACTGAATCTTTCTTCTTTTTTCCTCTGCTTACAACCATTTTAGAACCATTTGCTTCATAAAAGAGTTTAAACCTAGATTAAAGATTCCGTCTTCATCCAACAGAAGGCAGTAATGAAATTTTAAATGTAAGAAACGTTTATCTAAACTTAATGATGAATAATCTAGAAAATAAATTAGAAAATGTCATTCGATACGATTTACAGTTATTTATTATCGTCACATTTGGGTGCAGTTTCCCGCCCAAACTGGCAGTCTTTTAAGTCTCCTAAAAGAGAAACATTGGTCCTTAAAATAAGCAGTTTTAGTAAGATAGCGTAGACTATATATTCCGACTACGCATTTAAAAAATCCTATGTACTAAAATCTTTCAGTAGACTTATATTACTCACTAGAAAAACTTTAAGCAAGGAAAATGTCACGAGTTACAAGTATAACTAGTTAGACATCACAGTAAAAGTACTGTCTAAAATCAAATGTAAAAGAAGTATATAATGATATTCGAATAGAATAATTCTTTTCATGGGAATAGGGTTAAATTCGATTCCTTTCAGAGTGGAATAGATCTATAAATACCCGAGGGGTATTGAAATATATTAGATAAATTCTTTAAACTTTTTCTGGTCAATAAACCCGATTATGTTATAATTTTTTTTTAATTTCTTACAGGTGTAAAAAAAATAAACGTTTTGTCACTAAACTAATTAGTAAAGAATGGGGAAATATTTCTCTTTCAAAACCAAGTAGTTTTCATATAGCACACAACCGTACTTGTATCGTAGATGTCAAAACTTATATTGTACATAGTATTCTTTCTAATGTGAAAAGAGGGGTACGGATATAGCAATATTTAGTTATCGCCAACTGCCATAGAGCAGATGAATTTCACTTTCCTGCGATTGTACAACCCTTCTGATTTTCCACCTCCTTGATGTGGGTGTGGTGTGGGAGTAGAGATAATTCCCGGATGCCAGGAGTGTGGGTTGGCGGTTTCCTATGGTTTCATACCCGGAAGGCCGAACTGAAAAGACAGTCCCCATACAGAGCATTGAAGTAAATAATTATGGTAAAGACACTAGGAATAATTTATATATATATATATATATATATATATATATATATATATATATATATATATATATATATATATATATATATATATATATATATATATATATATATATATATATATATACCGACCGACCGGCTAGACGGGTCAAGGAATAAGAGGACCAGCGTGATTAGAAGTCTCTGCTACGTTTCTCAAGAATTCGAACTACTCCGAATTCTACTCCGAAAGTAATGTAACCAGAGTCCCTGAGTTAAATCAATGATTGAGGCTGACGAAAGTTTTCATAATCGAAGTATGCGAAAAACAGGTAATAAACATCATTGAAAATGCATCATTTTAATCTGCATCAGTATAGAGAACTGGGAAGATAATCAAACTTTCTAGTGCTGCCGCTGTATCTTCGTCCTTCGGACATTCTGAGTTTTACATAAGATGTCCGTAGTGTTCCAAACGAACCAACCAACTTACTTCTATCCTCAACAGTATCAAGAAACGTGTTATAAAATATTCAAGACAAATTAAAATTTTACCAAGCGTGTACCATTAAATTTTCAAATTCCTCAACAAACCAGTAACATTTCACGTTGTTTTTTGACTAGCTATTAACTTTTTAACTATGAGTCTGACATTTCTACGCTTTGCTAAATCTTCCTGTAGCATTTCTTGTGCACAGGTCTTTCAATGAGACTCTTATTTCTTTTCTTTTCTTTTTTTTTGGGGGGGAGGTGTTCCCTGGGTGAAAACCAACGCTTTCTTGACTTAATAATTCAATAATTCAGCTTTTCCGTTCCTATTTGCACCACAACTTTAGGCATTTGCTATTATTCAAACTTCAGTGTCTGTTAAGTTGCCCAATTTTTCCATTACTGCTCACGAACTGCAGTTGATAATCTCTTCATACTTACTTCTTTTCCTTCTTTTAAAGTTTTAGCGATTTTCTGTCAGCAGTATCAGCGAACAGCTACGTGTACATTGTCAAAAAGAAATAAACGCCCTACAGAAGTGTTATGATAATGACTATAGACAGTTTTCTCACGTAGTAATTTCATAGATAGATATCCTCCCAAAAATGTGTTTTGAGTAGAAATTCATTTATGTCAAGCAATTTCCACCCCCGAATTTTCTTTGAATTTCATTGATAGGCGAAAAATTAATGCAAAGGGGGATTTGAGACGTAGATAAGGGTCGGAAATTTTAACACTATTCCTCAATGCCATCGAGAAACGACTAAACACATGCGTCAGAATGGACTCCCACATTGCAAAGGGTAATAAATAATGAACGAAACCATTCGCATAAAAATGTTTTATATTTTCGAAAAGTACTTATAATCTACTTTTTTCCCACTGGGTTTTGAAAATAACATCACTCAGGTGGTGCCCATTATTTGAGATGCTTTGCGAAAGCCTTTCTCTAAAGATAGCCATCATTCTGTTGGTGTGTCTGAGGGAATGGCGGCAACTACCTTGCGGACAATGGACTCACGGACTCGTTGCACTCTTTCAGGTGTTCTAATATTCCGAGAACGAACTTTTGGTTTCCCTGGTAATATAGACAAAGTTCTTCTCACGTTTGAAACCCATCACAGGATTGTTTTAAGAACAGGAACGGCCTCAATTATATAGAGCCCGAAGCGCGTCCTAATTGCCCTGTGCGTTTTCAAATAATGCCTCGATAACGAAACCGCGATGTTCACCGGACCAATGCATGGTGTCTACTGACAACTAAAATATCCGCCCAAAGGGTTGCCTCTTCCTCCGCCACACAATCCCCACTGGTCCCTTACCAACGACCTTCAAAATTGTGGGAGTCCATTCTGTCGCACCCTATATTTGTATTTTAGCTAACATGGATAATTTTTCCCCTGCAAAATAATACCTGCATTCAAAATAATACCTGCAGATCAAGTATACACTACCCTACAATAATGTTCCGGATGCCAGTTTATTTGCATAAAATCCGACTGCATGTCGAATTTCGTGCAAACGGGACCTGTTAAGGTTAAATACGATACGCTAAGTGGTAACGTCGCTAGTTCTGTGTGAAATTGTGACAATATGTCGAAACGTAAAGATTTAGTGACTTTGAAAGAGATGTTATAGTTGGTTGCCACATTAGTGGCAAGTTTATTCGCGCAACTGCGGTAGAATTATCACAGCCACAGTCAACTGTTCGTGATATCGAGAAGAAGTGGAAGACTACGGGAGTTGGGACACGAACTGCACACATTGGTCATCTCCATAAACTGTCCGAACAGGATTGGCGTGTCCTGAAGCTTGAAGTTCGTAAGAACCTCAAGAAACCACTCCAAATCATCAACAGTGAGTTTCAACAGGCAGTAGGGGTTACAATGCACCCCAATACTTTGTGGAAAGAATTGCAGAATTGCACACTCTCAATATCCAGGGATGTGTTGCCGCACACAAACCAAACATCACTCCATCCAACAAAGCTGGCAAACTCGCTTTGTTTTTGCAACGACGCAACTGGACTGCTGACCAGTGGAAAAGTGTTTTATGGAACGACGAGTCACACTACACGCTCTTCCAGTCGGATGGGCGTGCTTAGATTTGGCGAATGCCAATCGAACGTCTGTTACCCGAGTGCATCGTTCCAACTCTCAAGTTCGGGGATGGTGGTGCACTTGTTTAAGGGGTGTTTTTCGTGGTATGGCCTGGAACCTTTGCATGTTGTTCCTGGTAAATTGAACGCCGACGCCTACATGAACATTTTGGACAATCAGGTTCTTCCTATGCTCGGTCAATTTTATGGAATGGACAATTGTTACTTCAAGGATGTAAAACGTCTTCCCTGGCCTGCTCAGAGTCCCGTCCTAAACCCCATAGAACATTTGTGGGACGAGTTAGAGTGACGATTACGGACCAGGGAACCCCGTCCAAAATCTACATCTGCGCTGGCGACATTCTTGCAGCAAGAATGGACACAAATACCCATATCTGCGTATCAAAACTTTGTTGAAAGTATGCCCAGAAGGGTTGCTAGTGTAATTTCAGCACGTGGGGAACCATCCCCCTATTAAAGCATCTATTCTTTCCCTTATACCATCACATCTTGCTGCCCGGTCCATTATTGTAGGGTAGTGTATATTTAAGACTTGAGAATCAGAAAGATAATTTGAAAAAAAAGAGGGAGAATTTTTTTTTTAAATCCTAAACTGTAAAACAACTTTTGAAACAAAAGTATTGACAAGCTGAAGTTTTGCTGCTTGGGAATAAGAATATTCAGAAAATAGGATGAAAATATTTAACGATAATAATGAAGCATAATTTAGGACTAGACATGTAGTTATACCAGATGCAAAGTAATTTCTGGATATCGATTTGGAAGCAGAGAAGGACTCTTATTGAGGGGGTTTCAGCACAGATATAGTAAAAGAGTCCCCTCTAAGCAAATGATATTTTAAAGTCTTTCTCCGAGCAGGGGATGGGGGGAAAAAGCGATTATTGAATTAGTCTTGCAATCCGGACGCAATATCGATTCGCATTGAACTAAATGATATTCAAAAGAGATTCATCATATCCAAGTCCAGAACAAGGATAATTTTTTTTCTCAAATTTTCATCTCTTTCTTAAATGCGACTAATAATTTTCTGTGTTCTTACTTTCTCAGTTAGTTACTTTTTGATTCCGTTTCACATGAGTAGGATATTTTTTCTCTTCAATTCCATTATTTTAAAAAATATCACTTTTGCATGATTAAAAGTAATTTGTAATTTAAAGATATTCAATATATCATATTTTTTTAAAATTTTAATTACATTTAAATTTTTCCAGGGAGTTAAACTGTTTAACAAACTCATATTTTTACGACTGAAAAGTAATTTATAATGCAAATATGAAATGTGTCTCATAATATTTTAATTTAAATTATACTTATATCATAATTTAATTATTGTTGATCAGTAATGCTCAAATGCTTGGAAGTAATTACGTTTATCATTGAAACTAATATGCAGGTCTAATGTAAATACTCTCATAAGCAATCAACCAACCATTGTAAATCAAATAAAGAATGTTGGTATACCTGTTTCTATTTTATGAAATTTAAGCATTCTCAAAATATAAGATTTATATTTCATCGAATAAATCCTTAAATTGTTTAAATGGGTTCATAGAATTATTTCACATTTCAATTTGCGAAGTATACGTAATTAATTCTAAAGATTTTGTAACTAAAAATGTTATATTTTTAACTCAGAAAGATTTTTATAGAACTTACTATTCTATAACTGTAAAAAAAAAATTAGACTTTCTTACATAAGACTGCATCCCAAACTGTATAGTTGTTGATGCACATTGACCACGAATCAAAATAGATTTAAAAAGGAACAGAATTTTTTTTTGTATGAAATTTATTTCGATTTATTTCGTACTTGGAGTATATTTGGTACTCGCTAAGTATGTCGTGATCTTTCCTTTAAAACACATTTAGAATAAAGAAACATACATTTGTATATTTATACATGCATTTAATTAAATTTAGCAATATAAGAATGACGACACCTATAGATTTTCTGTATGTAGAATAAAAATCTCTAGATAAAAATGGAAAATAATTACTCGGGTGAAAAGAAATTTACAGTTCTCTTGCATCTTCAGTCAATGTTAGAACTAGCTTAATATGTTGCGTTGCTTCATATTATTGACATTAAAGTTCACGAAAAGAAAAAAGTCCTTAAAAATCAACATTCTTTCTCATACACACGTCCCTTTAATGAAATTTATAAAAACTACTACTGTGACATCAAGATGTTTTCTGTACGTAGGAAAAATCCTTAGATGAAAGTTAGATACTGATTACCGAAGTGAAGAAGAAATTAACTCTTTTCATGCTTTAAAAGAGCATTTTTACAACTTGTAAATTATGTTATATAGTTGTTTAGTTTTAAATTCATTAAGAATCACGAAAAATCAAGCCTCCGTGCTTCTTACATACATCCATTTTATCAAATTCACTTAAACAACAACTATAACACAAGGTGAAAAACCTCTTTCTGTTACAGTTCTTACTTCAGTAAATTTGATTGAATGCATGTATGTAAAAAATATGAAGGCTTGATATTTCATAATTTTTAATTAATTTAATGTTTAACAAAAATACAGAATGATTTGAAAGTTATAAAAATGCTTTTGTAAAGTATGAAAAGTTTTAACTGTAGCCCGAGATAGCCCAGTGGTAACGTGTTGGGCTTCAGGGGTGCTTGGTTCTGGGAGTGTTCGGTTAGAATCCCGACGACCCCATTAAATACCTTCGTGTCTAGGCCGGTTATGGGCACGTTAAGTCTGTAGAACGGAAAGTCCTTCTATGATGTCAGAGAGGGTGGGATAAGGTACGAGCACGCCATATGTCGTCCCTAGGGGTGCTCGGTCTAAATTGTGGTGGCAGTCTATTCATCGGTAGGGATTCAAAGGCCTTAGTTGCTATGCCGTGTCTGGTGTATCAGAAATTGGAATAGTGTTAATTTCTTCTGCACTTCGGCAATCAGTACCTGGCTTCCATCGAAGAATTTTTCCTACGGACAGAAAACATCTTGATGTTATAGTAGTACTTTCTGTACCATTTTAAAGATTATGATCTCCACTTCGTACGAATTGTTAATTTAGAATTACAGATATTATTGTTTGTTTGAATACCGAAGTATAAACATTATAATCAATTTTTCTTCCCCTAAATGGCGCACGCGCTAGCTTTTTTAATGTTACCATTATCAATCGCAATGAACTTTTAAATTTAAAGATCGTTTGCTTTTATTATCATTCTGTGCTTTTATTATCATTTTATTAATGAGTTTCTTTATTGGCAACATCCGCGTAGGTGTGCATTATTCTTTTTGCCTGGAAAAACCTTATATATTATTTCTAGAAGGTGATTTTTCGTGACGATCCCTTTCTCTCCCTTCATACTTAACCAAAATCGATAAATGAGGTACCATTTTAAAGATTAAGTTCTCCGCTTCTGACGAATTGTTAATTCAGAATGAAATATTGTATTGTTTGTTTAAAAATCAGAGTGAGAAATTGACTTTGGACCCTAAAGTTATTTCTCTGGATGCGTCGAAACGGCACGGTCAAATAGTGTGCAAATAGTGGTTTTGTAAGGTAATATCACACTTTCCACGAGTTTGTGTCATATTTAACTTCTAATATTGTCTGCAAAGGTGTTTTGAAGTGTACATATTTCATGTTCCCTTGTTTTGTCTTATGCTTCACCTCCAATATTGTGGCCAAAGGCGTTTTGTAACTCGTTTTGTATTATCCTTACGCACCATTGTTATTTGACAAATAAACAACTGCTGTGAACTGGTTCTTCTTTAATCCTAATACAAACCACCAACCTCGCTATAAAATTAATCGTATTTTAATCGCTTGCGAAAGAGACGCTCGGGCCACCTAGTGTTTGAATTATCATTCACATCTGATGTCAATAAAACGAAGCCTCAATTTTTAAAAAATGAACGCCTTTCATTCTATGTTGCGCTATCTTGTAGTGAATTCGCTTTGAACTATAAAAAATCAGGTCTCCATTCTTGTGATATACATCCGCTTCATTAAACTAACAGGAGTATATACTACATTACCAAGATGTCTTTCCTACGTGTGAAAGCTCTTAATAAAGAATTTTAAAAATGCCGGAATGCAAATGCATTAACACTTATGCTTTGCCACAATATTTTTATACCTTGAAAAGCGTGCTGTGACGCTTCTTTCTAGAATTCATTTAAAGTTTGTGAAAGAAAAAAAAATCTGAAAAAATCAAGCATTCTTACAAATATTCATCCATTTAGTAAAATTTACCTCAATAACTTACTATAATACCACGAAAATTTTTCGCATGCAGGAAAAAATAAAAAAATGATGCACCTATGATTTACGAGGGATGTCAAAATTTCGAATAAAGCGGCTGAAATATATTCGATGATCTGGTGCCTTGTTTTTGAGTAGGTGGATCACAATGTGCTGGAGAAATGCGTCTGTAAAACCCGAGTTCTGTAACAGCAATAGACGAACGTTTTTTGTTTTTTTTGTTCTTCTGGGCATTTGATAGATATCTGTGGCAGAGGTATTCAGTCAATATTCATATAGATAGGGTTGTAAAACAATTTACATACTGTATCCTTCTTTGTTTGACTCGATTCTTCATTGATCTAACGGAAAATAAAAGGAATGGGTAAGAGAATAAGAAAGGGGATGATAACATAGCTCTTTCATCCCCTATATCCATCGAGAAACGATGAAATTCAGGTACGTGCTCAAATAGGAATGATTGTGTGTTATAAACAGAAATGGTTCCAGTTTTTTTAAGCACATAAAGGGTTCGGCAAGTGAAATAAAAGGACTAAATGTGCAGGGATGTGCAGAAAAAGTGTTGGAAAACAAATTAAACGAGGGTATATTTATCAACTGGTGTTTCATCTTCTCTTTATGAGAATAATGAGTACATTGAGTTATATTTAGGGATAGTGTAGATTCAATTGAATCGGCAGTTTGAAGAAGGGAACGAATCAAAAAACAGTTTTTTGTGGGAAATTTTATAAAAACTGTCTTATTTATTATTTTTTCTGCACTAAACTTTTATATAACATTCTTTACATTCAACCGCTATTCTATTGACTTTTCCAGCTTACAAGGAGCGTCTATATGTAAATAATAGTACGGCGAAAAAAAAAACTGTGCGGTCGGGGGACTCCTGTCAGGAACGAAGTTACTTACGTTATTTTTTCAACTCTAAACGTGATTTCATATGTAGATTTCTATTGATTATATTAATGTATTTTGCACACTAATTAGGGATATATCTAATCACTATCCCTAAAAACACTGCAATTTTTCCAGTGTCAGCAAGTCCTTATTCCGCAATTAAGATTTCGGACTTCTGAAATAATATCCGCCTTTGGCAAATAAATACCAAGTAAAGTAACCTAATACAATCACGGTGCGCTAAGCTCGGGTGGAACTCACAATTGCTAGGTCGAAAGGTAAAGGTCAATGCCGGCAGACAAAATTCAGATATGATGCTTGTAGGCATATACAATCGATTATTTATCTATATATATAAAACAGTTTCGTAAGTGACTGACTGACTGACTGACATATAACGCACAGATCAAACCGCTGGACCTAAAGGGCTGAAATTTTGCATGGCGATTCTTCTTATAGTGTAGGGGTCCACTAAGAGAGATTTTTGAAAAATTACTCTTAGATTTTTTTAAATTAAATTTTTAAGCTGTTTTTGTAACATTCTTTAAAGTTTGCATTTAAAATAATAATCCGAGGGTTATAAAATTTATATCACGAGAAAGATCATAAAAATTCCTTTAAAAAAATATCGTCTTTCTTTTTCGAATCTTAAACCTCCATTTTCTGATTTTTGGTGAATTTTTAAATATTAATTTTTAGAATTGAATTCATTAAATGCTGATCACGTAGTTTCATTTCTTTTAATAATGCGTCACGTGCATAACAACGAAATAGACTAATTAAAAAAAATTTCTTGCTCATGCGGTAGACAATTGGACATAATCCAAAAAAATACAGTCGAACCCCGTTATAGCGAACCCGGTATATAACGAACTCACGGCTATAACGAACGAAAATTTTGGTCCCGCTGTTTTCCAGTTGTACGTAATTTAATTTGTATTGTGTCAATTTAATGCAACCAATTTTAGTCGATTTAATTCATTAATGATCATTTTTAATAGATTTTATCATTTTTAATACATTATTATTGAATACACATTGCAACTAATGAGTTATACATTTTGTGGACTCTAGCATTCTTCTTAACGGTTTGGATATAGCGAACCACCGGATAAAGCGAACAAAATCTTTGGTCCCTTGAAGTTCGTTATAACGGGGTCCGACTGTATTAACATACAGTAAAAAAATTGTTCCTCAAACTGTACTATATTAACTGTACTATATTCTTTAGTATGTTCTATTAGATTTCATTTGAATATTTTCTTCTACATTATTTTGTCTATAAAAATATCCGTTACGATTTTTTTATAAATATATTTTTTCGTTTTTTTTACATCAATTGCATACATTGATCGTTTTATTTATTATAAATATATATATACATATTTTTGGCCTTAATTGGATACATTGACAGTTGTGTTTAATTTGAATGTACTCCGTAGCGAAGTACGGGTTTTCAGCTAGTATTGCATAAATTTATAACATCTGCAAATGCCATCTGATGTTTTCAGGCAGTTCCAAATTGCTGGCTGTGTGACATCTCGTTAACCTTTCATCACTTTGAAAGTCACAGTTGCTGTTCTTCGGTAATCCAAGTCTGTTTTACAAACAACTGCGATCGAGAGATATCCCCCAGAAGTACAGAGTACCTTATTTCAATACTCTCGCTACTTTCATTGATAGAAAATTGACGGTATGAGAACACAGTCGAACTCGGTATATAACGAACTCACGGATATAACGAACGAAAATTTTGGTATCGCCGTTTTCCTGTTGCACGTAATTTAATTACGTCAGTTTAATGTAATCATTTTTAGTCTATTTAATTCCTTAATGATCATTTTTAATACATTATTATTGAATACACATTGCAACTAATGAGTTATACATTTCGTGGACTCTAGCATTCTTCTTAACAGTTCGGATACAGTGAATCACCGGATAAAGCGAACAAAATCTTTGGTCCCTTGAAGTTCGTTATAATGGGGTTCGACTCTACATCATAGGTTACGATATTTATACTACTTGTATTGTATTTGATTTCGCCTGTGCTATCTCCCTAAATAAAGTTTGAATTACAAATATTTATACGGTGATTAATAAATTTTTATTATTTGTTTTAATGTAACGCTATTTGTTTCTCTCTTATCTCTTGGGATCTGAAGAAGTTAGTACTTTTGGGTATTCTTCCCAAATCCTCTAAATAATGAATTTACAGTGAAATAAGTTATGCCAATAGACCCAAAATTAAAACTGTTTTTTAATAACTAAATTAAAATTAGAAGATAACTTTGAAAACACGGGAATTTCATTTAAAGGTCTTCAAAAGAAGAAACAAATTCAGGAATACGCATTTGTTAATTTTTGATTAGAAAGATAATGAGAGGAAGATTCCCTACAGTTTAGCAAGGGACTTAAAGATCTTCGAGGTCTTAATACGCTACCTTCATATTGGAAATTTTAGTAATACTGACAGTTATATAAATTTTAGTTCTCATTCTAAAGTCACAGTATGGCCCTCCGAAGTATATTTCTGTATATCAGAAGTAAACTACCATAAATGAATTTTCTTCATTTCCGATATTTTTATTTAAGTGCTCCTTTTGGATGGAGCTTCTTTGAGAAAAACTGTCATATATGCAAAATCAGATGGTGGGTTAAATATGGACTTATTAACTATCGCATATGTAAGTCCTGATGAGAGGTAAACCATCCCAAAGCTGTCCTGAAAAGCTCTCCTGAAAAATTTGAATTTTGCACATATGATAGTTTACCTCTGACGTACAGATTTAATAACGAGGAAATAGCTAAAAGAGTTACCACCAAGAATGGATTAAGTATGTTCTTAGGCGATCTTTAGAAGACATTATTTACTGAATATGTTCTCCAAATTGAACAAGTATTCTCTCATCGCAATAATAATTTCAACGATGCTTAGGAGGCGGTATAGAAACTGGGATAAAAAGAACACGCGTTTTTAAACCGAATTTTCCCTCTATTAATTCAGTTTTAAATGCTACAAACAATTTCGTTTTTTCACGGAATACAAAAAATCGTCTTCATTAATCTTTGCAGTCCGACCACCGATGCCAGATTAGGCTAAACATCCAGTTCCAGGACAGAAACGATACCGGTACAAATTCTTCCTCTCGTCCATTGGAAAACAATGAAAAGACGGTAACTATTCAAATGTGAAAGACAATTTATCACTAACAAAATTGATTCTCATTATTCTAGAAGCAAATTAAGGATTCGGAAGTAGACGACGAAAAGAGAGCTAAAAAAACAGCAGGGGGGAAGGACAAAGTTAAAAATTCCAATATTTTAAAAAAAAGCGGAATATTGATTAATTGATGTTTTATTTCCTTAAAATGAGAATATTTCACAGGAGGGGAATGTTCAGCGATAATGATGAGGTATAATTTCAGACAAGACATTTAATAATACCAGCAACAAAGTAATTCCTGGCAATCGATTTCGAGTCAGAGAATGGGCTTCCTTCAGAGGGAAAAGTAATGAAAATGAGAGGTGAAAGTATGCGCTTTATAAAAACTCATATTTTAAAGTCTTTTTCTAGGAGGAAGGAGAAAGAAAGGGATTATTGAATTAGCCTAATATAGATGAAGGTACATTGTTACAATTTAAAATGAAATGGGTTATATTTAGCAGCTTGACATCAAATTCAAATAAAAAGGGGAGGCGTTCTTTTAGCTTTTTATTTATCCTTAGTAAGAGATTAATATTTCTAGTTCTCAAATGCAGTTTTCATTTCATTAATCTTTAAATCCATCATGTTATGAAAGATTTTCTTCATTTCGAGGTTTTAAACCTGACAGCTAACTGTATAAATAAATTTTTGCTTCATTGTTGTTTCGTAATACAGTACAGAAACAACTCAGAGAATAACTGCAGTGTCCGTTAAATTATATGCTATCTTACCCAGGCTGCTATAAATACAAAGACAAGATGCATCAGAGCTAAGATTTATTATTATTTTCTATATATATAAAACTGTTACGTGACTTACTGACTGACTGACAGATAACGCACAGACCAAATCGCTAGACATAAAGGGCTGAAATTTTGCATAGCAATTCTTCTTATGGTGTAGGGGTGCACTAAGAAACATTTTTGAAAAATTCTTCTTAAATTTTTAAAATTAAATTTTAAGCTGTCTTTGTAACTTGTTTTAAGTTTGCATTTAAAATAATAATCTGAGGGTTATACATTTTATATCACGAGAAAGATCATAAAAATTCCTTTAAAATGAAATATTTTTCGAAACTTTACCTCCATTTTCTGATTTTTGGGGAATTTTTGAAGATTAATTCTTAGAATTTAATTTACCAAATGCTGATCACGTGGTTTCTTTTCTTTTTGTGATACTTTAGATTAATTTTGCGTCACGGGCATAGCAACGAAATAAATTGACAAAAAAAATTGAAATATGGTAAACGATAAAATTTAATCACTAGACTAATTGAGATAGACGTTTTTTAAGAATTTAATACAAATTAGTATTTTTGTGGATATTAAACATACAAATTAATTGCATACATTTACTGTTGTATTTAATTTGAATATTTTCTTCTACATTATTTTGTCTATAAAAATATCCGTTACGATTTTTTATAAGTATATATTTTTTTGGCATTAATTGCATACATTAACCGTTGTTTTTAATTTGAATGTACTCTGTGGCGAAGCCCGGGTATTCAGCTAGTTATTATATAAAAATAGCCCCTCTCAGAAAGAAGTAGCAACGCCCTACACTTTATTTCACCAGTTAGAAAGCCTATCTCTAGTTTCTAGTTTGCTTTGCTTTACGAACAGGGCGTACCAGAATGGACTCCCTCATTTTAAAGAGCAATAAAATACAAACGAAAAAATTTACAAAAAAAAAGGCCTTATATTTTCGAAAGGTTCTAACAATCCAGATATTGCCCTCTAGGTTTAGAAAATAGCATCACTCAGGTGGCGCCCGTATTTACACTGCCGAATCCGTTCTCTAAAGTTTTCAACACTCTGTTTGTCATCTCTGGAGGAATGGTGACAACTTTCTGCCGAAAAGTGGACTCACGAATTTGTTGCACCTTTTTCAGGTGTTCTGATGTTCCGGGGACAACCACTTGGTTTCCATGGTAATGCAGACCCTATTGCTCTCACGTTTAAAACCCAACGCAGAATTTCTTTTCGGTCAGGAACGGCATCAGTTGCGTAGAGCCCAAAGCGCGTCCTAAATGTCATCTGCGTCACGGTTACAGAATCATTGTTTTCAAAAAACGCCTCGGTAACGAAACCTCGATGTTCACTGGACCAACTCTTGGTATCCACTGACAACTAGAAAATCCACCCAAACTCTTTCAAACCCGCACGCCGCCTCACCCATAACAACTCCCTTACCAGTGACCTTCAGAAAGGAGGGAGTCTATTTTGCCGCACTCTGTACTAATTTTGTTGTACGTCATTTCCAAAGTGTCTTCTCTAAACCCTGGACTACACTAGATGAGTTACATTTTTTTTAAAGTCAGTAAAACATAGATATGGATTCATCTGTTATACACAGATATGGGTTGTTGATTAAACATAGGTATAGATTGCCCCAAAATATAGCTATTGGATGTGTTGTTCGTTTAACACAGGTGTGTGTGTCATCCGCAAAAATATATATATGTGCTCCCTGATTTTTAGATAATTGTAAAAAGGTCCCGCAACAATGCCTATATTGGAACCTTTGGTTCAGTAAGCTTCTAAGAAGAACTGAACTATATACAGGGTGATTTTTTTTAAACTGACACTACTCAGAGCCATCTGTAGCGCGATCTATCAGGCGGAATTCCACCGAAATTGATAGAGGGACTAAGGACGAGTCACCGACGTCCCTCTATCACCGAAATTGATAGAGGGACTAAGAGTTTCCGTGAAGAAAAAAAAATAGTTCTAAAAGTCGCCGATAAGGAACGATATGGAGCTGTTGTTGTCGGCGCACCCAAGAATTTGCATAAAATGCAAGTAAAACGTCAAAATACAAATTCACGACTATGTAGTCGACAGCAGCGCCAGTAATTAGGACTATAAAGATAAGAAATGAATACCGAAAAAGTTGTAAGCAGACAAATGAATAACAAAGAAATTTCACTGCAACACCACTTTATGCAGCAAATTCGCTTCCCCTCCTTCAATGTGACCACAGTCCTGGTGGACGACACATTGCATCCTGAACACTACGTTCTCAACGGCCGAGCGTAACAAATGTATGAGATGTCCCATGAATGGGACAACATTCATGGTGATGTCCCATGAATGTTGTCCCATGATGTCACCATGAATGTTCATGGTGATGAATGTTCATGGTACAAAGTCCGGGATATGTTGTCCTTTAGAGCCGCCAAGTTCGAGACTTTACCAAGATGCACCTTATACTTTAAATAACCCCACAGAAAAATGTCACATGAATTAGGTACGGAGTCGCTTTTTCCCCGTGGCCATACCAGTGGTAAAAAGCGACTGATGACCCTTTCTTCTGTTAAGCGAAAGCGCAACAGATTCCGCACCGATCATTATATCCCAAAACACTGGAGCTTCTGTCGACTACATAGTCGTGAATTTGTAATTTGATGTTTTAATTGCCTTTTATGCAAATTCTTGGGTGCGCCGACAACAACAGCGCCATATCGACCCCTATCGGCGACTTTTGGAACTTTTAGGAAACTCTTTCCCATGTCGTCCTTAGTCCGTCTATCAATTTTGGTGGAATTCCGCCTAATAGATCGCGCTACAGAAGGCTCTGAGTAAAAAAATCATCCAGTTTGTTGCCCTAAAATAGTAATTTTCCTCATTATTTCCATGACAACACATCCACATGAATGAAAACAATAGTAACACAAGTAATATCATTCAGTATAAAGAGAAACGTTCGCAAATGATTTAAGATAGCGCATCCATTGACCTCACAAATCTTCACAATGTTATTGTACGGGGAATTTTCATCTTAATGACATACTGACAATTTTTCAAAAAAAAAAAAAAAACTTGACAACTTTTTCTCTTATGAAAGTAGATAAGTAATAAATTGCGCGTATTTGTTAAATTCCAAAATTTTACATATGTGACATATACAGGAAATTAAATTACTGATACCTGTCGCTTCTAACTTTGCTAAGAATCAAATCATATATAGAACCTAGCTGAATACCCGTGCTTCGTTACGAAGTACATTCAAACTAAATACTACGGTCAATGTATGCAATTAATGCCAGAAATAATATATATATATATATATATATATATATATATATATATATATATTAAAAAATCGTAACGGCTATTTTTATAGACAAAATAATGTAGAAGAAAATATTCAAATTAAATACAGCGGTCAATGTATACAATTAATTTGTATGTCTAATATCCATAAAACATACTAATTTGAATTAAATTCTTAAAAAACTTCCACCTCAATTATTCTAGGGATTAAATTTTATCCTTTACCGTATTTTTATATTTCTTTTGTCAATTTATTTCGTTGTTATGCACGTGACGCAAAATTAATTTAAAGTATCAGAAAAAGAAAAAAACCACTTGATCAGCGTTTAATAAATTAAATCTCTCTATTCTAAAAAAAGTAACTCCCGCTGCCGCTTTCAAAAGCTTTTCACGCTATCTCCTCCGAAACCGCTGGAGGTATGGGGTCGAGAGCGATACCAATGGATGCAGAAAAATTGGGGGACCAAAGTAAGACATGTCTCATCTTCGCCGGACTTTAAGTTTTTTTTTATTTTATGTTTTGTGGGAAATATTGACTTTTTCATCTTCAGATTACGATAACTTGCCAAACAATTATCGTAGAATATTGATCTTTTTACAATCTAAGACTAAAGACATTTCTCTTTCAAACTAGACCTCATTTGCTTAAAAATATTTTAAAACGGACTAATATTTTCATCGAAAAACGAAGCACAGTTTTTCAAGATATATTGTCCCCTATGTGGATGTAATATCGATGCTCCTCGAGTTTTTATCTTACAAAGAAAATATTTACATCATCTGGAAGCTGAAAACTTTCTTATTCATATAAACCTTATTTCAAGTCTATATCTTAAATTTTCGATTTTTAATTGAATTTTAAAGCTTATAATTCAATAGTGATAATACGTCCTTCGCATTGAGGGTGACAACAGTAAATGGATGGAAGCTGTTACATTGCCCGAGAATCACCCGTATGTATCTCGCTATTAGTCATAACAGAGGAGCGAGCGTAGCGAGCCTAGGGATGAAGCCCCTAGTTCTAAAAATGAATCTTTAAAAATTCACCAAAAATCAGAAAATGGAGGTAAAGATTCGAAAAGTATTTGAATTTTAAAGGATATTTTATGATCTTTCTCGTGATATAAATTTCATAACCCTCAGATTATTATTTTAAATGCAAACTTTAAAGAATGTTACAAAAACAGCTTAAAAATTTAATTTAAAAAAATCTAAGAAGGATTTTTCTAAAATCTTCCTAAGTGCACCCCTACACTATCACTATAAGAAGAATCGCCATGCAAAATTTGAGCCCCTTTGGTCCAGCGGTTTGGTCTGTGCGTTATCTGTCAGTCAGTCAGTCATTTACGGAACTGTTTTATATATATAGATAACTATAAATTTTACAAAAATTTAATGATTTGAGAAAAAAATCATTTTTAGAAAAAAATAATTTTGAAAGAAGTCTTCAAAACATGAGCAATGCATTTAAATATCTACATTAAGGAACAAAATGTTTTATTTTTCAAATAGGCATTAGGTAATTCAAAATTAGGAGCAAACCAAACAGTAAATTTCGCATAACTGAACGTTAGTACTGTGGAGTAAAGTCAGCGAAGAGGAGAAATAAAGCACCTTATAACGACGAGTGGCCATAAATTAAGATATAACGGCACAACAACATTCAATGATCTGCTGCTCAGCTAAAGGCAACAGACGCTTTCGGATAGAGACAACACCATGGAAATGATTTGTTGATAGATATCCCTGGCCGTGTCCTTCTGACAACATCTATCTATCAGCGGTTACAAAACAATTTGCATCCTGGAATCTTTTTCCTTGATCTTCTACAGCAAAAAATAATAATAATAATAAGGGGGCTCAACAGTTCCCCCTTTCATTCTCTCATCCATCGGGAAACAATGAAATGCGGTCCCTATTCAAACGTGGATGATGATTTATCGCAATCAGAAATGATTCTTAGTTTTCCCGATACACATTAAGGACTCGGGGGTGTTTGGGGGAGAACTCCAAAAAGGGAGGCGAAGATTCAGAAGAAGAAAAAAAAATAAATTTAAAAATAATGGAATATTGATTAACTGGATGTTTTGCTTCCTTGAAATGAAAATATCCAGTAGGAGGGAAAATATTTAATGATAACGATGTGGTATAATTCGGAACAAGGTATCGAGTAATATTAACTACAAACTAATTTCTGGAAATCGATTTCGAGCCATGGAATGACTTTTAGAGCAAGGAGGATTGCAGAAGTGTAGAAGTGATCAAGCGTCTCTGCTCTGAAATAGCGATATTTAAAAGTTTTCTAAGGAGCAGAGGGAAAGAGTGATTATTCAATTAATCTTACAAACTGGACATGGTATTGATTAAGACTGAAATGAATGATATCTGGAAGCGAGGCATCGAATATGAATTAGGGGGATACCTTCTTTCTGGGATTTTCAGCTCTTGATTTATCCTGACTTTTGACCAATATTGTCATTTTCTTAATAAGATGGTTCTTTCATTAATGTTTAAGGTACTTTCCTGATTAATAAGCTTTAATGAGTAAATTCTATACATTACAGAAAAATTTTTACTTGTGAGTAATAACGTAAGTGTTCCACGGACGAATAAATAAAACCTGGGAAAATTCGCGTAATGCGCTAATGAAATATCAATTCGAACAAGAAGCTCTGCTCTTTGTAATACATGTAATGAATCGCTCAATGTGCAAGCAGTATAGACAACTGGGGAAGAATGTTGCCATTCTTAAAACCAAAGAGATCCTAAGTATGGAAGTAGCCAAACCTAAATAAATAAATTGGTAAGATAAAACATAAAATAAGCAAAATAAAAATCAGTAAGGAATGAAGAAAGAAAATTATCAAAAAGTAAAATAAATAAATATAATTTACATAAAACCTATAGCAAAAAAACGTTATATATCTATAATAAGAAATTTAAAAAATAGAACATAATATACCAAGCTAGAAATATACGGAGTAGAACTGTTTATAGAGAATAGCTCACTTCTACCCAGACTTGGGGGTATATAATTTGAAGTGGCACTCTAAATGAATTTGATACAAACACAGTTTATACATGAAACAATGTTTATTGAATTCGTTGCACATATAGAATTTGCTTTTACAGCAATAAGCATACGTACAACTTGTATGGAATATATATATTAGCATTCAATAAAAATACTTTTTGCAAATACAAACCAGCAGAGAGTCAAACCAGCAGTTCTGCCACGTAAACTTTGGGCCCCCTAAGCACTAGCGCAGGATAGCACCTGGAGCTGCTTTCCTCGTAGCTCCCTTAACTCGCTTATCTATCAACCTTAACAACCTTCTTTCAGCCTTAACAACCTTTTTTATTAATGACGCTGCATGGTATTTATACTAAGCGCGTATGCCGAAATTAGCATATCTCAAGCAGTTTCTTTAATTCATTCACTCAAAAGTTCGATTCTTGTGAATCATATCTTGTATATACCTTACATGTTGTCATAAACCAAAGTGAATACGTTTCAATTTACATAGTAATTTTAAAATAGTCGAAATCGAATTAAGAAAGCAGAGGACAGGCTTTGAGATAATAAACTCATGGTCAGAGTTTCAAAAACGGGAGGCAGTAAAAGGCCCAGCAATTTATTTTTTATTGTGTAACAATTCAGAGATTGGAGTCTCTCGGATGAGGTAATGTCGAAACAAAATCGAGTATTTTATGTGCTTTTATGTAAAAATAAAAACCTATTTACTCATTTAAACTACTCGTAACGGCCAGTGATTCTGAGGTAGGTAATTGAATCACAGAATAAGTCGCTATAAATCAAATAAAAAAGAAACATTTATTACCTCTCAATTTCTGGCGTAAAACCAAAGAAGGTAACACAAAATATCAAATTAACAAAATGAATCTAGGCCGGATTTCTGTCCAAAGATCCCGTCACCGGGCGAAACGTTAAATTTAACCAAGAAATTTTCTGTCCAGATCGAAACCTAACTTCTCGACTCGTGACACTTAACTGTTTGAATTCAGTCTTTCGACCACATTGAATCCAATGGTCTGGTCGATAGTTGATTTTTCTTCCACCCGCAAGTAAGCTTCTACCCACTGAATCTACCAACTTCCATTTACTAGTAAAATCTCCATTGACTCACTACTTCCCCTACCTACGAGTAAGTAGCCTGGTCGCAGGTCGCGACAAAGTCCAAAATTTATATGCCTAGGGGTCTTTTATATTTGGCGTATCCAATTATAAGCAATGTAAGTTTTTCTACGAAGAAATTTTGACGATGGCAAAATCAGTTTGTTCTAAAAACGTGTTAAGTAATAATTAAAGCTAATAGTTTAATACCTGATATAGGATATGTATCACATATTAAATTCTTTTATGTCAAAGTAAACTATACATCTCCCATAGTAATCACTTTTAAATATAGATATTAATAACATTACTTTAAACAATTCTGTCGTAATCTAAATCAAGTTGTATAACATGCTGCACGAACCATTCAGTGACAAATACTGAAATTCATAGAAAATACGAGATTTCTTATAACTCTTCCTATCTATACTCGTTAAAAAAAGCTTATAATAAAACATATCCTAGAATAATGTTCATTTATAGAGAACAATATATTTTATGTAGGGGGGAAGGGGATTTCTGATTGTGAAGCATTAAAATCGAGGACCTTATACAATAAAATAATTCGTTTAAAGTTACAATGTTTTCTTCACTTGCAAAAGTTTCTCCTGCAGAGAGTTTTGCAATTTTCCAAGAAAATTCAATTTCGAATTTCACAATTTCTTTGAAACCTACGTTGTCTGTATAGCTGAAAGGATTCGGCGTAATCCATGTTATCTCCAGATAAAGAAAATATAATGTAACTAATTTCTGATGAAGAATTTTTTGCATCCTTGTTGATTGAGTTTTGTAAAACTTTTTTTTAATCTAAGATATTAAGCTAACTAATATTTGCAAGTAATCAGATTTCTGCTCAAAATTATATTGTAAAACGAAAAACTTAAATTAAAAAACAAAGAAATTTAATTTATTAATTCAAGTTTTTCTCTTTTACTACAAAGTCCTATTCATGTTGTAATCTTTTACTTTATTACCATGTTTTTATTAACTTGCTTTCTTGTTTGTGTGTGTGTTTGTGTGTTTGTCCAGTACAAATCTTGCAATCGATTTTTAACTAACATCCCGACTAGCTAGCCATTTGAAACTTTTAGAATAGCTCAGAGCACAATGACAATGCATTTTTAAAATACTTTTAGCCATCTTTAAGCAGATTTTTACCATGTTTTTATTATTTTCAGTTAATTTTGTTTTGTAGACTGGTGCAGCCATCTGTCGGCCGGGACGGGAACGAAAAGTTAAACGCAAGTTAACTTCCAATTAACTTCATTTTCTTTCAAGTTGATGGGATAGTTCATCCAAAATATTTTAAAACGTATTTATTAATACCTTTTATATTAATATTTAATTAATATTTAATAATTGTCAAGTTTATATGATTCAACAGAAAATTTAAAAACATAATATAAAAAGTTCTTTTTATCTTGTAATTATTATACTCAAGCTTACAACTAAAGAATATATTACGCCTATGTCACGAATACTTATTCGTAACTTTCAATTTATCTGTTTAATTCAATTCATTTAATGCAAACCCCTTTTGTTTTATCAGTAAATAATTGTGCAAATTGTAAAGTAGCCTGAAAGGCGAACAACTGGGAATATGGCAGCCCTTGGCGTTTGCCCAAGCGACCCATCGCGCCAATTTGGCGTGCTTCACTGGTGGCCCAGACAGGTTCTCAGTAGGCAGTCAGTAAAATTTTTTTTCTCGACGGATTTGCCGTCTCCTTTGCTGGCTATGGTGCTCAGCATTTTTTCCACATTGCAAATGCACTCCTGTATAAATTGTCATATGATGTGAGTTATTCTTCTTTGTTATTTTTGTGTGACCATACCTATTTCTGGTTATCGATATGCTAATCGTAATAAATCTTATTTTTATACTATTCGCTTGAGTCAGGACTTTCCTTTAGTGTTAACTTTAATGTGTAAGTATGTTGCAGGATATGTATATTTTATTTCAGGTTGATCTACACCAATTTACGCAACGCTCTAAATTTAAGTATTTCCACTATACTGTTGTTATCTTGTTTTATTATGCACGTTAGCATTTTCTATTTTTGGCACATGGCTGCATGCTTCACGTGCTGATATTCTCAACGTGAAGTACTGCTTTCTCATCGTAAAGTTAATTCGTAATCCTGTTGCATCTAGTATAATTTCCATGTACACGCTTAATTACTTCCACCACTAGTATTCTAAACGTATAGTAATACGCTCAACTTAATTATTATTCACTCTATCAATGATTTTCCCCACAAAAGCCAAATATTATTTCATAACAAGTATTATTTCATAACAGACTACTAAATTATAATTCAAACAATTCGTACTTTCTATTGAAGAACGATATCTCCCTGCCAAACTTCACCCAACATATACCTAAAACTCGCACACCTTAAGGCTGGCATCATCTGAATCTGCAGATATTCAGTCATCTAGTTAAGTTGTCTGAAATTTTCCGACGAAAATTTAATTTTACAATTTTGGCTTTTTCTTTCAAAACTGTTTGGTTTTCGTAACATAAGGGAAATAGCAAAATTCGGGTTGTTTCCGGATAAAGGAAGTGTGAAATAACTAAATTCTATTTAAAAAATCTTTTAGAGTTCCTGCTGATTGAATTTTCTAAGACATCTTTTTTTCAAAATCTAAGGTGTGATTCAGGTAGTTAATACTTGATTACTTCCCTAAATTTTGGAGTTAGAAGATAAACCTAATTCAAAAAACAAAGCAGTTTATTTACACTCAAATTGACAGTTAAAGAATATATTACGCCCGTATAATGTATGATTATTCTCATTAAAGTATGATCTTCTGTTGAAGACAGATATCACACCGCTAGACTTCGCCTTAACTCAAAACTCTAAAACTCACTAACTTGAAAACGGGCATCATTTGACCTTGCAGATCTTTGGTCCCTGTGTACTAACCCTACTCGATTCGCTCACCTCAGTGTTAACCTGTAGAGAAAATTTGTTTACTATTTACAGCTACATTAATGCAATCATCAAATAAAAATGGTATTTTCAGATAACCTGAACATTTCTGCACCTTGCAACATGATTCCTTTTATAAATTGCGTCCACCAAAGGAATTTATGAGTGTTTAAAACACACTAGACCAGATTTTACCCCCTGATAATTTAAATTTGAAAATATTTGAATTAAAAAAAAACAAAAAAATCCCCAAGGTGTAAAATTTCTTTCTCTATTATGGAGTTTAAAAATTTTAAAAAATGTAATCCAAGTCAGCATTCCTTGGACAAATTTTCTCCATAGATTAACATTGAGGTGAGCAAATCCAGTAGGGTACACAGCAACCTTAGGTTACAGTGAGTTCTCCTCAGAAAATTTCTCACTGTCGACACTTTCTTTTGACCTGTTTGGTTTGTATGGCAGGAAGGAGCTAGAGTTACTCAAGTTAATTATTTTCTGTTAAAGAACTTGATTATTGATTTTGTTTTGTCAGACATGTTTTTAATTTAAGGACTAATTAAGATAGCTAATCTTTTTCCAAAAATTCTAAAGATTAGAAGTAAACCTAATGAGTTTATTTAGAGTCAAGTTGACACCGAAAGAATATATGCCACCTCATAACTTAGAATTATATTAACAACTCGATGCCTCTATTGAAAAAAGATATTACTCTTCAAGATTACGTCTTAATTCAAAACTTATTCACTTTTAGACAGTGGACCGGTTGGCCGTGCATATCTTCAATCGCTATGTTAGGCTCGGGTAATTTTCCCTCATTCTTTTGATTTACTCATTGTAAAAGCTTATTTAAGAATTCCGGTTCTTACATTTAAAAGTAGATCTTAAAATGAATGGCACACGTTTGTAAATTGCTTGTTTAATTCTTTTTCCAAAAAATAATTGAAATTCTTTTGTGTTTGATTTCAGTAGTTAAAATCCACTTAGTAGATTAACAAAAACATTTATTATTTAAAAAAACAAACTCTGCGGTCTTCTTCAAAATAATGCGAGAATCAGAATTCAAAAGTATGCAATTGCTACTCCATGATTAGAAAAATTGTGTCAAGAAAAATTTTATATAGTAGCATGTAGATTGAAAATCTAATAGGTCAGCTGATGTAATGTTTAACTAATTAACTGAACTCGTGGTATCAAGAAATACGAATTCATACGATTTCCTCACAGTAGACCTGTGGATTCCATCTCATCTTCCCTTTATTGGGTCGCTAGCAGGCTCATTATTAGTCCTTACGTAACTTTGCCCTATTACCATTAATTTGAGATAAAATTTGTGTACATTAAACTTGGCATAACATCGTGACTGTATATTCCTTCTCTCAGATTACTTCAATTATATCTCTCTCTAACGGGCTCTTAAATGCGCAATTGATCGTCTCTGTAGGGGAACTCCAAGCTATAGTTTTATATCTCACGAATAATGTACCCTTATGGCCTGTTCACATAGAACCCGTCAGCGTCAGTGTAAAAATTTTTAACCAATTATATACTAATCTTTGACCCATTTAACCAACGGTAACTTCAACGCAAACGCTGACGGATTCTATGTAAACCCACTCCAGAATTCGGTCAGTTTTTCTACCTCCCTTTTCCCTCTGCACTGCAAGTCATTTCCCATTCGTCCACGTGACCACGCTATACGTTCCGAGCTTTGCTTCGACTATTTTTTTTTAATTTTTTCTTCTTCCGTTATTATTTCCTTGAATTTTCGAAGCGTGTTTTTGTTTGTCCCACTATCTATTCTCTTTCTTACATTCGTTTCTATATTTGATCCCCGAAGTTTTGCGTTCATTGCTAAATTATTCTAGGTTGGAGGGCTCGGCCCATAGATTGTAGCTTATAGATTGTAGTTTCCAGTATACTTCCTAAAAATCCTAAAGTTCCCGTACCCTTTCTCTTTCGACTTTTTTCTATCCAATCATTTTCTTCCATTTCTCCAATTGGTTACATACATGTACAGCTCGGTAAAACTGCATTAGAGGTCTAGGCCCAGGAGATACAGTTACAACCCAACTACTGCTGGTCTGTTGGTCATGACTGCCTAATGTACAGGTACGATAATTTTCTCTAATGTAATAGACCTTAAGACCCGTAATAAAAAACTCCACACAAGACATACTAGAATACAGGTATACACTATCTACCTGTATACACTATTTAACAATAAGTATTTCGACACCAGTGATAGAAAAAAAATTTATTCATATTCAATAGTTGGCAGAGCCTCCACGAGAGGCAATTACAGCCTCAACCCTCCAAGGCATGCTTTCCACAAGTCCTTGTATGACGGCTACTGGTATTTTCTTCCACTCAGCTTGGAGAAGACATGTAAATTCCTTCACCGATTTTGGACGGTTGTTGCACCCCTTAATTCGGCGATCCAACTCATCCCAGAGGTTCTCGATAAGGTACGGGTATGGGCTCTGGGCAGGCCAGTCCATTCCATTAACCCCATTGTCACCATACCAATCCATAGTGGACCTCGCAACAGGACAGCTGGCGTTGTCGTCCTTGAAGTAACATGGTTCCAACCCGTAAAAGTGCCACAACGTACGAAGCACACTATCATCCAAAATAGTGCAGTAAGCGTCGGCGTTGAGCATACCATGAATTGGGACCAAGGGTCCCAGTCCATACCAGGAGAAACAACCCCAGACCATAATTCGACCTCCGCCGAACCATACTATGGACACAATGCATTCTGGCGGGAGGCGTTCTCTAGTCAGACGCCAGACGCAGACCCTTTCATCTGAACGGTAGAGGGTGAACTTTGATTCGTCGCTGCAGAGAACCCGTTTCCATTTATCTACGGTCCACTTTCGACGTGCTTTGTGCCACATTAACCGAGCAGCGCGGTTGGACTTTGTGATCAAATGCTTCTGGGCAGCAGCACGACCATGAAAACCAAGCAGATGTGCTACCTTACGGATGGTATTCATCGAAACAACACTCCCGGATGTTTGTTGAAATTCCTGGAGTGTGTGGGCCATCGGTTGGGTGCGGTTCTTCCGAATTTCTCTGGACAGCACCCGTTGTCTCTATCTCCCAGTTTCGTGGGTCTGCCGATTTGGGGCACATTTCGACAATCATCACTTACCTTTCACTTCTGAATTACGTAGGCCACTGTCTATTTTGAGTAATTCAGTTTGCTAGATATGTCCTTTAAGGATCGGCCATCTCTGTGATACCCGACGATTACACCTTTCTCGAAATCAGGTAACTCTGCACTTCGTGGCATCTTGCATGCTACTAATGCCAATGTTGTTTCCTACACGATATTTAACGGCGGAGGTTGTAGCGTATATCAGGACCGCAGATATCGACATTTGCATGGGTGTCCTAATACTTTATTGGTAGATAGTGTAGTACTGGATTAGTGTTATGTAGAAGGAAGCATTTTTTTTCGCTTCAGACAGTTAACAGATTGATAACGTTTATGTATATGTAATGAATAATCAATTAAATCCATAAATCTTCTTTCATTGATGTTGATTCCATGTTTTCTTCAAGACTCACGGCGAGAGAATTACATAACGGTTACAATCTAGTTATCCGTCTCTCCACCATACTTTCATTGAAATTTCTTCAATTGAAAAATAATTTATCACGATACAAAATAACACTCATTCTGGTTATTATAGATATAAAAATACCGTGAATATGGTTACAAAAATATGGAACAATTTCGTAAAATCCAGTATTTAAAAGGAAATTTTGATTTATAGAATACTACAACTAAATTATGAAATGTATATTAATTATTTTACCTATTAGAAATGAGATTTTTCAGTGGGAGTGGTTTTGTAACGAAAATTGGAAGTTAAAATTTAACCCTAGACATTGATTAATACCAAGAAAACAGTATTTTCTGAAAACCGATTGATCCGTAAAATGCTCGGCGGAGGATATCATTAAGATTTTAAAGCTGCTCAAGCTAATGAAAGGGCATTTTCAAACCTTTTTCTAAATATTAAAATGCGAAAGCACTTACTGCATTAGATTTCCAACCAAGCACGCCATTGACTCTCTGATTGAATAATACTTGGAAACGTTTCATCAAAAAACGATTAATGAAGTTCGCTTTCGTCTATTTTCAACATTTTATTCACTTTGTCCGAGTAAATAAAATAAATCTAATGAATAAGTATGTACTGTCGTTTTGCCAAATGGATTTTAATTTGTTGACTTAGCGCCAGTTAACCAAGATAGGAACGCCTAAAGTGACTCATTTTTCAGAAATATTTAATTTACTTATATAGATATTTTTCTACTTTATCTCTCTTTTTAGCTAAACAACACTACATAATTGCAAAATGCAATTCGTTGTTTTTCCGTGTTACATTATAAATATGTAGTTACATTATAAATATATTACTTTATAATATATATATGTGTGTGTGTGTGTGTGTATGTGTGTATGACAGAATTTATATCACGCCCTTCCCTACTCAATCATCAATTCATTAGTTTTAATCCGATGTTGCACCGATAGGTATATAACTCATACTTGATTAGTCTTCAGCAATGCAGTCATCTAGACTCGAATAACATAAATACCAGTCTAACTTTTCGAAACATATTTATCAAATCCATATATAATATATCAGCTCGATCCTTACTGCTATCGTTTCACTAATTAACTCATAATGCCTAAACTTCTATTAATTTAAATTCCTTACTCCGCTCATCTCAATTTACTCTGTCCCTACTCAATTATTTTGCCCGCCCAACGACATATCTACACTCTTTGGAAGCCTACATGTCTCTAACTCTGATTCTTTGTTCGCAAGCGCGCCTAAAGAAAATCTGGTGAGTTCGCCCCGCATGTTCTCGAACTCCCTTTGCTTTGTCTGTAGTATTTTCGCGCCAACAAAAATGATGAGCTTGCAGGAAAGCCCTCGTAAAACCCAGTTGAACTCTATAAATAACTTTTCACTCCTCGTGATTTCCCCATGGTCATAGCCAGGAGATGATCGAATGGCTAGAGCGCTGACATTCGGTTCAGATCCTGTGGGTTCGAGTCCCACTGTTGGCATGGAGTTTTGTAGCCGAACGGAATCGGCTTTAAACTGTAGGTCCTGGTTTAATTAGCCGTCGTGTAGCAAAAAGTTGACCGTAGTGCTCCAAACCAAACCAATCCCCAAGGTCATAATCTCTGTGATATTACATTTTATAGACAAGGGCTGTCATCTATCGAATTAATCTAAACCCTATTTTTATCTGCACAATCCCTATTTTAATGATTTAATCCAGTTTTCTCTGGAAAAACTCTGCTTTTAATTCCCTAAAAATATCCCAGACCTTTTAAAAACCTTATATATATATATAAGGTTAATATAACCTTATATATATATATATATATATATATATATATATTAGCGGAAGTAAATGATTAGTTAATATAGTAGTAAAATTAAGTGCCATAGTTTCTATTAACAGCTGACGATTACCCTAATTCAGTACATCACAGAAGCTCTGACATTAAAAATTTTCAAAAATTAATTCTCAAAAGAAAAGTATGTAAATTAATTCGTATTTTTTTAATGCTCTGTGGTCTGTTTACAGGAAATAAAAACCATATATTCTATGAAAATTGTTTAAGTGGCAGTCTCATTCTTTAGACTTAAAGTATTTATTGAAATATGTTTATTACTCAAAGATTTCTATAACGTAAGAACGAACAAGAAGGAATTCATAAGTGAACGTTAATTAATGTTACTGTTGTCGTTGCTGTAGTTGTCATGTCTACGAATATTGCAGAAGAAACAGTCTTCAATGGAGCCAAAAGCCTGGATAACAGCAGCTGCCCGATCAGGTGCTTGTGGGCTGTAGAGGAGTTCTTGAGGAGACAAAACTAGCTTGAAAATGGCAGCCACAATAGCTGGACACTCATAGATATGTTCTGGAGAAAACTGGGTTTCTGGGACAATTTCTACAGTTGATAAAGGATCTTCCCCGGGGTAGCCTGTATCCCCTAGAGGGCGCGTCCCCAAGTAGCTGATCGAGGAATGCCTCCACTGGAATTTCCATTGGGTGGTAGAAAGGAAATAAAATGCCTTCCGCTGCCCAACAGGTAGAAGTCCAACTTTTCTTGAGGCAATGGCACCTCTGTTCTCTGGATAGGTCAATTAGATGTTACTCACGAGAACAGTATATGTGAAAATAACATTCTAGCACTTGTATTCTGTTTTCAATTGTTAACTAAGGACAAATTTAATAACTTCGGCAACCCATGTCACTCAGCAAACAACGATTTTAAAATTAAACATGTTTTATGTTGTAGGATATAACATGTATTTTCAATATGTATTCCCACCACAGTAAATAGCCCTTAAAATTCCTCCCATAGATTATCGCAAAATTACATATAGTATTATAGTATAATACTTGATCTGATGCTTTTATACCACGATGTAGAGTGTAAGGTATTTACTGTTTATGTTAGTCTTATCATTACATCTCATTTGTCACATATACATTGTCCTGCAAGAAAAAGAACTCCGGAGGTAATAAAACTATTAGCATACCAGACTTCTGTTTTTATCAGCGGTCTGCATCTTTCATTGATCTGGGGAGAATAATAAAGGAAGGAAACAGCTAAAGTTGTATAACTTCATCTCCTCATCCATCGGAAAACAATGAAATGCTAGTACCTATTGAAACAAGGATGATAATTTATTTCCAATCACAATGATTGCAGTTTTTGAAGAAACCTGTAAAGGATTCTGGAAAAAAAAAGAAATAAAAGTAAACTGAAGGGGTATATCAATAAAATTTTAAATTAGTAATATGAACCCCTGGAATTAGAATTGTTTCTGACAGTCAAAATTAAATTACTCACGAGGGTCAAATTTTTTTAGACACCCGATGATATGCTATTTGGATCAAACGCAAAGTAATGCCAGCAACAAAATCATTTTTGGGTATCCTTCGGGATTCCGTTTGAATTGACAAATGAATCTGATACTGAGAAAAGATTATGTGTGATGGATCAGTAAAATATCGCTACAGAAGCTAGTCCATTCCATAAGAGTTAGCAGTTGTTATTCAATTAATTGCTCAATAGGACACGGTAGGAATTTCTCACTTAGGAAAATTTACGTTCGATTCTAGTATACGATGGTAACAAGGTATACAGAAAGAAAATCACGATATACGGAGGGTACTGAAAACGTAATAGAGACTGTATCAATTGCTTTTAAGTGGCAGTATTTACAAGAATACAAATTGTTTCGAAAGACAGCATAGCAAGATAGCATGTGACTGTCTTTGGAAGAGACAGGTATTTAGTGGCGCAGTCTCCTACAGAGGGCTTTAAATGGTTAATTGCTTGTTGAACCCCACTTAGACTGCATCAGCAAGCTTCTACAATAATGTTAGGCATTCGTCTGAAAAAAAACATCAGAAACTTGCGAATTGATGAGAACAGTGTATAAGATGAGTGTTAAGTTTTTTTGAATTGTTTAAAAAATATTGTAGACTGGATGGGCTGTCTGGAAGTTATGTTATGTTCTATACTTATCATCTTTATTTTCTTCCTCTCATCTCTGTGTCATATATCACAATCTTCTCTATCAAAACTACATCGCACGAGAATAGACTATTAAGCTACCAAGAAATATCCAATTGTTCATATATCCAAGGAATGTGTAAATTACATTGGGCGAAACAAGCATGTAGTCTAGAAAGTTGCCCAAAATGCGCCCTAAGTATGCCGAAGGATAGTGAATTCTGAGACAGGACAATGTCTCCGCACACTTTGGAAATCGAATTGATGGTTCGTTTACTATACATTCCGGATCTTGGACAATGTGGCTCTTATATTTTCACAAATACTGAGATACAGCTGCTTGAACGATGAAAATTCTTTAAATGCTGTGCTAAGTGATAATTCAGTGAGAGACTGGTGATTTGGGAATCGAAATTGTGACCCATTCAATACACACTCCAGATCTTACGAAACATGACATTTTTCTTTTTACCAACTTTAAAAAATAGGTGCGTGGAAAAAAAATGTTCTTTAGATGCTGAGCTCAATTATGCTGTTCTGGATGATTACCTTTCAAGAAACTAACAATGTGGGAATCTAATTAATGGCTTATTTAACAACTTTCCGGATCTTCCAGAAAGCTTCTTTTCCTTACCACCAATGATAAGAAATGGCTACTTTAATGAAATTTTTCTTCAGTTGTGCAATCCCATACTAAGTGATAACACAAAAAGAGACTCATCCTTTAGGAATATAATTCATGGTCCATATACCCTACGCCCTGAAACTTGCAAAGTGTGCCCTTTTCATTTTCACAAATACGAAGAAACAGCTGAGTGAAAAAAATCTTTCTTCAAATGAAAGTGGTAATTGTGGATTGCAAAGGGATATTTCAGTGAGAGACTGAGGATTTGGGAATCATTATCATGCTTCATTCAATACATACTCCAGATCTTGCGAAAAGTGACGTTTTTGCTTTCATCAACCCTAAGAAACAGCTACACTGAAGAACATTTTCTTCGTGTGCTGAGGTAAATGATGATGCGCTGAGTTGTCTAAATAATTAATCAAATGGACTTTGCAAGCGTACTTTTGAGCGAAATTACAATGAGAGAATAGATGTATCCAACAGCCAGAAGAGTATTTCGTAGTATTCTCACAGCTATACAAAGTCCTTTATATTCTTGCTATGGTCTTTGCGTACAGTGTCGTTACTGTCTGAATTGACCCTCGTAATTATGTTAGCTAAAAGTTTTGCTCAGTCTTTCGTAGATATACATAGCAGGAGCCTACAGCATACTGCGGTAAATGATGCTGCGTTTAGTGGTCTAAACAATTGATAAAATGGACGGTTCAAACGTACTTTTGAGCAAAATTACAATGAGAGAATAGATGTATTCAATAGCCAGAAAAATATTTCGCGGTATTCTAACAGCTATACAAAGTCCTTTATATTCTTGCTGTGATCTTTGCGTACAGTGTCGTTACTGTCTGAATTGACCCTCGCAATTATGTTAGCTAAAAGTTTTGCTCAGTCTTTCGTAGATATACATAGCAGGAGCCTACACCATACTGCGGTAAATGATGCTGCGTTTAGTGGTCTAAACAATTGATAAAATGGACGGTGCAAACGTACTTTTGAGCAAAATTACAATAAGAGAATAGATTTATTCAACAGCCAGAAGAGTATTTCGTGGTATTCTAACAGCTATACAAATTCCTTTATATTCTTGCTATGGTCTTTGCGTACAGTGTCGTTACTGTCTGAATTGACCCTCGTAATTATGTTAGCGGAAAGTTTTGCTCAGCCTTTCGTATATATACATAGCAGAGGCTTACACCGGCAATATTCACTCATCTATGGTTATAAAGAAATTTGCTTTTATTTTTCCCCTGTCTCAATCCGTCATTGATCTATGGGAAAGCAAAGAGGGCGAGAGAATAATGAAGTGGGAGGATAATGCTACCCTTTTTCCCTCTCATCCGCAGGGAAACAATGACATGCCAGTACCTACTTAAATATGGATGATAATTTATCACGATCCAAAATGATTCCGATTTTTTCCCGAAACACATTAAGGATTCGAGAGTCGGGAGAATGGAATTAAAGAAATAAAAAAAAAGAGAAAGGGCCATGATTGAAAAAATATAATGTTAAAAAAAATGAAATATTGATTATCGGGTGTTTTATTGCCTCAAAAAGGGAAGGGGGGATACTTAACGATAATGATGAAGCATAATATTTGGGTCTAGGTATGGACTCGTACCAACAACAAAGTCATTTCAAGAAATCGATTTGGAGGCATAGATTGGCATTTATAGAGGGAGAAAATGGATATAACAGTGACAGGGTGAAAAGGCCTGCGCTTTAAAAAGCGATATTTTAAAGTGTTTTTTTTTTATATATAAGAGAGAGGATGAGAAGTTATTATTAAATTAGACCCACAACCGGACAAGATTTTGATTTGCATCGAATGAATGACATGGTCGATGGTGATTCATCAAATCTGAATTTCTTGAGGTATTCCATCTTTGAGTAATCTTTTCAAGCGAGCAATATTGACGTAATTCGGTAGTTGTTTCATTAGCATTTAATTCGGATTTTACAAGATAAAGAATTCGTTTTGCCTTCATTTCACGGTTTGATAAACCATCATGCAATTAAAGAAACCTGAGAAAGGTGTGCTTCATTTATGATGAAATCCTTTGTATGAGTTGATTTGGGAACTAGTACAAAAATTAAATTTAGGATTGAGTTTCCTTATAATTATGCATCCTTTTTTCTTCTCAATCATAATGTTTAAAAAGCATTTAGTTTGTCTCGTATGTGATTTAAAAATTTTTTACAGTTGTTTATCCATCATTTTATATAATTAAATATCTTTAAATTTTCTCATTTTCTGTTGCAGATTATTCCCCCGGGATAAATTAACTTTATAACAGGCACATCATTTATGTAGTAATTCGAATAATTTTTAAAACATATTTTATTCAGTATAATGTTTCTAAAATTTACTTAGGATAAAAAATGTTTAAATCATAGTAAAAAATCCTTTAAATGCGGTGGAGAAATAGGGAAAAAGAAGGGAAATTACTTCAATAAAATTAAACATTTTAGGTAGATGAACAGTTATTTCTCCATAGCAAATTAATTATTATGTTTGAAAGTAATGGACTTTGATCTTTACGATTAATTGCGTATGAGAAAAATTATACTTTTAAATTAGTACAGCCAATCAGTCTTTATATTCATGTATTACTTCCAACTCATTGCTAACACTATGGTCTAAGAATTTCTTTGCCACTTTCTTGAAACATCGAGATATTCTTAACTTTGTAACCATCTCATAGCCAATTTCCCTTTTGCACCCAGATTGTCATTTCTGGCAATATTTTTAAAGCAGTTTCATCACAGTGGTGAATAAAGCGTTGAGCCTGGAATTGGAGGAAGGGGGGGGGGGGGGGAGGTTCTCGGCAACAACCAAATCCCAACGGCGCGGTGCTACCAGATACCTTCTTGTCTAGGCTGGACATGGACACGTTAAATCGGTAGACCGGAAAATCCATCTTCGAGATCAGAGTGGGTGGAGGATAGTACGGTCCCCAAAGATGTCGCCCCTGGGTGTGCTTGGTCGAAATTGCGGTTCCATCAGGGGGTGGTGTTGGTTCACCTATACGGTGCTCCCACTGAAAGCAACCAGATTCTCGCTGATCAAGTGCGAATTTCTAAATGGACAAGTGCCCCGCACTCGCAAAACAAACAAAATCAACCTTCTCAAAACTTGCATTTGTCGTTGACGCATGGTTGGTTGGTTGGTTGGTTAAAATTTTATGACGCAAGGTCCCCAAGGGACAGCTGCGCTAAACGCAAGACAAGAGCAGAAAAGAAAAGTGATATAAAATTCTAAGATATAAAAGTTATAAAACCAGTTATATACAAAAGTGATAAAAAGTAAAAAGAATTTCAGGTAGTCTCTTCTAACGAAACTACCGCGGATTATTAAAGTAGGATTTCTTATCGTTGCTTACCTCTTTTGTATGTATAAATGTATGCATGTGTTATGCATATATATATATATATATATATATGTTAAGCATTAATTAAGTTAAATTTAAAGGGGGCTTAGGGATTAATCATTTTCGTGGCGCAAAAAAGCCACTAGTTTTCATATTTCAAGACACACTACGGGTGAAATCAGAGGAATACCCGTTTTCAATAATTGACCTTCGATTCGCGGTGAAATGAAGCTCCATGCAGAGAGATTATTTTTAGATACTGTACAGGTTTGGTGGGAAGAAACTTCTAGAAGATTCTAAATTGGGCTCTGCGCATGTGCCAGGACAGTGGACTCGCTGTTTTGACCTCGAAATCGGCAGAGAGCGGGATTAGCATTTGGATTGAGCGGTCACGCGTCACGAGGCTGAGATGATTACTTGAAGAAACTAAATTATGAAGAAACTAAAAACGAAGAAACTAAAAACGATTTTATCAATACGTGTGTGTAGTAATTCGTTTGATCGCAGTCTGAAGCTGGATCTCAATGAAAGGCATGTCTTTTCCCTGCCAACAGGGATCTGTAAGTCATCAACACAGAGGATGGTCATCAACACAGAGGTTACGACACTCCGCACGGAGTGTCGTAACTGTTTCAAAATATTGTTAATATATATAGAGAAGAGAGTGACGCAGAGCACACACTCCTCGACTAGTGTGCTCTGAGTGCCTTGAGTGCCTCGAGTAGTGTGTTTGAGTAGTACCCTTCTTCTTGATGAAAAATGTGGAAAAGACTGTGCCAATAGAGAACTTGACATTGTCGCATAGTTAAAAAGTTTTGTATAAAATTCGGAAGATTATCACGAAAATACAGTCGTTGAGACAGAATGTTGTCTAATACTTTACTGTCAGGTTTGCTTTTAATATATGAAATTATGATCTATTTCGTTAGGAATAGCAGCTGAAGGAAAATTTTCCCTGATCTCGAAACATCCCTCCTTCCTCAAATGTCTTAAAGTGAATCATCCGTCTTGCTTTCCCATTGTTACAGGTGATTCAGTTTCCTCACAACTGAGCAAGTGAATATTCCTATGCAAAAGAAAAAACAATAATTCAGTCACATGGCAAAGAGCAGCTTATCCCATCTTCAAGTGAATGTTGTTATTGCTGAGTACAGCAATCCCTTTAGCACGAAGTTGTAACACGAGGCAAACATCGTTTCATAATTATTAAGAACATGCGAACAAATATTAAATCCCACTTGTGACCAAAAGATGGATCTTCTAACATCGCAGTGCTGACACAAAGGCGTTTCAAAGCACCTTCCAAATGAAAGGCATAACCTCATTTGACATTATAGGAATTACCATTTACTCAAGTTTTATAGTGTTGTCAAAGTACGATGACTGTGTCAACGAAATAAAAACCTCTTTGTTGTAGTACCTCACATTTTCAATACAACGTAACACGTCATTGAGAGGAGTCTAAAATAGGCATTTCTACATTATTGAAATTCGGGTACAACACAGAGGTAACGTCCTGAGACAAAGCAGCGAACTTCACAGTCCCTCTGTGACTTAATTTTTCGTTTTTCTAGTCAATTAAGTTATTTTCTGTCCACTACTATGGCTTTCAAAAATTTTCGGAATTATAAAATCGAGAGGCTCCGATGGATTTCTCCTTATAGCTTTTGTGGTGTGTTAGAAATGAGAGATTTAACACACTCTTCTGAAGGATTGCATTACCTTCTCGTGAGGAATTTTACTGATATTTGACAAACTGTAGCAGAGGCTGGTCGTAAATTGTAATTCATCTGCATGGTCACTTAAACAACCTGCATACACACTGCATTCACTACGTACATGTCGTTACATTGCGTACGTGCATTACTTTGTCTTTCAAAAAAATTGAGACTCAGTCGCATAGGATTTGGCAGCCTCTGAGGGTTTCTCCAAAAATGTGCTGCGTATGGTAGAAGAAAATTTAAAACAATCTTCCCAAGGACAGGCATAGTTCCTCGTGAAAAGTTTAGTTGATACATGAGTATATCTGGTAGTAAAGGTAATCCGTAAATTGCAATTCATCAGTATTGTCATGAAGCAGACTCATACGTTCACTCGTTCACTTCCTTATGTTGTTGTTGCTTACGTCCCCTGGTCGGAATGTATTCCACACCAGGTCCATATAGGCTGAGGGGTGCGGCTCCGGTTTATAATGGCACCACAAGGGTTAGAATCCAACTTAGCAAGGTGTCACCTAAATTTTGACCGAGCACTCCCAGGGATGACATCTGGGGGGATCGTACTTTCCCCACCCACTGACCTCAAAGCAGGACCTTCCGATCAATGGATTTAACGAGCCCATATCCGGCCTAGACAGGGAGGTATTTAATGGCGCTTATCGGTATTCGATCCGAGCACCCTCTGTACCCAAAGCCAACACGCTACCACTAGGCTACCTCTGCTCCACACATCATTTTACTGCTTACATGCATTACTTTGTGCTCAAAATTAAAACTGAGAATAAGTCAAATATGTTTTGCCATTATCCGAGATGTTTTTAAAAGTGTAAGGAGGCGCCATCCGAGATGTATTTTTAAAGTGTAAAGAGACGACATTCGAGATGTTTTTTTAAAGTGTAAGGAGGCGACATCCGAGATGTTTTTTAAAGTGTAAGGAGGCGACATCCGAGATGTTTTTTAAAGTGTGAGGAGGCGCCATCCGAGATGTTTTTTAAAGTGTAAGTAGGTGACATCCGAGATGTTTCTTAAAGTGTAAGGGGGAGACATCAGAGATGTTTTCGAGCCGGACGATGGCCGAATTGCTAGGGCGCTGGCTTTCTGTACCAGAGTTTGTTGGTTCAAGTCCTACTCCTGACATGGGGACGTTTGTAGCTGTTCGGAATCGGATTTAAGCAGTAATTCCAGGTCTAACTAGCCCTCGTGTAGCCAAAAATTGCGCTCCAAACCGAGATGTTTTCTAAAGTGTACGGTGGCGTGTAGGAAAGAAGTGACTGCATAAATTTTCCAGTGTCGGCTTTCTGACTTCTCTTGAGAAGTTTTAATGAGATTTGTTACAAACCTGCAATAAAAGTTTTATATAAATTGTAATTCATCTGCATAGTCATAAAGCAGCCTGCATGTGACACCGTTCACTACATCGAGCACGTAAGCTTTAATACATTGCGTGTTTACATTACTTTGGCACTCAATTAAAATCAGGCTAAGTCTTTTACTGATTTGGCAGCCTCTCCTAAAGTATACGTGGTAAGAGGATTTTTCCTAAAGTGTAGGTGGTCTGTAGAAAGGGGAGACTCACCAGAATCTTCCTGGGAACTACGTTTTGGCATCGTGAGAAATTCTGTTGAGATTTTACACAAACCCGTAGTAAACTGTAATCAACTTTATAGTCAGGATTTGGTTTGCTTTGGAGCGCTACGGTCAATTTTGCTATATGAGGGCTCATTAATAGACCGAGACCTACATGCTTAAAGCTGATTCCGAACGGCTACAAACGTCCATACCAAGAGTGGAATTCGAACCCACAAGACTCTGGTACCGTATGCCAGCGCCGTAGCCATTGGGCCATCATCCGGACATAAACAATCAGGAAGCAGACTACGTATGACTATGTATAACAACTTCATATCTTGTTCCATTGAGCAGTGATGAGATGTTTGTTTTACTGGAACAAACCTAAACTTGATGATTATTCATAAACCTCAGATTTTTTTTTTAAATGAGCCTCAGAAAAAAATTATCCAAAAAAAAAATTTGTTTCCACACGCTAAGGTTTTAGAAGTCCAAAAGAGAAGATATAAATTAGGTATAGCAACAAATTTTTTTTTAAAATTTGCTTTACTTATTTGAAGACGTTTTATTTATTTGGACAATGTATTTTAATCTAAGCCTATGCATTTTGATTACAGAAGAATATGTATAGAAAAAGCAAGACGACCGAGAAATGTAGCTTGTGTAACTATACATGGAGTAATAATACCAACAACAAAGTAATATCTCAAAAACTGATTTAAATATTGAGATTAGCTTTTGCAAAAAGATACATAAAGGGGGTTGATGCAATAACTGAACTAAAAGATTTAATTCTAAGAAGTAGTATTTTAAAGTCGTCCTCCCGTTCCGGGAAGAAAGAAAGTGATTATGAAATAAGTCTGGCAACCAGACACTCTATTGATCTGTAAAGGAAAGAGTCATATTCAGAAACGATTTGTCAAACGCAAATTAAGAATCCAGCTCATTTTCCGAGTTTTCTAACATCTGATTAATCTAGACATGAAAGTAATATTGTTTTTCCTAATGCGATGGCTCTTTCATTACCATTTAATTCTGTTTCTACAAGAAATAGAATGCGTATTTCTTTCTTTCTGAATTCAATTAGCGACTGCTGAACATCGTTACATTAGGTTAATAATATTTTACTACGATTGCATAAAAAGGAAAAGCGATGAATCGTGTAATGTGGCTGTAATTTGATATGAATCGGATGTCACTTAGCTATAAATCTTATTTATTTCTACTTTTGTTTAGGAAAGAAAATAGGATTCAAAATTAAAGATTAAAACTGGTTTTAAAACTTAGGGTTTTTGGTTTATGGTTACGGATTTGAAATTTAGGTTCTGAACTGTCCTTGATGAATGAAAAAATATTTTCTTCGCATAATTGTTGGTGGAAAGTCTCTTTTCGTTTCCCTTAGCCCTCGTGTGGTAAAATCACGACCGTAGCGCTCTAAACCAACCAACCAATCAACTCCCTTTTCTTTAAGGTATCGATTAATGGAGTCCAATCTATCGTATTTTTCGGAACATAAGACGCAGCTCAAATTTATGTTAGGATTTTTAGAAAAGAATATTGTTTGGTATATAAGGCTATTCTCAATTTCTTACTTCATGAAGATAATATATATATAACTAGCTGAAAACCCGCACTTCGCTACGGAGTACATTCAAATTAAATACAACGGTCAATGTATGCAATTAATGCCAAAAATAAATAAATAAATAAATAAATAAATAAATATATATATATATATATTTATTTATAATAAATGCAACGATCAATGTATACAATTGATGTAAAAAAAATATATATATATATTTATAAAAAAATCGTAAGGGATATTTTTATAGACAAAATAATGTAAGAGAAAATATTCAAATTAAATGTAATACGATTCAAATTAAATGTTATACGATCATTTTTGTTATATCTTTATTCTCCGGCCTATATACCGACCCTATACCATAGGACATACTAAAGAATATAGTACAGTTTGGGGAACATAATATCTTTTATTGTATTTTAATATTTTTTTGGATAATGTCTAATCGTCTGCGCATTAGCAAGAAAAAAATTTTTTTTTGTCTATTTAATTGTTATGCACGTGACGATAAATTTATTTAAAGTACCAGAAAAAGAAATCACGTAATCAGCATTTAATAAATAAAATTCTAAAAATTAATCTTTAAAAATTCACCAAAAATCAGAAAATGGAGGTAAATATTCGAAAAATATTTCATTTTAGAGGAATTTTTATGATCTTTCTTGTGATATAAATTTTATAACCCTCAAATTATTATTTTAAATGCAAACTTAAAAAAAATTACTAAAACAGCTTAAAAATTTAATTTTAAAAAATCTAAGAAGAATGTTTCAAAAATCTTTCTTAGTGCACCCCTACACTATAAGAAGAATCGCCATGCAAAATTTCAGCGCTTTAGGTCCAGCGGTTTGGTCTGTGCGTTGTCTGTCAGTGAGTCAGTCAGTTACGGAACTGTTTTATATCTATATCTATAAAGGAAGAAGTCCTGACTTATATATATATACATACACGTATCAACGCCCACCAAAAACTATTGGAGATACAGATATCAAATTTTAGGAGCTTATTACTTTTGTGCTGAAGGCGTAATTTAAGAAGCGATTTTTCAAAATTCGCCCCCCAAGGGGGGGAGAGGGGCAAAACGTGTTTTTTACATATTCCTTTATATCTCAAAGAAGAAAATCGATATCCATAAGATTCTTGCTTTAAAATGTAAGAAACATGAATACCTAAAAACCGATTTCAGGATTTTTCAAAATTCGTCTCCCAAGGGGGAGAGGGGGGCTAAACGTGTTCTTACGTGTTTTATCTATATATATAAAGGAATCAACACCCAGCAAAAACTATTGGAGATACAGATATCAAATTTTAAGAGCTTATTACTTTTGTGCTGAAGGCGTCATTTAAGAAGCGATTTTTCAAAAATCGCCCCCCCGAGGGGGGGAGGGGGGCAAAACGTGTTTTTTACATATTCCTTTATATCTCAAAGAAGAAAATCGATATCCATAAGATTCTTGCTTTAAAATGTAAGAAACATGAGTACCTAAAAACCAATTTCAGGATTTTTCAAAATTCGTCTCCCAAGGGGGAGAGGGGGGCTAAACGTGTTCTTACGTGTTTTATTTATATATATAAAGGAATCAACACCCAGCAAAAACTATTGGAGATACAGATATCAAATTTTAAGAGCTTATTACTTGTGTGCTGAAGGCGTCATTTAAGAAGCGATTTTTCAAAAATCGCCCCCCGAGGGGGGGAGGGGGGCAAAACGTGTTTTTTACATATTCCTTTATATCTCAAAGAAGAAAATCGATATATATAAGATTCTTGCTTTAAAATGTAAGAAACATGAGTACCTAAAAACCAATTTCAGGATTTTTCAAAATTCGTCTCCCAAGGGGGAGAGGGGGGCTAAACGTGTTCTTACGTGTTTTATTTATATATATAAAGGAATCAACACCCAGCAAAAACTATTGGAGATACAGATATCAAATTTTAAGAGCTTATTACTTTTGTGCTGAAGGCGTCATTTAAGAAGCGATTTTTCAAAAATCGCCCCCCGAGGGGGGGAGGGGGGCAAAACGTGTTTTTTACATATTCCTTTATATCTCAAAGAAGAAAATCGATATCCATAAGATTCTTGCTTTAAAATGTAAGAAACATGAATACCTAAAAACCAATTTCAGGATTTTTCAAAATTCGTCTCCCAAGGGGGAGAGGGGAGCTAAACGTGTTCTTACGTGTTTTATCTATATATATAAAGGAATCAACACCCAGCAAAAACTATTGGATATACAGATATCAAATTTTAAGAGCTTATTACTTTTGTGCTGAAGGCGTCATTTAAGAAGCGATTTTTCAAAAATCGCCCCCCAAGGGGGGGAAGGGGGGCAAAACGTGTTTTTTACATATTCTTTCGTATCTCAAAGAAGGAAATTGATGTCCATAAGATTCTTACTTTAAAATGTAAGGAACACGAATACCTTAAATCCAATTTCAGGATTTTTTAAAATTTGGCCCCAGGAACGGGGAGGGGGGCTTAACGTGTTTTTCACGTATTCCTTCATATCTCAAAGAAAGAAACAGATATCCATAAGATTCTTCCTTTAAAATGTAAGGAACACGAATACCTTAAATCCAATTTCAGGATTTTTAAAATTTGGCCCCAGGGGACGGGGAGGGGGGCTTAACGTGTTTTTCACGTATTCCTTCATATCTCAAACAAAGAAACAGATATTCATAAGATTCTTGCTTTAAAATGTAAGGAACACGAATACATTAAAACCAGTTTCAGGATTTTCAAAATTCGGCCCCATTGGGGTGAGGGGGGACGGGGCAAAACGTATTTTTTACATATTACCTCATATCTCAAAGAAAGAAACAGATATCCATAAGATTCTTGCTTTAAAATGTAAGGAATATGAATACCTAAAAACCAATTTAAGGATTTTTCAAAACTCGGCCCCCAAGGGGGTTAGGGGGGCTAAACGTGTTTTTACGTGTTTTTTACATATTCCGTCATATCTCAAAGAAGGAAACAGATATCCATAAGATTCTTGATTTAAAATGTAAGAAACACGATTAAATGTAACAAACACGATCAATGTCACGATTTTTCGACATTCGCTTTAGATTTTGAAAAAATTGCTAGAAACAATCCAATAATTTATATTTCCTATATATCACCATTTTGAACACCAAATTGGTGGTAGGAGAAAAGAGAGAGATCAACCTTAATTAAATGAAGTGTGGAAAGGTGTGTGTGTGTGTGTGAATTGTATATATTTCGGTTGTTAGTACGTATACATCTAGAGCTCAGGTTAACTCCATTCATTTCTATTATCCTGGGCAACGTCAGGTAATTCTTTGTTTATGAAACCGGCGATTTTCACAAGGGTTTACGGGGAAGCCCTCAAACTCCTCGAAGGGCGGGATCCAGTGGGTTATCAAAATTGAAAGAAACATTTTAATGCTGACATTAGCATGGGGGGGGGAGGTATTATAATATGCTGATGGGATGATGACCAGTGGAGAGAAGTATAGATTGCCATAAAATACAAATATACATATCATACAAGTAAGCTTTATTAAGGGTTCACCCGTGCAACGCCGGGTATATAAAGCTAGTATATAGATATGTATGTATGTATATGTATATAAATAATGAATATATATAGTATATATTCGTAATATATATAATAAAATATTACTTTTATTTTAATGTTACCTTCGGACCATAAGACACACATCAAATTTAAATCTGTTGTTGTTGTTATATTTTTTTACGTTTTCCTTTAAAGTAATAATTTGACGGTTATAAAATCTATATCATTGGAAAGATCATAAAAATTACTTTAAAATGAAATCTTTTTCGAATCTTTACCTCCGTTTTCTGATTTTTGGGGAATCTTTAAAGATTAATATTTAGAATTTAATTTATTAAATACTGATTACGAGATTTCTTTTTTTTTTGTGATACTACTTTAAATTAATTTTGCGTCACTTGCATAACAACGAAATAAATTGACAAAAAATATTAAAATACAGTAAAAGATAAAATCTAACCACTAGACTAATTGAGATGGAACTTTTTTAAGAATTTAATTCAAATTAGTGTGTTTTATGGGTATTAAATTAAACCTATAAATAAAACTGCAATTTTCCCTCAAAATATGCTTCCCCATAACGATAAATAAGTCTCAAGGCCAAACTTTAAAATACCCTGGCGTATATGTAAGAGAAAATTGTTTCTCCCACGGTCAGTTTTACGTAGCTTCCTCACGCGTAAGTTCGCGAACGAGCCTGGTAATACTAGCTCCGCCCAGTGAAGAAACAAAAAAAAAGTTTATACGGAAATCTTCTAAAAAGCAATTTCATTATTTTTTCATTGTAATTATCATAAAATGTACTCCGTAGAGAAGTACGGGTATTCAGCTAGTTGAAATATATAAGTAACAAACAGCAGGATAGCATACATTAATGCAGCTTCAAAGATAGCCATGGGATTCAGTGCATTAATACTACAATGGACTTCAATGGAAATCGCTAAAGAGTTTTGCTTTATTAATATGAGACTTGAGATGGATGCTGAGAGCAGAAATGTTTGACATCCTGTCTAATATGAGTAACCAATTCATCGCTGAAAACAGCTAATTCATCCTCAAAAACGAGATACTTGATCTGTGCCATAATATGTCCGGCATGAGAATAATTAATTCTACTTAATATTTATTTTTAGTGGGCCCTACTAATACTTGTTTATCCCTCAAAAAAATCTCGCGGCACCCCTGGCCGATTTTACGGCACACCGGTGGGAAATTATTGTGTTAAAACCTATGAGAAATGACAGTGTCTTTGACCTCTTGACCAAGTTGTGGAATAACTGTAACTCTGTCTGAACAGTCTAACTGTAACCAGTTAACAAAGTGTTGTTAACTTGTTGATGAGGTTGCTGTAAGCTGTAGTAACAGGTGTTCGTAACATCCAATAAAGTATGTTTGTAATGATGCATCTTTATCATATTTTATAAACTATATTCAGCAGAACATAACACAACACGTAATGGATTATAACATGGTGTCTGACCTCTTGACCAAGTTGTTGTAAGGAATCTGAAATTCATAAACTCAAAATGTGGGTTCCGATTACAGAGCTTCTGCGAATACGTGTACAACCGCAGGTTTTGTAACCAAGCAAAGATCCCACTATTGGCATGGGTGTTTGTAACCGCTTGGAATCGGCTTTAAACTGTAGGTCCCGGTCTAGTTAGCCCTCGTGTAGCAAAAAGTTGACCGTAGCGCTCCAAACCAAACCGAGCTAACCAAGTAAAGTGCAAGTATGTTTCATACTAATTTTGGGTGTCCTTCACAGAAGACAAAATCCTTTTCGACAATTAATTTGGAAATAAAATATTGCTCCCATAATCTGTTGAAAATCAATCTCAAGAAAGTCATTGCGACTCATTCTCTGTTCTTTTCTTCAATTTCATTAGCTACAGTTAAGGCTGCTGTGTACTAACACTATTGGATTCGCTCACCTCAATGTTAACCTATGGAGAAAATGTGTCTACTATATGCAGCTACATAAATGCTGATAATCGAATAGAAATGGTATTTCCATAAAGCCTTAACGTTTATGCACATTGCAACAGGATTCATTTAATAAATTTCGTCCACCAAAGGAATTGATGACCGTTTAAAACACACTATATCAGATTTATTTCCCCGAATAATTTAAATTATAAAATATTATTTTCATTTTTTTAAACGAAAAATGCCCCTAGGTGTTAAAATTTCTTTCTCAATTAAGGAGTACAATGTTTAAAAAAAATTTAAGTCCAAGCCGGCAATCCTTGGATACATTTTCTCCATAGATTAACATTGAGGTAAGCTGATCCAATAGGGTTAGTACACAGCAGCCTTAAGTCTGTGTCGACCTCACACTTATTTGGTTCGATTGTTCAGGACGTTCACGGTAGTAGATTTAGCACCACACGAGTAAATATTCACATCATAAAGTTCAGCACCACTTGTCGAACCCTCTCACTTCTTTGGTTCGATTGTTCAGGACGTTCACGGTAGTAGATTTAGCACCACACAAGTAAATATTCACGTCATGAAGTTCAGCACCACAACAGTGAATATCCAAAAGTTTTTATTTTCTCTCACAAGCACAATCACAACACTCATCTATATACATAACTTATTTGCAATATTATTTACAATTACCTAACTACTTCAATCATCTCACTATGACTGCTATCAAACAAAACCCTAGTGCGTCTTCGGAGTCTCACTTCCAAGCACGCTATCTGGTCTGCACAGCTCCCTCGAGCCAACACCAGCAGACCACCTAAAAACATCTCACGCCTTGCTCGCGATGGCAACAAGTAGCATCTAAACGTCCCCTGCCTTCTGCACCGCAGTGGCTAAAGGCACCATCGGTGGCAATAACTCTCAGGCTATTCGCACCACTTACGATAGCGCATGCGCAATTTTTGAACATCTAATACATAAGATCTATGATGCTGCCTTCTATATCAAGAAATTTGAACGATTTGTATAATGTAATATGAATTTTATTTCTTAATAATTTACTACATTAAAAAATAAAATTAATATTTATTCTGGTTGCATTTATTGAGAATTCTGCACGGGGCATCCGATCTCCGAACACCCCACTTTCTCGTACTAACCAACGCAGACTGCCCCTGAGAATGCCTCTCCGAGGGGTCGTCCGCACGGTGTCATCCCCCTCCCCCCCCCTCCCTACTGTGGTAGGGCGATAAGGCTAGGCGCGGCAGACACGACAGTCTGTATTTTACGAAGCCCCATTTTTTTGTGAAGACTATTCACAAATTAGAAATTTACTTTGTTTGGTATCATAAAATAATTAGATAAATTCAGAGATATGTTATTGGTTGAATCAAAAAATAAAGTTGCGTAGGGTGTGTTTTCGGTAAGGTGTGGATTAAAAATGCCCATAAAGCGGCGACTGACTTGTAACTCAACGTTGTAATGTAATGTAATATCACATAATCAGTCGATAGTCAGTATCCGAACGAAAGCGACGAGCCGAGCCACTCAAATTGAGCAATCGTGCTCCACAGGACTGTAGATTTATTTTTTTAACGTAGGATTACGTTTCTCAATAACGGTCCTTCAAGAAGAAAAAAGTGTCCGTCCTGCGTCGCGAGTTATAATTTTGGCAGCGCGCCAAGCCCAATTGCAGTAAACAGTTAAACAGAAAAGTACCAAAATGCGCCAAAAAAAAGGTAAGCAACAATAAGCAATCCTACGTTAATAACCCGCGGTAGTTTCGTTAGAAGAGACTACCTGAAATATATTTTCTTCCAAGAATCCCTTTGATCGTTACATTACAGGTGAGTGCAGCTCACACTGAACTAAGAGTCGGTTGAACACCTTTAGAGCCGAGCATACGCGAAGAAACATGGGTATATTTGTAATGTAATGCTCGCCACCAGCATTTCATTACAAATGTACAAAAAAGTTCAATAAAAATAACCTACAGCAAACAGTATGCTTGCTCTTTTTAAAACCAACATCGTGACAAAAAGACAATATGACTGAAGGTCATGTATTTTAATTTGTTGGAGCTCCAGGGTCTGTAAGTTTTATCTCCAGTAGTAATATAATGCATCGGAAATATATTTTCTCAGCAGTTAATAAAAATATCAGAAGTAGGCCCTCATCAGGAAAACAATATGATTGCAGATTTTGAAGTTGGAAGTTCATAACAATTTAATTATGGCACCGGTAGCGCCATCTCTCGGTAAGTGCTGAAGCTAATTGAAATATGCTATACGACTTCAAAGTGACAATGAATTCTAATTGAAAAGCAGCAAACAGAAATTTAAAAGTGTTTCAGTATGGAATGTATTAGTATCAGATAAGTTAAAACGTAAAATTAATCGTATCACCAAAGTTTTATTTGTTTTAATTAGCCTTAAAATAATATTATATCCCCTTACGTCATTTCTCGGAAAATGTCATATAGCATAACATTTCTGATTTTATCTCAATTCTGGTACAAAACCCGCTAATTTCTTTCACATGAATTTTTAATTGTCATCTTTCGTTCATTCATACCTATCTGTTAATCTGAAAATTATGTGGTATATTTAAGGGAAAGATCATACATGTCGAAAAAATATATTTTTCATCTACTTTCACACGAAAGATTTGTTTGTGTCAAAACTGCCCTTATACTCTATAAAAAATAGTACATGGAGAATGCTGCCTAGTAAACGAATGCGTGATTGAAATTAATTATTTACTTTTCTCTGAAAACAGTGTCCGATTTTAGCCCCACCTTCGGTCAGTATTCTATAACTTGACTGATCCTAGGACTAACAGATAGTTACACCATTTAAAACCTAAGACCATTCGTTTCTCTTTCTTTGGAGCCGATAGATAATGCTGTAGAAGTGACATGACATATTTCTAACTTCTTTAGATTAGTTATTTGGACTTCTTATTTGTATGCATACATATATACATCTATGTTAATAATATAAAAACCATTTTAAGGTGTCCTGTACAGTGGCGTACCTATACCATTTGGGGCCCAGGGGGGATTTATTTTTGAAGCTCCTCTCCCCCCCCCCCACAAAAAAAAGGCAATTTTTAACTTTTTCTTATGACAGCTAGCCTTTCTTTGCATTAATCAGACCGTCTCCACAGGCTATTGACCTGTGCAGAGAAAAAAATTGACATAAGAAGGGTGAGAACTCGTGCAGTACGAGGTGAGCAATGATAATAAGTGTTTAAGTGTTAAATTGAAAAAACGTCTTACGTCAAGGCCCGGGTTCGAGCAATCGAACCAACGAGGTTCCGCACGGCACGGCTCCGAAACCAACGTTCTAACCACCTGAGCCATGAACTCGTTAACTTATAGTTTGGTACAACATTAAAATTAGTTGTACGGCGCTAGTTTTTGCTGTATGAATTTTTCCTCTAGACAAGGGGGATTATAAAAGGCTTGGCCGTTTTATTAATTAAATCAATAATAGTTAAAGACAAAATTCACATTAAAAAGAAAAGGAGCTGATTTGGAGCCAATACTTACTTCTATTACGGCAGCTTCAAGGAAAACCAAAGAAATATTTCACTTGATCTACATTAACTTTATTGGTAATTCAACTTAAAAAAATTTTACTTTTCACAAGGCAATATGCATTTACAGTATCAGCAAAAATAAAACGGGAATTCGTCAAAAACTTTTCGTGTTGAGGTGAATACAGTAAAAGTTTTTTTGGAACAAAAATAATTTCCTTTCAAAATAAGACATATGTAAAGTCTAACAAAGTATCTTTACGTACACACACACACACACACACACATATATATATATATATATATATACACACTCTGTCACAAAAAAATATACGCACCCAGAAGGAAACGAGCTACTATCACGAAACTTAACATGTATGTAGTGTATGAGGTGATAAGCAAATGATTAAAAATTCAGAAGAACAGACCGTTTAATTAAGAAGATATGGCATTGAATCAATGAGGTCACCTATAACCTCCTCCGGAAGATGATGCCATAATCTTTTCAACTGGGCAGTTAATTTACCAGTATTCCGGGACGGCTGCAGTTGCCTTCCAAGCACGTCCCAGATGGGCTCTATTGGCGAGAGGTCTGGTGACTTGGCAAGCCATGGGAGTACGTCATATCCTTGAAGACATTGTTGGGAGAGTCGATCAGTATGTGGACGAGCGTTGTCTTGCTGATAAATATCACATGGGCGACTTGATAGCATTGGCAGTACAACTGGCGTTAAAATCTCGTCCACGTAACTGCGAGCCGTCAAAGTGCGTTGAAGGACGACTAGAGGTGATCGTGTGTCCCAACAAATCGCTTCCCGCACTGTCACACCTTGTGTAACCGCCGTATACCTCTCGACAACAAATGCCGGATCGGACCGGTAGCCTGGCCGCTTCCACACGCGTATGCGCTGGTCATCAGCATTGAGACTGAATCGGAATTTATCGCTGAAGATCACACGCCTCCAGTCGGTAACACTCCAGCTTGCCCGAGGTCGGCAAAAATCCAATCGACACTGCCTATGATGTGGGGTCAGTGGTAGACGTCTTAATGGACGTTGGCTCCTTATACCTGCGTCTGCCAGTCGTCTCCGAGTGGTTTCCCTTGATACCACCGGATGTCTGGAAGGTGGTAAATAGCGTCGAACCGATTCTAGCGACGTTGTTGCTGCGGACGTGACCGCTCTTATGATTGCGCGATCCTCGCGCGCATTTGTGTTCCTGGGACGCCCTAACCCTCCGCGATGGTAGACTATACCTTCCGCGATCCATTGTTGCCAACACCGAGCAACTACCATATCGCTCCGACCAAGGTGGCGGCCGATACGCCTGTTCGACCAACCTGCTTCTCTGGGGCCTACTATACACCCCCTCTCACTCTGGGGCTCTACTATACACCCCAAGTCCGACAGTTATTCGTACTGTCGCCGGTTACGTCTCAAAGGCATCTCGTCCCAATACCGTCCATTCAAGTCAACAGATTTGTTTGAATAACCCGATGGCATGAGAAATCATGCTTTTAAACTCTCCCAGCTGCGCATCTTATATGCGCATAGCACGCTTACCCTTGTCTCAATGGCGTTGAAATTTTAATCATTTGCATATCTCTTACCAGACTACATTCCTGCCAAGTTTCGTGATAGTAGCTCGATTTCTTCTGGGTACATGTATTTTTTTGTGATATATATATATATATATATATATATATATATATATATATATATATATATATATATATATATATATATATATATATATATATATATATCCTATTTTCTATACACAATCTCATGTGAAAACAAAACTAAGGGAAACACAATTCTGTATTAATTCTGAATAGGTAAAATCCTCCTTTTAAAATTGTCTCTTTCTTAGTTTTGAATCAGAAAATTGTCTATTTGTCTCATGGAAGTTTATTTTCATAGCCAACTTGTTTTCGATGGACAACATTGCTAGTCCATTTAGCCTGATTTAGCACATCATTTAGCCTAATTTAGCTCACTATTGAGTAATATCCATCAGGCAAATAGTTTTCATGATTTTCAGCTTTGAAAAACTTCTTTCACAACTTGCGACGGAAATGCAAATCGTCAAAAACAACTTTAGTGATAAACACAAGTTTGGTACTGACTCTTAAAAGTCCAGTGAAAAATGAACTACCAACAATGGACTGAAAAACTTGAAGAGCTGACCATTTTTTTGCTTCCTCTGTATTAATATTTAAAGCTTGCATGCGACGTCTTAATCTTTTTATTTCTGGCAAAACCTCGTCCTTAGAAAATTCGTCGTAACTTTTAGTTAGATGAGAAATAAGTTCTGGCAATTTCTGATCTGGAGCTTTGATCTAATTAATCGACTGCAAGACTTCAAATTTGTAATGAATCAGTGAAGTAGCGAGCATAACTGGCGCCCGGGGCATGACACCTTTTTGGCGCCCCTCTGCGAGTGGCGCCCGGGGCACGATAGACTCCCTTCCCCCCCCCCCCCTCGCTATGCCACTGTTATGAATGTTTTCCAAGGATCTTGTCTGGAGTTCCAAATACAACATATCTACACAATGGAACATGGACCTCCTTAGTTCTTGTAAAGATAAACCTCCATCTTTAACTTTTTCAACTGAATCTTCTTTTAAGATCTTTTTCTGCCTCTCTTTACAGTATCAATTCCCATTACTTCACATTTCTGGAAAGCGAAGTCCAAAGCACCACTAACTAAAGATTTTCTATTTTCCTTAATAAAAAGTTCCGATTCTCTTAGTTTATTTAAGCCTTGTCCAAGGAAATCCTCTCAATTTGTAGGCAGCGTTGATTATGGTTGATTTCCTCCAAAATATCTGACCACAGGCGTAGAAACGCTATAAACGTAAAATCGCAAATATTTGACATTATAATCTGAGCTGATCTTCTTGTGTCTAGGTTTTCAGACTCGTCGCACAGCTTTTCCACTGCATCGATGATTTTTTTCAAAATTTTTCATTACTGGTTTCACAGCTGCTTGCTGTGCACTCCACCTTGTATAGGAAAGCCTTTTAACCGCTACTCCCACAACGGTAGTCAAAATTTTCCATCGGTGAGTTGAGCCCAAGAAGAAGTTGTAAAAAATTTCCAGTGTGCCGAAATTTTCCATACTTGTTGGAGAGCATCTAAAAGCGTACACCCCACACAAATTGAGTTAGTGATTGGCCCATGCCACTAAGATGGCTCTTGGAAAAACTCACTGCCTCGTTTTCATAAATCGGTTTCCATAGCATCCGATAGGGGTGTTGGCCAGTTAGCCACATCACAAAAAAGAGGAACTTTACTTATTTCGTCTGAAATTTCAATATCAGGCTCTTCTGCTTCATCTTCTTCTTGAGGTAATGTTCCGTCTCGTACATATTCATTGGCACTAACTAAGAGGAGGAGTGCCCCCTACGATCTACTGACTTATCTTGAAACTTTCTTCCTGTGTTTAAGGCGGCACTGATTCCACAACAGATTCTAATTTCTCCAATCCAACTTCAGAACTAGTGGGCTCTTCTTTGCTTTTGAGAGAGGAAGGTGGTTGTTGTTGGACGAAGTTTAAAACTGATCCTGAGATCAGCTCTGTTTTTTTTTCTTCTGCTTTTTTTCAATTTCCCCTTTTGAGCCCCACTAGGCTGTTTACGCTTCATGACAGTATTTATGGCAATAGTAAGTACAGTATAATATCGCTTTTAATTTAGTATTAAATAGCTATAGATCAAACACTTAGAAGGTGTCCTTCTCGGAGTACCTGAGCGAGAGACAGAGAAGATGATAGAGTGGGCAGAAGTCCATAGCATGATTCCCCCACAACCTTGTCGATCCTCTCAAACCTACAGTAATCCCTCGTCTTACGCGGTTTTGCTTACCCGCGGTTGACCTATCTATACCATCCCTCATTTTTCCGAGCCAAGGTCTCACTTATCCGTGGTTCAAAAGAGAGAAAGAAGGATTCGCAGGCCAATGAGGTTGATGGCCTTTCACTTTATGTATATGCACAACCGTAATGTTTTCTAAAAACAATAACGTTCTTGTCTGATTAAATTTTTTTTAATGTATGTAATTTTTTTGCAATAAAGTTATCATTCAATTAAAACAAGTCCCCTGTCGTGAGTCTCCCTTTGTAAGTGGGGCCGGGGCGACCGCCCCCCACCCCCACCTCCTCCTACGTCCGCCAGTAGTCCTGTAACAGTTTTAAAAAATCACAATGATTGAAGAAACGACAATTAGCGTCCGGTATATCACTTTTTATGGCCTGTCTTTTGTCCAGGGATATTAAGAAACGTAAGTCCGAAGCTAATTGTCAGTTTTACGTTCCGTTACGACTTTAAAAGCTATTTTATAATGTTATAATTGTTTACAAACTCTACGGAAGTACTCGAGTTGTTGTTTTAGTTTCTAATGCTCCCTGACAGGAAGTATTCCACACTAGGACCATAAAGGCTCTGGGGGGGGGGGCTCCACCACAGGGGTCGGAGGCCGATTTAGCTAGGTGCCACCTCAATGTTGACCGAGCAAACCCAGGGGCAACATCTGGGGATATCGTACCCTTTCCCACCCTCTCTGACCTCATAGAGGAACTTACTGGTCTACGGATATAACGTGCCCATATCTGGTCTAGACCGGAAGTATTTAATGGCGCTTGTCGGGATTTGATCCGAGAACCTTCAACATCGAAAGTCGACGCGCTACCACTTGGCTACCTCGAGTCCTACTCGAGTGGCATTATAGTTTAGGTTACATTCTTAAAAGCATAGAGTTCTTTTAATCAATGGATGTCTTTATTTTAGGAAATGATAGGATCATGTATTTATTTAGAACCATAAATAAGTTAAATTTTCATTTGCTCTCGGATGATAGATGCATGTGCATTGGGGTTTAGATTGGGCGAAAAAGTTGTTGCATAGTGAAATCACATTCATATTTTGATCGATTCTATTGCGAGGATTATCCCAAAACGTTCCAAACTGGAAATGGTCCAAAGAAGTTAATTTTTATTCATTTTTTGGGAGTCATTAAGGATAATAGAAGCAAAAGGCGGGAATATTTTAAAGCTCAATTCACGATTGTGAGTTTAAAAGGCAATTATTACGCAGAAATCAGTTTCGAAATTATCTTGCAAAAGCACAATTTCTTCGGTGGACGAGAATAGTTAAAATAAATGAAAGTATATTGGCATCAACATGTACTTTTTTTTTAAGAGTACAATTTAGAATCCATTCCGGGAACCAGAACTAGTCTGAAATATATTTCTTTCGTGGCACGGCGAAAAAATAATAACTAGACAATAGAGCAAAAGAGAAATTTTATCCAAATAAATCAAAATTGTAGGGTGTACGGATAAATCAAACAGAGCAAAAACTCATTCTTCTGTTCAAAAAGAGCCGATTTTTATGATAAATTGCACCCGCTTACAAAAGGATTGAAATATGAAAAGCAGTTGTTTAGCTCCGCCACAATAATCATTTCGCTTCAATTTCGTTTCTCCTTTTCCTTCGTGGTCTTTCTAAATAGTTAATGTCTGAGTTTTGTTGTCTTGAAAAGTTTCCTTCTATTTTAAAATGTCATACCTCTATATATATGATTGTACTCCATATGTTTGAGTGTGTGGGAGCTATTGAAATCAATATTATTGGACATTTCTAAGACTGAACTATTAAAAAATATACAAAGTAAATAGGTATTTGTTGTTACAAGTAGTTTATAAACAAGTAAGTATGCATAAGCATTTGCGAATAAGGGAGATAGTCATACCTCGGTACTCGTCACATTTCGGTGCAAAAATATTGCTTCGGTACTCGACGTTTGCTCGGTGCTCGTCTCATTTCGGCACGAAAATATTGCTTCGGTACTCGACGTTTGCTCGGTGCTTGTCGCATTTCGGTGCGAAAATATTGCTTCGGTACTCGACGTTTGCTCGGTGCTCGTCTCATTTCGGCGCGAAAATATTGCTTCGGTATTCGACGTTTGCTAGGTGCTCGTCGCATTTCGGTGCGAAAATATTGCTTCGGTACTCGACGTTTGCTCGGTGCTCGTCTCATTTCGGCACGAAAATATTGCTTCGGTACTCGACGTTTGCTCGGTGCTCGTCTCATTTCGGCGCGAAAATATTGCTTCGGTACTCGACGTTTGCTAGGTGCTCGTCGCATTTCGGTGCGAAAATATTGCTTCGGTATTCGACGTTTGCTCGGTGCTGGTCACATTTCGGCACGAAAATATTGCTTCGGTACTCAATATTTGATCGGTGCTCGTCGCATTTCGGAGCGAAAAAAACGCTTCGGTACTCAACATTTGCTCGATACTCGTCACACATGATAAAACGCGCATGAGACAAGAGATAATTTCAGTACAAGTTGAGTGAAAATAAATTTTATTTTATTTTATCTAATTACAGTAAAACCTCTTTTATCCGGCCCTCGTTGATCCGGATCTCCGGATAATCCGGATCAGATTTGTAGACAATATTTTTATTTAATGTCCACATTATATAATAGTTTTTAACTATGATAGCAAGAACCTAACTACATATACGCCAAATATTCGCTTTTTAGTTTGATTCAATGTACAGTTCGTGCATAGATTGTACAATAAATTATGGTAATAAAAGGCTTTTTGTTGAGTTTAAGAAAGCTTTACTAGACTTACAAATTACTGGTTAAGAAATGATGTGAAAAGTTATTTTTATATTTTTTAATGACTTTTAAACAATTCTGTGTAATTTTGTCACAAAACATAGTTTTTTTGCCTTAATAAACGGTAAGCCTGCTTAGATAAGGATTTTGTTTTACTTATTACACATATTACCCGGATTATCCGGATTTTCAATTGTCCGGTTTGCCTATGGTCCCCGTTAGTCCGGATAAACGAGGTTTTACTGTATTTTTTTAAATTAAATTTGTCTGGTTTAAAGATTTCGTATCAAAAAACAACCCCCATCAATTTATAAATTGCCCAGTAAAGTGTGAAACTTCTGGGTTCCAGGAACGAATTAATTTAATTTACATTACTCCTTATGGGAAAAATTCGCTCGGTACTCGTCGGGCCTTCTGTAACCAATTAACGACGAGACCGAGGTACCACTGTATATTTACTCATACATACCAATGACACGTGTCTGAGTATAGATATAAGCTTGTTTCTAAGAATGTATATGGATATTATATTGTTGTGATGATAATTAATAGTTTTAGAAATAATTAACGTTTATATTAATATCGGGGATTGAGATAATAAAGTAAGTAAGTAAGTAAATTTTAGTAACGGTTGTGCTTTGTTTTAATCAATTTATTAAGCCCCTGCTAAATATATGTGAGGGTTAAACTTGTGGTGATCAAATATTAATTGATTTGATTAATGTCATCGCATTTTGAGAAGTGTGCGCAAATTTCTCTAAATGTTTTGACATTGAGAAGAATTAAGTTGAAATAGATCATCACATGTTACACCTTATTGTTAAAAATATTGATAAATTAATAAGCCTTATTTATAAACCTTGTGAGTGGCTGGTACGGTTTTTGGCTGGCGGATTTTAATTCAAAAGTTGAAGAAATTTTGTTAAATGGTATAAGTTTTAGAAATATTTATTGTTTTCTTTCTTTCCTAAAAACTGACTCTGTGCCTAGCGACAGGCTTCGGTCGCTATCTTTTGCTGTCCGCTGTCCTTGGAAATTTGATATACCCGGTCTTCGACATTTCTTAGTGATGCACAAACAAGCAGCTCCCCCCCCCCCGAGCCAGAGAGGAGAAAAGATTTGGAATATCAGAAGGTGCGGAAGGGTACAGCGTCCTGTGGATGGCGGTAGAGCGGAGAAAATGTAATATGGCGTTGGTACGAGTTCAGAAGAGGAAATAAAATTAGACTACAGTTCCAGAAGATAGAAAATGGTGGCCTGCAATCTTTCACTCGAACCTGATGTCCCAAATCGTTGGCGCGCTAGCGGACTATTTGCAATCAGGCGGGCTGCGGACAACTACAATTTTTGGAGCGGTGACTCGGGAGCGGGGGATTTCGAAAAAGATTTTTTTTTTCGGGATCCTGAACTGGTGGCGAGGGGAGCGGGCGACCCAAGCTGGGGGCCTCCCGGCCCAGGAGGCTCTGGCCTCGGGACGATGCAAAGATCCCGGAGATTGACGATGGCCACGGGTGAATTTCCTTTTTTCCTTTCCTTTCCTTTCTGTAAATTCTATCCTTAAACTCTCTCCTTTTTGAAAGCTGCAGCAGAGTCATTAAGATTCGATTTAAATTTAAAATTTATTTAATGATTAGCAACTACGCATAGAATAATTAAGCTTTTTATTCGCCAGCCACTTCAATTTTGAGTTATTGGAATTTTCATTGTATTTATTTGATTGTGTTGAGAAGATATAAATTTTAGTTTTACAGCAATTGCATTTTTGATAATTGAATTTGGTATGTCGGAAATATGTTGATTAGAATTGATTACCAGATTGATGGTTATAATGTCAGTGAAATTGTTAATAAATTGTTATTATTAGTTTGTAAAGTGGTGTCATGTCGGTCCTTGCCTTTTTAGTTAATTTTCTGATTTTCAGCTTTAGGTTTTATTTTTATTTCAGCAGATTTGAAGCTTTTTCTTTTAGGTGAAGTAGTTTTATTTCTAGGTGTTCTCCAAGGTTAGATAATTTTAATGAACTTAATTTCATTTTTCTTTTTGGCTCATTAATCACCACAGTGATGCAACAGTAAGTTGAACCAGTTTTTATAATTATAATTTTGGGGTTATTGCTACACACAACGCACGTCTTATAATGTACTAACCACTAATGGCTAAATGGCATATATTGTACTTAAATTTAACTGAAACCTACCTTAATTAGTAAGATTTATTCCTACCTTCAATTCATTAATTAGTAATTATAATATTAAAGTTTTAAAAAAAACCCAATACAACAATCGTTGCCACAATATCACACATAAGTAAAAACTCGATCCCCTCGGGCAACTGGTTGTCACATTAAAATCCCCCCTACATGTGATCGTTTATTCCCATTGGGTTTAGATTTAATTTCTCATATGTTTGGCTGGGCTTTTCTCTCTGCACCATCCAAAGCTTATTTTTTTTCAGTAAGCCAATTTCAACTTTTTTTTAGAGGCGTATTTTCAGTCAGTTCACTGATATTATCACATTTCCTCATCAAGTACACATTTCTCACTCATTACATCAGGTGCGCCTAATCCATTATTCTTAGCATGCAGGAAGAGTCGGTATGGCCCAAAATGTCTAGATACTGATTCGACCTTATGGTTCCCGGTACAACAGTAAAAGGTCTGAGCACCATACACGTGAAACAGTCTGTTACCTGGAAAACTTCCAGAGGTCCATATGGGAGGATACGTTTAATAAAATAAAGTTTTTGATGGATAAGAAGGAAAGTGCAAACATTTAAAGAGTCCTGAAATTTCTAGACCAACATCTAAAAGATTTTTGGATGTGTGCGCCTGTGTATATCAGAATTTGTCAACAGCCATTGCGTAAAAGGGACTTATAAGACATGCGTCTTATTACACAAATAAAACTCCTCGACTCGCAGTCAAAGTTTTTGAGTGGTTATGTAAAATCATGGCTGTACAAGAGATAGAACGTTTTTATTGGCGGAGCAAGAGTTTCCGCTCGTGACTGTGGATGTACGAAGAGAGATAGTTACCGTTCGGTAGCAAAGTTGGAAGAGTGTGGATGACAAGGATTCTACTTTAAGCTTGTCCTGGGCTCAGTCGATCGCGTATCAAGTATTACAGTTTTAATTAATGGTTCCATACGGAGTTATTGTTAGCTGGTCATTACTTTGCTGTTAGATCACACTTAATTTTACAGTTTGCCCAGGAATGCTAATTGGGAAGTTTACTGCCTGGTCAATGCGCTGCTGGTATGGAAAAAAAAGTAAATTCTTAGACTGAAATATATCGTACTGCATTTACAAACCACGAATAATATATAAACTGTCACTCTTAAAGTGAAATGTCCAACTGTATTTACGAAACTCATACCAAAAATACCAGATAATACATTAAGTGCGACTCTTAGAGTAAAATATATCCGACAGCATTTGGGAAACACTCACAAGTAACATATAAAATACTAATTCCAGCTCTAAAAGGAAAATATATCCAACTGCATTTGGGAGTAGTCAACACTGAGACAGTCACACTTGCTTCCCGGCCTGATGAAGGATTTCTTTATTAGTTCAAAGCTATTTGCCTTTCTAAATTTTTCAAGTGAATTTTAAAAAGTCGTGTATTTGATTTGCGTGCTCCACGTATTTTGTGTAATACATCCAACTGCAACTACAAAATTTTGGGAATGAACTTTATCTCTGGTACAAGAATGCTTCACTGGCACTCTAAAATTTGCTTTCCCTCTATCCGTAAGTAAATACTTAATAATGAAGCAACTTTTCTCATTTGAGATCAGTTATCTGTTGTCTCATCACTTCTCGTATCATCTAAATGTTAATTAGACCCTTAGAGAAGTGCGACTCTCAGAGTAAAATATATCTCTTAGAGTAAATAAGAGTCGTAGTGTAGTGCGACTCTTAAAGTAAAATACATCCGACAGTATTTGGGAAACACTCAAGAGTAACGTATAAAATACTAATTCCAGCTCTTAAAGAGAAATATATCTAACTGTATCAGTTATCTGTTGTCTCATCACTTCTCGTATCATCTAAATGTTAATTAGACTCTTAGAGCAGTGCGACTCTTAGAATAGTGCGATTCTTAGAGTAGTGCGACTCTTAGAGTAAATAAGAGTAGTAGAGTAGTGCGACTGTAAGAGTAAATTACATCCGACAGCATTTGGGAAACACTCGAGTAACATATCAAATACTAATTCCAGCTCTTAAAGGGAAATATATCCAACTGTTTTTGGGAGTCGTCAACTAAGACAGTCACACTTGCTTCTCGGCCATAATAAACGACTTTTTTATTTGTTCAAGATCTTTCAAGTTGCCTTTCATAATTTATAGTGAATTTTAAGAAATTATGTATTTGGTTTGCGTGTTGCACGTATTTTGCGTAATACATCCAACTGCAACTAAAAAGTTTTGAGAATGAACTTCATCTCTGGTGCAAGAATGCTTCACAAGCACTCTAAAATTTGCTTTCCCTCTATCCATAAGTAAATACTTAATAATGAAGCAACTTTTCCCATTTGAGATCAGTTATCTTTTGTCTCATCGCTTTTCGTATCATCTAAATGTCAATTAGACTCTTAGAGTAGTGCGACTCTTAGAGTAAAATATATTTCTCAATGTCCAACTGTATTTACGAAACTCATAACAAAAATAACAGATAATAGATTTAGTGTGACTCTTAAAGTAAAATATATCCGACAACATATGAGAAACACTCGCGAATAACATATAAAACACTAATTCTAGCTCTTAAAGTGAAATATATCAAAATGTATTTGGGAGTTGTCAACTGAGACAGTCACACTTGCTTCCCAGCCATGATGAAGGACTTTTTTATTAGTTCAAGATCTTTCAAATTGCCTTTCTTAATTTTTATAGTGAATTTTAAGAAGTTATGTATTTGTTTTGCGTGCGTCAAAGTATTTCGTGTAATACAACTGCAACTACAAAATTTTGAGAATGAACTTCATCTATGGTGCAAGAATGCTTCACTGGAACTCTAAAATTTGCTTTTCCTCTAGCCGTAAGTAAATACTTAATAAGGAAGCAACTTTTCCCATTTGAGATCCGTTATCTGTTGTCTCATCACTTCTCGTATTATCTAAATGTTAATTAGACTCTTAGAGTAAAATATATCTCTTAGAGTATATAAGAGTTGTAGAGTAGTGCGACTCTTAGAGTAAAATATATGTCTTAGAATATATAAAAGTCGTAGAGTAGTGCGACTCTTAGAGTAAAATATATCTGACAGCATTTGGGAAACACTCAAGAATAACATATAAAATACTAATTCCAGCTCTTAAAGGGAAAATATATCCAACTGTATTTGGGAGTTGTCAACACTGAGACAGTCACACTTGCTTCTCGGCCATAATGAACGACTTTTTCACTAGTTCAAGACCTTTCAAGCTGCCTTTCTTAATTTATGGTTAATTTTAAGAAGATATGTATTTGTTTTGCGTGCTTCACGTATTTTGTGTAATACATCCAACTGCAACTACAAAATTTTGAGAATGAACTTCATCTATGGTGCAAGAATGCTTCACTGGAACTCTAAAATTTGCTTTTCCTCTAGCCGTAAGTAAATACTTAATAAGGAAGCAACTTTTCCCATTTGAGATCCGTTATCTGTTGTCTCATCACTTCTCGTATTATCTAAATGTTAATTAGACTCTTAGAGTAAAATATATCTCTTAGAGTATATAAGAGTTGTAGAGTAGTGCGACTCTTAGAGTAAAATATATGTCTTAGAATATATAAAAGTCGTAGAGTAGTGCGACTCTTAGAGTAAAATATATCTGACAGCATTTGGGAAACACTCAAGAATAACATATAAAATACTAATTCCAGCTCTTAAAGGGAAAATATATCCAACTGTATTTGGGAGTTGTCAACACTGAGACAGTCACACTTGCTTCTCGGCCATAATGAACGACTTTTTCACTAGTTCAAGACCTTTCAAGCTGCCTTTCTTAATTTATGGTTAATTTTAAGAAGATATGTATTTGTTTTGCGTGCTTCACGTATTTTGTGTAATACATCCAACTGCAACTACAAAATTTAGAGAATTAACTTCATCTCTGGTGCAAGAATGCTTCACTGGAACTCTAAAATTTGCTTTTCCTCTAGCCGTAAGTAAATACTTAATAATGAAGCAACTTTTCCCATTTGAGATCCGTTATCTGTTGTCTCATCACTTCTCGTATTATCTAAATGTTAATTAGACTCTTAGAGTAAAATATATCTCTTAGAGTATATAAGAGTTGTAGAGTAGTGCGACTCTTAGAGTAAAATATATCTGACAGCATTTGGGAAACACTCAAGAGTAACATAAAAAAATACTAATTACAGGTCTTAAAGGTACATATATCCAACTGTATCAGTTATCTGTTGTCTCGTCACTTCTCGTATCATCTAAATGTTAATTAGACGCTTAGAATAGTGCGACTCTTAGAGTAGTGCAACTCTTAGAGTAAATAAGAGTCGTAGAGTAGTGCGACTGTAAGAGTAAAATATATCCGACAGCATTTGGGAAACACTCAAGAGTAACATATAAAATACTAATTTCGGCTCTTAAAGGGGAAATATATCCAACTGTATTTTGGAGTTGTCAACATTGAGACAGTCACACTTGCTTCTCGGCCATAATGAATGACTTTTTCACTAGTTCAAGACCTTTCAAGCTGCCTTTCTTAATTTATGGTTAACTTTAAGAAGATATGTATTTGTTTTGCGTGCTTCACGTATTTTGTGTAATCCATCTAACTGCAACTACAAAATTTTGAGAATTAACTTCATCTCTGGTCCAAGAATGCTTCACTGGCACTCTAAAATTTGCTTTCCCTCCATCCGTAAGTAAATACTTAATAATGAAGCAACTTTTCGCATTTGAGATTAGTTATGCTTTGTCTCATCACTTCTCGTATTTCTAAATGTTAATTAGACATGCCATGCATCTAAGAAAAAAAAATATACGAACACATCTTCTATCCGAGAGCAATAAATATGAACTTGAATTTAATATGCTTCAAAAGGAGTTTAGCATGTATTAACGTACAACATGCAAATTTCACATTTTCCTCTCTTCACGTCGCGAGAAACGTTCCGAAATGTCACATGTCGAAAGAAGAAGCCAATGAGAGCGCATAAGAAGACTCGAACATTTCCAGCACAGTTCGGCATTTTTCACTATCAAACGCTCGGAAACTTGGTTTACATTAGCCTGGGGCTTACTACTTTTTTTTCCGGCGTGTTTGTACTAGGGCTTTATTTGCAGGGGGCTCAAAAAAAACGACAGATAAAAAAAAAGAGAAATATTTCTGCATCCTTCCCATAGGTACTCATTACGGAGTCGAGAAAAAGCATTTATGGGGTAAAGAAAGATGGGGGGGGGGGGGAATTCGGAAAAACGTGCACCAATGGAAATGAAGGACGAAGAGGGAAGGTGCACCGCGCGCCCTTTCGCTGGCTCCAAACAAATCCCGTACGAATTGCTGGGGCTGTTCGAATTGTTTGCGAATCGGTGGGGGAACAAAGTGTTTGCTCAAAGCTGAAAATCACTGCCAGGTTCTTTATTTGGAGAAGAACGGATTCAATTATGGCATCTGATTTTACGTGCAGTCTATTTCTGCACGAGGGCGTAAAACGTGCCTGATTTTTGTTCCATCAGTTTTCTTCTTCTTTTTTTTTAATTTATTAGCATTGAGCAAGGAGTTCCGTATTTTTTATTTACATATTAAGAGCTTTAACGGAAATCCCTGTTCCGCATATTATTTAGGTGATAATGAAATATGGAAAAATAAATAGTTCTCAAATTCAGAATTATGGAATTGTTTTATGAATTCTGTGTCTTTGAAATTATTGTATTTATAGATGAGATAACGTATTAATATATTTAAAATTCGGAATATCTGCATATGCTCTAGGTGTTACGTATTTTTTATTTACATATTAAAAGCTTTAGCGTAAATCCTTATTCCGCATATTATTGAGGTGATAATGAAATATGGAAAAATAAATAGTTCTCAGGTTCAGAATTATGGAATTGTTTTATGAATTCCGTGTCTTTGAAATTATTGTATTTATAGATAAGATAACGTATTAATATATTTAAAATTCGGAAAATCTGCATATGCTCTAGGTGTTACGTATTTTTTATTTACATATTAAAAGCTTTAGCGTAAATCCGTATTCCGCATATTATTTAGGTGATTATGAAATCTGGAAAAATAAATAGTTCTCAGGTTCAGAATTATGGAATTGTTTTATGAATTCCGTGTCTTTGAAATTATTGTATTTATAGATGAGATAACGTATTAATATATTTAAAATTCGGAAAATCTGCATATGCTCTAGGTGTTACGTATTTTTTATTTACATATTAAAAGCTTTAACGGAAATCCCTATTCCGCATATTATTTAGGAGATTATGAAATATGGAAAAATAAATAGTTCTCAGGTTCAGAATTATGGAATTGTTTTATGAATTCTGTGTCTTTGAAAGTATTTTCTTGTATTTATAGATGAGCTAACGTATTAATATACTTAAAATTCGGAAAATCTGCATATATTCTAGGAATTTCATAAATATTATTCCAAATATTCATGTACATTTTATAACCCTTTCGACCTCATACTTATAAACAAAATATAAACTAAAGACACGCCGGGCTACTATCATTAATGATATTTTTCAAAAAGCAGGAATATATAGAAAACTTAGTACCCTTAAATATTACGTACAGCAAGTGTGATCAAATCTCGGTACTACAATATATACTTTTAGCTTTAACTTTCAGCGCTTACTGACAGTTCTTGCATTCTAATCAGTGGAATTAATGAAATAACTATAGCATACGACCACTGTTATGTCACACTTTCTGTTGGCTACTCTTTGCCTTAAAACGGGAACACTAATACAGTGGCAGATTATGCATTTGAGGAGCCCGAAACGGAAATAGTATATTTGGGGCCCCATCTAATGTTTTTAGATATTAATTCACTTAATTAAATACAAAAAAGACGTTTGAATATTTTTAGAAAAACTTTTTATTTTATGATCAGAACAATATGACAAAAAAAACATTTTTAACGTAGGATTACGTCCCCCATAACGGTCCTGCGGAATGGAAAATTTCAGACGCTAAAACAGTCCGTCCGTCCGTCCTCGCGAGTTATAATTTTGGCAGCGTGCCAAACCCAGTCTATCGCTTGGACAAGTTAAACAGAAAAGTACCAAGATGGGTCAAAATTTTGACATGCATATATGTATACAATATATACATACGTACATATATATAGATATATATATAAAAGAGGTAAGCAACGATAAGTCATCCTACGTTAATAACCCGTGGTAGTTTCGTTAGAAGAGACTACCTGAAATTTTTTTTGAAATATTATTCGGAAATATTATTAGGTGCTTAAAGTGCTCACTTCCCTTAAGAGAGACTCGGAATTGTACGTTCACATTTTTATTGCATGAACAAAACATTATACAATATTAAGCTATCATAAAGCGTTAAAGAGTAAAGTTAGATACACGTATGTAATTATGTCTGATCACAGAGATCAGAATAATATAGAGAAGGCAAGGACTCTGGGGACAGGTTAAAGGTGTCGATGTCGGACCAGATAGTGTTATATCCTTATCTTTTATATGCCTTTGCGGAGTGTCCAAACTTCTGTTAAATCATTGTGCAAGCGTTAGACCCAAATTCTACGAATTTCCAAAGGAAACTGCATGTTTTTGCCTTCCCAGTGTACACAATAGTGACTACCTAAATGAAAAATTTTAATATGGGAGTAGCTAAAATTATTTAGTTGATTTCGAGGCCCCTGGGACTTCGGGAGCCCGAGGCTTGCGCCTCCACCGCCTATGCGGAAATCCACCACTGCACTAATAATCTACACCAATAAAATATACTATTAAAGAAAATACATATATATATAAGTATGTATGTTATACGATTATTATTAAGTTTTTGCTCGAGGGCAAATTATATAGATTTAGAGTCTGAACAGAGATATCTGAAAAAGTATAAAGATAATATCAAGTATCTTAAAATAATATTTTAACAGAAATTTTTATAAAGAAAATATTTCTTTATTTCGTTAATCGCTGAATAGCATATAAACAAATTAATAAAGTACGGAATACAAGAACTACATATAAAAACAGAATATTGCAGTCCTTTATTGTTCCTTGGTTACAATTACGAGTTCGTTGTGAATAGAAACCACCCATTATTTTGTAAAAGTACTTAATATCGTTGGTATTTTTACGTTGTCTGCAGAACATCGCTTGATATTACGAATCATGTGTATCCACGAATTATATCTACCAGACTGGTTGTTTTTTGCAGTCACTTTAGCAACGCGGAGTTTGAAAAAATGATTATCATTCATGTGCTGATCTTCTACCATCGGTTGATGATTTTGTACCGTTGGTTTTCCTTTTTCAACATTCTGGCCTGTAAAAACATTTTTGGTGCTTGAATCTCTTTCTGAACTTCTGGTTTTTTGAGCTGCAGCTCGAGGCTTAACATTTGCTAGTATCCTATCCCAGGGACTTCCAGTTCTTTTCTTGCTTATATCTGCTTCTTCCAGCGAATCCACATGCTTATTTGAAGCATCCTCTTTGTCCCGAACTGAAGTTTCTTCTATTCCTTTTTCACTGAACTCCTGGTCATTTAAATTAACTTCAGTGGCTATTTTATCTGTAGAAATTATCTGTAGACCAAAATTATCGTCACTTTGTTGATTCATAACTGGCTGTTTTACAACAGAATCGTCAACAAAATTGATGCGACATTCTTCCATCTTTTTATTATTCGAAAGAAACTCCAACTCTGGTTCAAGTTCAACTGGATCTGTACCCAAGTTACCCATGGAAATATTGCTCAGAGTTTTGGATTTTATAGACTGATGCTCGGCTATTTCATCAAAACACCTGAACTGTTCACCCTCAAAAGCTCCCAACATGGTGGGTTCATCGTAAGATGTCCTGTTTCTTAAATCATGAGTACTTCTGTTCATATTTAGACTCATATAACTAAATTCATTCTGACTAAAGTTATTTGAAGGCAGATTATTCGCATTATTTGACGCGTATCGTGATTGATATCTATTGGGTCTAAACTTAGCTGTCGAATTTGGTTCCTCAATGTCATCCTCTTCTGATACGTCTTCATATACACGTTTGTAGACAACTTTGCTTTCAGAATTAGGATTTATTTGCTCATTTATATCCTTATACAATTTTCTTTCTACTGTATAATAATCATTGCACACATTATTAGGAACACTGAGAGAGTGACGTATTCCTTTTCTTTTTAGACGTGTTTCAACCTCTTTGTTTTCATTTTCAGAACTGGTGTCTGAATCGGAAAACTGTAATTCTTCACTGCTCGAGGGAACAGTTCTAGACTGGTTTTCCTTATTCTTTATTCCTTTTATAATATGATGTTTGGATTCATTTGCGACCTGAACATTTTGTCTAGATGGTTTGGTTTTAGGCCGTGTGGCGACTTGAACGCGTGAAACGGATCCATTTTCATCCAAATTCTTTTCTTTCGATCTTTTTTGAGCCGATTTTTGCAATTTCTTGGATTTTTTTCTCTTTTTTCTTTCTGTCAAAATAAGAACGAGACATGCAATAGACAGAATAACTCCAGTGACACCAAAAAGAGCCATAATAATAAATAAAGCTTCCTGACGTTTGCTCTTTGTATACTTCATTGGTTTCACTTTAGGCCACTTGTCTTTAACTTTTGATTCTTTCTTCTGTCTCCCAAGGATGTTATTCCCATCAAAATCCCCAAAAAGTTGAACATGAATGAAGTCGTTCTTATTACTTGGTGCGGACATAGCTTCTTTATTAACTGTTTTGTTCTTTTGGGCTAAATTGTTATTCTCCATCTTATCAAACTTTGATGGTTCTTTGTTTTTCTCCAAAGTTGTTGAATTTTCTCCAGACAGTTCATTGTACATTACACCAAAGTTCCTCACCCTCTCAGTAGATATGATGGATTTGTTGAGATTCCTTAATATTTCTTTATCTGGGTCCTCATATTTATTATGGTCTACACTATTTTCAGTTTTTTGTCTATTTGCAAGGATATTCCAATTACCTGTGAGGTTTGTGAGCTTGTTAGAATCAACAGAGTTTCCTAAAAAAATTGCTTTATTCACGACAGAAGTCATTTCATGTAGGTCTGCTGAGTTGGGAGGTTTCAACTGAGAGATCGCCCTATCCACTTTACTATATTTCTGCCAGTTTTCAGGCACCTGATTCCGTGCATTCCCAACATTTCCTTTAGCACTTAAGATTTCTTTTTGAAAGTCTGCAACTGTGTTTAACATGCTATTATTCCCAGTATGTGTCAGTAACTTTTTTTTATTCTTTTGGATTGTAAATCCTTTACGGAATGGTCGATAACTTGATGCAAACTGAAATCCTAAATTTGAATCTTCTTCGAGTAGCGGTGATATATTTTTTTTAATATGCTTAAAGCTGAGTTTTGTGCTAAATTTGTCAGGAAATCTGTTTCCAGATTCACTTTCGAAAAGACTCTGTTGTCTGTCCCTGGGTTTTGGATTTTTGCTACGTTCAACGAAAAATTTCCCACGTAATCTGAGGTCTCGGTTCCAGTGCCGTTTATCTGACGGATAATTCTTTTGCTGAAATACGTATAGATTTCTCTTAACTGATGCCAACTTCTTTCCTTTTGCATTTAGACTGGAATGGGGAATACGATTTCCTGAAAGGTTTCGAAACGTGCTTTTACCCTTAGACATGGGTTTTAAATATGGATAATCTGGTGTTTTATAAAGCCTTCTTGGAACCTTTTTTACGTCCCTCATTCTTGCATTCCAAAACTTCTGTGAATTTCGGCTCGTATCAGAGAATGTGCCAAGCTTTGAATCTCTCTCAAGATGATACTTAAAATCCTTTTTAGGAGATGAAATCTTAGAAAAGTCACCGATTCTGTCAGAATACATATTTCGATTAAATATACCAGTTGCCTTGTTTCTTGAGGATTCTACTTTATTATCAAGGTAACCAAATCTTTTAGTAGGATCTATTTGAATTAGACGTCTTGATTTACTATTTTGATTTGAAAAAGGAAAATTTGCTCTTCCATATGCAGATTTTTGCTGTCGACGAAAGCGACCAACAAGACTATTTTCATGATCAGCATTTCTTCCTAGTCTTTGATTAGCAAGAAAATTGACTTCAGAGGGTGAGATGAACTCTTGAATAGTCTGGAGAGTGTCTGGGTGGGATCTCAGCAATAAAATATACCTCCTATTTCGAAGATGCCTGTTTTGATTTCTCTCTTGCATTTTTGATACTATTTCTCCATTTTCATACGGGCTATCTTCTCGGACAGTATTCTTTTGCGAAGAATTCAAAGCCAGATTAAAATCACTTTTGTGCCTGCTGATTGCATTCCTCATTACGTTGCTTGAAGTTACTTTGTCAATTGAATTACAGATCAATATACATAATTCTAGAACTATCAAAAGTTGGAAGGTTTTCTGTTGAAATAATCTGGCACATAGTATCAAATAATATGAAGGCGTCATAAGCTGATATACGTCCAGCAATAGTAAAAATTGCTGAAATCATTAATAACTCTGACTCTATTTTTAAAATAAAACAGCTAAGGGCAACATGAAATGCAATTTTGAGGCATGCTTGCTCGTAACTTTGTATCAACATAACAATTAAATGAACAAAATACAAAAATAAAAATTCCCTTTCAAATCCATTGTTTCGGGGATGCAAAATTATATAATTGTTGCAATGAATCTATAAACTCCTCTTGTATATATTCACTTATATTGTTGTGATTGTTGATTAGAGGAGCAAGTTTCATTAAAAAAGAAAATAAACTCAAACAACAACTTTATCGGAATTTCGTTTATTGTACTAACTTGACGCATTTTTACAGTTTTAAGTTTTAAACAAATTCAAGAATTTGTAACGCTGGTTTAAAATAAAACTATCCAATTTCATATATGCGTGTCCTACTTTTTAAATTAAGAACTAGATAAAACGAGGTTAAGTCCTGGTATATAATTCCCTTGATAAGCTATAGTCCCCAATTCTGGTGGTATAATTCTAGCAGTATGTTATTATTTTTTTCAATATAACTTTTTTTTAATGGATAATTTGGCAGTGTGCTGAATAAAGAGTTTACTCTTAATTCTCAAATCATACCTATAATGTATTTCTTTATACAATCTCTGAATATCTTTAGGCAGTTCTTACAGTTAGTTTCCATTTGTCTATAATTTCAAGATTTGTCCATGAATGAGAAATATATATGAATTAGCGCATGTTTCGCCTCAAATTCTTTGCTTGAACGTCCTGGAGACATTAAGCCCATTAATACTGTGGCGCCATTAATTAATCATTCTCGAGACTACAAATAAAATTCTAACGTCACCAGATTTGGCAAGAAATCAGATGAAAAGGTGATAAAACCATGACTGGTAGCTAATTGGACAAACAAGCTTAAAAGGTGGCAATACTTTTAAAATCCTATTTATAAAAACATTGAGCCAGGTTAGTAAAAATGTTGCCATAAAAGGGAATAGAACCCTCGTGAAACGAAATATTTCGTTCATAACAGTCCATTATATTCGAGCACGCTTTTAAGATCACGACTATTCATGTTGTTTAATAATAATGTGCTTGGGTGTATAGAGATGCTTACATATGTTGTTGCTTATGCCACTTGACCGACAGCAACATCAGATCAAGTCCCGAAGGCGATGGGCGACGAAGATGCGGCTCCTGTTTTGAATTAGCACCACAAGGATCGGAGCCCGAGTTGGCTAAATGACCGGTCCCGTAATTTTGAACCGAGTCAAGTGGCGAGACCGGAACTCTTGACCCCGGACCTCCAGAGGTAAATTTGAGAACTTGGAGGACATTGCCGCCACGCCCTTTTTTACGTGCCCCGGCCACCATTAGTGAACAGGGCGGTGGATTTGTAGCGACGAGCATCGAACCAGGGACGTTCAGATCACTGACCCGCTGCTCTTGCTAACTGGGCCACCGTGCCCTGCTCTTACATATAAAAAATGCCAGTGCTTACATATAAAAGATTGGAGTAAAAAAAATTGTACGGTCGGGGCACCCCCCGTCAGAAATGAAGTTCCTTACGTTATTTTTTCAACTCTAAACGTGATTCAATATGTAGATTTCTATTGATTATATTAGTGTATTTTTAAAATAACAAAAACGAACAACTTCTCTTTTTGTATTATTATTAAAATAATAAAAGTGCACGCATATATTTTCATTGTATGTTCTGGAAAATATGAATAAACAATCTAAATCTCCGTATTCAAATTCACTACTTAGTATACTTCTTGCACTAATTGGATTTTGACAAGCATTTAAGTAGGATGAACTATAAAGTTGCAGTCGAAGGACTGATGCAGATATTTGAAGATGTAAAATTCTTATGAGAGATGAAAAAAGGCAGTTATCGTCGCCAGCAATGTCTATGTACATGATGTAATATGACGTTTGGCCTTGAACATTCATCATGTTCCTCGTATGGGGCTTCAAATTATGGAAAACTTGGACTTATTACTTGCTGAGCTTCAATATTTATTGGTTGTTGAATTTGAAACTGACTATAGATTAGTTCTTCACAGTTTGTGTCATGGCGATGATTAGTTTATTTATTATTTTCGATTAATACCGTCGGTAATGAATCTTCTTTCGATGATAGAACTGAGTCAAGCTCAGCACATTGCTTTTTTAATTTCAATTTATTTCCATATCTTTTAGCACGTTCAGCATTTTTTTATTATAAAAAATTAATAAAAACTAATATCATTTTTTATTGTTATTAAGGTTGTTCGGACAATACCAAGCAAGTCAAAATAAAAAAATCTAAATTTTTTATTAAAATTAAAAATCTTAATATATAAATTAATTATTTTAATTTCGATGTTACCAAGCATAATTTTTAATCGAATTAATTTTATCATTTAATCACCAACAAAAATAAAATAATGACACAATATAAATCCTGTGTGAATCAAAACAATAACAAACAAAAATAAGTTTAAATAATATTTACACGTGTTTAGAATTGAGGTTATACAGCTGACCGCGCACAGTGCTTGCTACTCGAATCTCGATACTCGCACAAACACACAAACACACATACAACTGCAGTTTTTGTTTCTCGACTTTCCATCATAAAATTGCAAAAATGACACAATATAAATCCCGTGTGAATTAAAACAATAACAAACAAAATAACCAGTGCCCAAACACAAGAATACCAGGCACTCACCCAATAACTCTGACAGCTACCGAGGCCCGAATTCGGGAACTGTCACACTCCAGACCAAGCCGATAGCACCACGCCATCCCGATGATGCAAAAGGCCACTAAAAAAGAGAAAGAGAGGGAAAGGTCGCCTGGAGGGAGCATAACGCTTTTTTCTTACGTGACGATTTCTGACAGTTCACTCTACTGTAAGCCACGTAAAAGAACTTCGTTCCAAAAATTTTGAAAAAACATGAAGTTTCTCACATACACATACACATTGCTTAGTACTTAGACAAAATGGAGAGTTTCAAGGGAAAAATTGACTCATGGATGGTAAAAAAGCATCCCAGTGCTAACTGCAATACAATCAAATTGTCTGCCTCATATACATATCCAGCGTACAGGTAGCCTTGAACCTAGGTTTTGCCCTTGTTATGGGCTCCTCAGCAAGGCATAAACGATGAGTACCCCTCTAAATTTTTACTGGTGACTGACTAATGACTGCATTTGTCAGTCACAAGTAAAAATGGAGAGAAATTCTGCGTTAGTAATGTCCTTCCCTCCAGAGTACTCAACAGTTATACCTTGGTGAGGAGACCTTAACAAGGGCGAAACCTAGGTTCAAGATTATCTGGAGATGTGTATATCTGCTTTTAGCATTACCTATGCATCTTGTTAGATTTGCATCAAGGGGAAAAAAGGGGGAAATCTTGCAATCGTATGTTGTTTAAGAATTACACTCAATAACTACAATTTCGTTTAAAATGTAGTTGCTAAATGTAATAAACATATAATGAACCGAAAAAAAATGTTATTTTTCTTTGCTAACTCATTGAAGTTTACGAAAAAGCAAAAAGGGTTTAAAAGAACATAGAAAAGCTGAAGAAATCTGAATAATGTGTTGATTATGAGATAGCAGGATTAAAATGTAGGTCTTCGTCTCAAAAAAGAGCAAAAGTGACTGCACACGCACAATAGAAAAGGAAAATAAGACACCATGCAACCGATTGAGATAATGCATATATTTAATAGTATCTACGCGTACTAAATGAATTTACAAATTCACGTAATATCAGGATCCATGAAGCACCAAAAGAGTCTAAATCAGAATATTTTTGGACAAATTTTACTTTTTTAAACCAGTGAGCTGAAATATGTATACAACTTGACGTAAAAAAGGGTATAGTTAAAACAGGTTAAGCCTTGCGAGCCAAGAATCTAAGTGGCGTTCAACTTCTTTTCCTTGTAAGGTGCAGAATTCTGATTAAAAAATAGCTTTGGACATCTGAGCCTTGATTCTGACACTCAAAAATAGCACCGTTGGTTGCTGGTCTGACCTTTCAACTTTAAAATACATCTCTTGGCCATTTGTACAGAGGTCAGATTTTGATTCGCTGTCATATATTTAGAATTACATGTCTCTGATAGGGCCACGTACAGCCTAATCTAGGGAGGAAAAATTGATTTCGAACCTTCAGACAAAAATGGTATTCACTTTTTGGTCGTTGAAACACGAGTTTTAGATCAAAACCTCATTTTCTGATCACCAGGCTTCCCCAGCAGGTATATAGAACAAGTGTTGTTTCTCTACTCTCTTGGTCTTTTTAAACACCACAAGTAATATACCTTTAGATTCAGAGCATCAAAAGATGATCACGAAAGCATAACTATTTCAAATCTCAATCTTAGAAAAGTGAAATCCTTCTCTTACCGCCTGATGTAGCTCATAGCATCAAGATTGGGGTTAAATTTCCACTTCCAGTGTCAATGTTACTACAGGGAACCCATCTATGTATTACGATTGGAAATCCCCTTCATTGGACACGTAAGTTTTCAAGGCATAAAATACATGAAAAGCCTCACACGCTACTACATAAAAACAGTATTGGCTAGGAAACCCTTCGACTGCAGCATCTATAGAAACTGTTGATAAACACGCTGCAATAATTAACAAATATTAAAATATTCCAATTATTTTTACTGTTATGATTCAGAGAGTAATTCTAGAGGTTCGTTAATAAATATTTCTAATTGAAACTAGTTGCCTCTTCCAAAAGGACCACGATCCTAAACTTACATCTGATGTAACAGACACGCAGTCGTTTTATAATTGGAAATATCACCGAATAAATATTTAATAAAAGCATTTAATGAAAAATTTTCAATCGCCAGGCGACTCTTCTATTGAAAATTTATGGCATTTCTTTGATCTGTGAAAATGAAGATAGGTCTAGTATTCAACGCAGAATGACCAAAAAGAAAAAAACGTGAATTCAAGGAGGATTATAACCTGTAAATGATGGTATAAAAGTAATTAAACTAAGGGCTAGTAATGTTTTAATTCAAATCGTCCAAGTTTTTTCACTCTATTGAACAGATACTTTTGACCTTAAAAATATTATTTATCTTACTAATTTAATATCGTGAGAAAAATTTTTATGGATAATTTTTTTCAAGTTCTGTACATTTATAAAAGCGCAAGCAAAATAACAAGACGTGCACTTTTTTCCCGCTATAAGTTAATTTTAAGACAAGATAGGGAAAATATTAAGAAATATCATCCTTAAGCAAAGTTTAGAGTATTCTATAATAGCATCTTGAATAATTTTCAGTACAAATAAATTTGTACACTGGGATTCTATGAATTTAAACTACCTGGGATGGACATAGAAGTGAAGAAATGTGCAGTAGGTACAGTCAATAACATTTCTTAAAATAAAAGTATGGGGGATGCAAACGCGTTGTGCTACTTGAATATCGGAGCGTGAAAAAACTTGGACTGTTGCATTTTCATCTAGTTGGAGAGAGTTATTCAGTGTGTTGAATAGATTTCTCATCCTGGGTTCCTGATGCAACCATTATTTTCTAAATGTGGGACGGGAAATTTTTATTTATCAGATCCCCCGAAGATAAAATATCGTAAAATAGAAACGAGTATGCTCTACTGGAAAATGTTTTAGCTCTCACAAATTCTCTTTTTATAAAATAATTTCCATCGAGAAGTATACCAGAAGTGTTTAAACAGATAAATGTGGAAATTAAATCTGCAATTCTGATACATCTAAGATTGCAAAATTATATTTAATCACCAAACTATTACAAAAATTCTTCGTTGTGTTACTCCGATATGTTCAAAACCATAAAATTCATAAGAGTTGTGATCATTTGGCAAAGAATAAACACATTTGAAACTGCAGCTGGTGAATTAAAGATGCTGTTAATAATCGGCAGTTTGATCGGTTTCCAGTTCGTCAGAGGTATTTTCATAAGAGTCGCTTTGAATGGTAGGAAGTGAAGGTATAGGAATGAAAAAACGATCATCGAGTGATAATTTGCGAATTACTGAATGCGGATTAGTCTTGGATCTGATTCTACTCCTTGAAGAACTAATTTGAGTGTCAGACGCTCGAAGACCTACAGAAGTGTGCTGCGATGTTTCTCGAGTAGATAAAAAATGTGAAATATGCGAAACAGAACTTTCCGTCGAGGACTGGAATTTGGCTGTTTTACTCTCCTCCCCTCGATCATTTAATTCACTTTTCCGGACAGAATCTCTACGGTTGAAGGGTCCACCCCAACTAGTTTTGTCTCTGTCTTCGAACCTCTTGATATTAACATCTGTTCTGTCTTCAAATACACCTGCTGTGTTAAACCCACTACTCTTTGTTTTACAAATATTTCTTGACTGTTTACCATAAAACTTGACGTCTCTTTCATTTTGACAAATGCAGCTCTCTGATCTCGTAAAATTAGGAATTTCATCTGGTTCTACCCTCGATCGAAACAGTTTCTTGCTGTTTGTTTTTCTGAATGAGTTTGTAATGCCTTGGCACCTTTTAAAAACGTAAAGTATAAATGATGTTAAGCCGAATTTAGATCTATACTTAGATCGATCTTTCCTTTTCAATCTTTCCGAGTTTTTTGGTCTTAACATCGATCTAAAAATTAATGATGCAACTCCTACTGCTTTCTTAGTTCCATAAATTACACCAGCTGCGGGAATAGTTTCCCATTCTTCGTCTTTATCATATTCAACAACAAGTGAGAATACAAAACAGATAATTACTACGACCAAAATGGTTGCAATGAGAACAAAAAAATAAAGCTAGTAATGGTTCTTGATTTCTAATGCTATGTGATTCAGGCACATTATTTCTCTGCTGATCTTCCAGTTCTTTCTTTTGTCTGAAAAAATTCTTATCCTTGAGAAAATTTTTAAATATCGTAATATATACAACATCATCTGCATTATTGGCCTTTTCATTTTCAGAACTATTAAACAAAGAACTTACATTTGGTAACAGAATCACGTTGCCTTTGTTTCTAGCGATAATTTGTTTATTTTCAGATGGATTGATTCTACGATATTTTTGCTTAACTACGTTCACATTTTCATTTTCAGGAAAAATAAGGAAAATTGTCTTTGGGGTTGAGTTATTTGAAACATTTGAACTGTTTAAAAAATCTTTTGATGGATCAGTCACATTTTTCCTGTTGTTTTTGATTTGTGATGCACGTTCCCTGGGCAGTCTGATGTTTTTTAAAGGCTTGAACTTCTGAATGCCAGGGGAATCTGAGCCATATTTGCCTTCTTTAACATGCGGTTCTGGATGTTTACTAATAACTGTTTGTGAGAAAGGCTGTATCTTTTCAAAAGGAAAACTTTGGTCATATTTTTTAGCTAAGGTTACAGTTTCTTTTGCGTGGATAGTAGGAAATATCCGAGGAACTGCATTCTTATGAACCTCTGAATTACTAAGTACTGAACTTTCACTTATCCAAAGTCCAGTTACAGATTCGCTAATATTCTTTGTTTTCAATCGTTGCATACGTAGTTCTTTAGAAATAGCATTATATTTCTGTCCAGAGTCATTTGATTCCCTGTAGTGTGCCCTGTAGGGATCAAATAGCTTATCAATACGGCCTTTTAGATTGGTATGTTTAATTTCCGATGGAAAAATTTCACTTGAGTGTTTTAAACTTACACTCTTCACTTTTTCATTAGCATGAATATCAGGGGGGAAAGTGTGAAGACTTGGTTTCTTCGTAACTTTTGATTTAGTAACTTCATCCTTATTAGAAAGCTCAGTCACCCTTTTGCTGTTATATTTTATTTGAGAGAGATGTTTTCCGGGCTGTTTGATACTTTTAATAATGTGTCTGAACGTTATTTCAGACACATGGGAATCATTCTTATGTATTTTCCATGGATACTTTGATTTCGATTTTCGTTCGTGACGACTTTGCAACTTTTTATGATAACCGGATTTAACAATAAAATTCGAAGTAATTTTATCAAAACCCAAAGGCATATTCTTTGATGATGATCGCAGTGTCCTGACATCTTTTAAATTATTTTTTGGAGGAGATTTAAGCAGATAAGTATGAGGTAACCAATGATTTCTAGAGCGTACTAGACCTCTTTGTTCAAACTTTAATCCTACCTTTTTTGTTCCAGGAGAATGAAATCTTCCTTTAACAGCCTTTTTAAATTTGCGGTATTGAAGCATTGACACTGGAAATTTCTTTAATACCTTTTGTAGCGATGGGTGTTGGTTTTCAGCTTTGGAAATTATCAAACGACCTTTCCTATTTATAGAGCAATCTGAATCATTCAGCTGCTTTTTCATGACTGATGAGCTGTTAAGAACAGATTGGTGCCGAACTAAATTTGAGTTACTCTTATTAAAATTACGATAGTTTACGGATTCTTTGGAGGTATTGTTATCAAATTCTAACAGATCTCGATTGGTCTGCACTGTGTTTTTGTTACTTTGCTTTGGAATCTTTTTCTCTCTGTCGATGCAATAAATTTCTCTGAAATCTAATGAAAAGATAAAAAGGAGTAATGCTATTTGTTTATATTGAAGTGAAAACCATTTTAAGAAAGACATAGTATAATGCCTATTGATGTCTTCCAGTGCACTGACCAATCTATTTTAAACAAAGAACAAACTATGAAACTTTCACATTGTTGCAAACGGATCAACAGCGGGGCAAGCTTATAAATCTCTATTGTTATGAAATATCGTCAGTTTCTTATAATGAATCGAAACAAATGATGGATTTTATTTTTTTAATAATATAAACCACATTCATTATTTATTAAAACTGAATGCAGTGTACGCAACTACGAAAAGGAAATCGACCAAAAATTATTAATACGTTGAGAGCCATGTCAATATCACATGACTTTCTGTTCAGACGGCGGCTACTAATAATCCATGTTTTTACATTTATCAAGTACGTTTCTAAGTTATGTGACTTGTGATATTTTTTTAGACTTCAAAACTATAATTACTTAGAAGAGGTAATATGAAAAAAAATGTACTTTTATTTTAAATATGTACCAGTTCTCAGATATTATGAAACATTTCACGCCTTTGATAATTCATCTTCAAGTTCGAAATTATCAAAACAACCCAAATGAGAAATCCAACGTGACTCATCAATGGCTACATCTTTCCCAGTCCATTGGGGTTTTTACGTCGGAAGGATCCCTCACGTTCACATTAAAGAGAAATAAAGCCTTTACATAAGAACTCCGGGTTGGTTTGTCTCCAATTAATACGGTAAAAAAAGGTACACAAAAACGCATTGGCTGAAAAAATACGATATTGCTGAAATGGATTGCGACAGACCTTCAACTTGACCCCCCCCCCCCTCCCTCCAAGGAAGCAAAATATATCCGATTATTACCCCCGTTTTACAATAAGTAGGTATATTTCCCATAAAAAACTTTTTGTATTATACACTGCTCAAAAAAATTAGGGGAGCAAGCAAAGAAGTTAAGAAAACCGTGCGAGACAGCCACGTATTGGCATGATAGTACACGCGTATCAATGCGCAATACAGAAAAAAAGACGCAAAAAAATTTGTAATTGTTATCAAGCTTTAATTCTTCTGTTAATCAAGCTTTAATTCTTTGAAAATATGGAAAAAACATGAAAAGATGATTTAGGGCAGGGGTGCCAAACTCGCAGCCCGCGGGCCGCATAAGGCCCGCGACGAACATTTTTGCGGCCCGGCCAATATATTGGCACACAATAATATATAATAAAATAACCGACGCAGAATTATAATAAGATAGGAAGAATTCGCTAAATGTTTTTTAATGATACTCTTTTTTGCTATTATTAAACAAAATGCATATATTTATGTTGAATATACTGTAATTAGGTAAATAAACCTACGTTTCTATTAATATTGATTTTTTTGCGGCCCACCTATAGTTAAACCTTGTTTGTTTGGCCCAAGGTAGCCTTTGAGTTTGACACCCCTGATTTAGGGCAACAATTTGGTTACATGTAAACGATAAAGAAAAAGTATTGTTTAGAAATGATGCAAGATTTTTAATATGGTGTGTGGTCTCCTCGAACAGCTAAGACTGCTGCACACCTGTTTTCCATGGATGCGATGATGTTATCGATAACACTTTGGGGAAAACTGATCCACTCCTCAAGAAGTGCAATCTCCAAGTCTCGGAGAGTAAAAGGAGGCCTTGGTCTCGCACCAATGCGTCGTCCGAGCATGTCCCAAACATGCCTGATTGTATTCAGGTCAGGAGAGCACGCTGGCCATTCCATACGCTGTATTGTTTCAGCTTTAAGCATGTTCTCCACAAGACGAGCTGTATGCGGTCTGGCATTATCATGCTGGAAAACAAAGGAATCTCCAATGGCTGCAGCGTAAGGTATGACATGAGGTCTCAGTATCTCGTCTGCATACTTTTGGGCCATCAAAGTACCATTCCGACTGATATGCAGGTCCGTACGTCCACCTATGCTGATTCCACCCCATACCATAAAACCAGCTCGTCTGTATTGTGATCTTTCACGGACGAATGTGGGGTTACTTTGAGTGCCCCTTTCCATCCATACAAAAACACGTCGGGTGTCACACTCCAGACTGAATCGGGACTCGTCTGTAAACAGCACTTGGCTCCAATCATGTTGCTCCCAATCTCGATGTTCAGCAGCCCATCTTCTTCGGCCGCACGGTGGCGTGAGGTCAACGGAATGAAGACCACTGGCCTACGTGCATAGAGACCTTCCTGATGAAGCCTATTACGTACTGTTTGGCTTGACACCCTTCGTCCTGTTGCCAAAAGCAACTGTCTTTGCAGCTGAGTAGCATTGTCTGTTCTGTTTCGACGAGCTGTTAACAGTATATACCGGTCATCAGTTGCTGTAGTGGCGCGTGGCCGAATTGCCCTGGTCGACGTCTAACATTCCCTGTTTCTTGGAATTGATTCCACAGCCTTGCAACGACACTTCTGGCGTCTCCAACAGCGTCCGCGACACTACGTTGTGTTTGCCCGGATTCAAGTCTGCCTATAATACGCCATGCCATGGATTCCGGTAAATCACGCTGTTGAGACATTTTCAAGTCACCTTTTCTCAAAAAGAATAACTGAGCAGTCGAATTTCACAGTTAAGGCAGTGAAACAGACGTTTCTGCAACATCCCGATTTCCGCCCTTATGTTCTTTTTCTGGTTTTTGACGTCATGAACTTTGATTTGCATATGAAGTTTTCTTCTTCTGTTTCCTGCTAGGCTTTAAATTATGGATGATTTATTTTATGTTACTTATCGGTGTAAGTATTTGCGTAATTTCGTTAAAACCATGTGCTCCCCTAATTGTTTTGAGCAGTGTACATACATACAATACATATTACATTTTTTTAAATACAATCTACAGTGTATATAAATGAATATCCCAACTTTGCAGGGCTATTCAAAGAAAACTAAACAAAGTACAAACTTGCTGTTCATCGGAAATCAGCAATAACAGTTAAAAGTTTAAATTGGACACAGTTATAAGTGTTCAATGTGAGCCCCTTTAATAACACGAAGGATATCGTGGTGATACAATATCTTATCCCATATTCTTTTCAGCATGTCTGGGTTTGAAAGGCTGCAGATATGCGTGTCTTAAGTTCGTCAACGACATTCGGTAGCGGTGGAACAAACACCTGACGTTTGATGTAGCCCTAGAAAAAAAGAAAAAAAAAGTTTGTACTTTGTTTAGTTTTCTTTCAATAGCCCTGCAAAGTTGGGATATTCATTTATGTATACACTGTATTAAAACTGCTAACAAAAAATCGTAGTTTGTATACAAGAATGTCATTTAAGATAAGTCAGTAGGAGAAAAATTTCGCAACAGTGGTAAAAGCCACTTTGGTGAGGTATATATTCATTTATCTATTTTATTTCAATTTATTAACAGGTTCTATGTCCTAATCAGTGGTGGGCTTCAGTCGGTTCGCACCGGTTCTGTAGAACTGATACCTACATTAGGTATGGGTTCTACAGAACCGATGCGAACCGGCTGAATCCCACCACTGTGTGTGTGTATATATATATATGTAACATACCGACCCAGTCCCATGTTAATGGAAACCGGAGTCGGCATGTCACACCTCAAAAACTTGTAGTCGTAACCAGAAAGACGATTCGATTCATTTAACACATACGTTTATTTATATAGTTATTGACATCGATGACGGCGGTTTACTAGGCAACAGTGCCACGCCAAAATCTGCTCTTCGAGGTATGCTGGAACTTATATAACTTTACCTCATCACGCGATTAAAAGGTGTGTCTTAATGGTTGATTGGTTTAAAGTTAGTATTGATGCGCAGAACTGATTTACTCTCGTAGTGACGCCACGCAACTTCTCTTTAGTTAAAAAAGACAGCTATCTTGAATGATTTTGCCTAAGTCTGTAATAATGGAATTTAACGCGAATGCCCAAAGGGAATTAAATGTTTTAAGGGATTAAAAAAGGGTTTGTAATTTGGAATAGTAAAGTGAGGAATTAATAGTTTTTAAATGTTAAGATTGTTGAATTAAGAAATTACTAGTTTTTAATATTATATATATATATATATATATATATATATATATAGTTTTTAATTGTTTCTTTTTTTGGGGGGGTGGGGGAGGGGGACTATGCTGGTATTTAATCCTAGGTTTACCTCTACAATGAATTAGGAACCATAGGAATATTTGTCAAATCATTGTTTTAATTTTAACTGCCACTGAACTTATACCCTTTTGCATGGTTCATTGCTCATGCGAAGTAAATAAACTTTTATTTTTTACGGTGTAGAACATATTGCCTCAAATTTACTATCCTAACCCAAATGCATGGTTCTTACAGAATATTCGAAAATAATTCCCGTGGATTTTTTTTCGGGTTTTTCTAACGTTCAAAGTAAAATTCTCACCCATTTAGTTAAATCTAAGAATTTCAACCAGCAGTAAATACATTAGATCAGTGTGGTCCAACCTTTAGTTACCCGAGGGCCAATCAAACTTTAGTATAGGAATGTGAGGGCCAGAGCCATTCCAGAAAGAAAACGAATTACAAATTATATTCAAAAAACTTTTATTAAAATTTATATTAAAAGAAGTTTAATATACTAGTTTAATATACCACTTCATTTTACAGTCGAGAAATCAATGTGATGATTGGCACTGCTTTCCTGATACAAGTTTATCAATGTCTACTGTAAGTTCAGCAAGGCAAAGTCTCAGGCTCGATTCCAGTGAAGCACTTTCAATTTGATTTCTCGTTTTTGATTTAATTTGTTTGAGAGCAGAAAAAGCACTTTCGCACACGTATGTACTGCCAAACAACGATGACATTTGCAGAGAGAATATGGCCGTTACTTAAATTTTAAGTAACGGCATTACATTTAAGTCATTACATTTTAAGTTTTAAAAACTTAAGGCAGTAAGAAGGGTAAACGATTTTTTCCAAATGTTAAATTAAAATATTTTTCCAGTAAGAAGGGCAAGGGCCAACAAAAATGAATTGGTGGGCCACATGCGGCCCGCGGGTTGGACCATACTGGATTAAGATATATAGATCAGTATAGTACATTAAGATAAATTGTTAGGCCAGAGGTAGCCTAGTGTTAGCGCTTCGGCTGTCGATACTGAGGGTGCTTGGTTCGAATGCCGACGAACGTCATTTAATACCTCCGTGTCTGGGCCGGATATAGGCACGTTGAATCCGTACGCCGGAAAGTCCTATGAAGTCAGAGAAGGTGGGGAAGGTACGAGCCCCCCAGGTGTCACCGCTGGAGCTGCTCGGTCAAAACTGAGGTGGCACCAGGGGGTGGTGGTTCACCTATACGATGCCCCCGTTGAAAGCATACAACGATTCTCGAGGATTTTGTGCGAATGTCTTAATGGACAAGTGCACCGCGTTTGCAAACGATAACTTGGAAAATGGCAAAATAATCATCGCAGAGTTCTATGAATTTTTACTTGTCGTTTAAAAAGCAAAATTAAGATACAAAAAAAGGCCGATTTTGGCGAAAAAAAGGTTCTTTTCAATTATGACTGCTTCGGCTCATTCATCTGCGATTGCGGGGGCAAATTGTTACGCTACGAAATTGTACTCCATCCTCCGTATTCTTTAAATTTGGTTGCCTCGGAATACGATTTCTCAAATGTTAAAAAAAATTCTTGCAGGGTAGAAATTAGCATCAGATTCCGAAATGATTAGTGAATAAAATACATATTTTGCAGAGTTGGACAATTCTTACTTTATGGAGGGGACAAAAGAGAGCTTGAAAATCGTTGGACCAAATGTTGGATATACTAAAAACTTAAGGGAAATTATGTAGAAAAAAATTAAGTAAAAGGCTTTTCAAGGGAAATAAAGTTTCCATTATTGTTAAACGCACTTGTCAAATTTCATGACTATTAGTCTGTTACTGTAGTTATCTTCTATCAGAACAGAAACCAATGTTATAGAAAGCACTTAACGATTTCTTTTAATAACATTAACTCATCAAAGCTTCATAAAATTGAGGAAAAAAATAGTCATTTACTTTTCAAATTTGTTTTGTTCCAGAATTTTGAAAGATAGTTATCTAATGCAATGTGGTCCAACCCGCGGCCCACCAATTCATTTTTGTTGGCCCTTGGCCTTCTTACTGGAAAAATATTTTAATTTAACGTTTGGAAAGAAATTGTTTACCCTTCTTACTGTTTTAAGTTTTTAAGACTTAAAATGTAATGACTTAAATGTAAGACTTAAATGTAATGCCGTTACTTAAAATTTAAGTAACGGCCATATTCTCTCTGCAAATGCCATCGTTGTTTGGCAGTACATACGTGTGCGAAAGTGCTTTTTCTGCTCTCAAACAAATTAAATCAAAAACGAGAAATCGAATTGAAAGTGCTTCACTGGAATCGAGCCTGAGACTTTGCCTTGCTGAACTTACAGTGGACATTGATAAACTTGTATCAGGAAAGCAGTGCCAATCATCACATTGATTTCTCGACTGTAAAATGAAGGGGTATATTAAACTAGTATATGAAACTTCTTTTAATATAAATTTTAATAAAAGTTTTTGAATATAATTTGTAATTCGTTTTCTTTCTGGAATGGCTCTGGCCCTCACATTCCTATACTAAAGTTTGATTGGCCCTCGGGTAACTAAAGGTTGGACCACACTGTCTTAATCTATAAGATTTATATATCTTAATCTATAATCTTAATCGTAATCTATATATACTATACCCTTCCCCCAGTTCAAAGCCCAACGCGTTCACTTTTTGACTGTTCTCTCGTTTCTGACTGGTAGTTAAGTATCCATTTTTCATGAACTGTTCCAAAACGGCTCAAAAATTCATATAGATTTCTTTGAAAGAGCCCAAGATTGTGCTTCGAAGTGACCCCTCGTTCACGTTTACATTAATTTTTAGCAAACGCGGCAGCGTCCTTAGTTAATGCTTTCTTATATCAAAGTATTCGTACAAAATATATTATGTACGCGCTCTGCTGAGTTGACAGTAGCCTCAGAAATCTCACGCACTTTTAATCTTCTATCCTTCATGACTATATCATGGATTTTTTTTAAATTCTGGCATAGCAACCTAAGAACGCCGACCAGAAAGTTCGTCACGTGTGCTCACTCGACCACAACAAAAATCAACAAACCACTTGTAATCCTTCAAACCGGATCTACAGACTCGCCATGGTATTTATAAAGACTGGATTTAATTTCTGCTGCCGTTTTACCGACTTAAAAAGTAATGTTTTAAAGAAAATGAAAAACGCGGGACGATTAATTTTTCCCATTGAGTGAGCAATAACACGAGTTGCTGACAAAAAATGCTGTCAATCAGACTATGCGTCGAAACTGTTTACAATTTGACAAGCATGCCAAATGTGAGAGCGCAAGCAATTTAACGACAGTGATGCCATCTCTCGGATTCCACACGGACTTATCAAACGATCCTTGTATAGTTACAACTGCTAGTAAACTATGCCATTTCGTGGCTTTTTGCTGAAATATGGTTTGGATCATTGAATAATTAGGATTAAAAATAAAGACTTTGATTGTTCTAGAATTTCCTGAATTGTATTGTCAATTTTCCAAACTTCTGAATAAATTCACGAATTTCCTTTAGTTATTTACGACTTTTTACAATTTTTCCAATTCTCTGACTTTCCACTTTTCAAGTTTCCCCTTAACCTATAGCAGGGGTGTCAAACTTGCGGCCCGCGACGAACATTTTTGCGGCCCGGCCAATATATTGGAATATATATAATATCCCTCCAATATATTGGAGAAGAGATGTCAAATGTCAGGACGTAAACATTAAATTCTCCTGTTCTTTTATATATGTTTATTATAATGTATTATTTAAAATAAACCTACGTTTCTATTAATATTGATTTTTTTTTTCGGCCCACCTATAGTTAAACCATGTTTGTTTGGCCCAAGTTAGCCTTTGAGTTTGACACCCCTGAGACCTATAGGAACCACAATTCAAAAGTGCAATAAACCAAATTTAACGATTGTTACATTTTAATAATACAAATGAGTTTGCTATTTTATTTCTATTATATAAGGAGATCATTTTAAATATTTTGCTTATAATAATTTTTTTAATTCATTAAACATTAGAATTTATTTATCTTTTGAGTATTATTCTTCTGTTCAAAATTAATCTCAAGAATTTAAACTACATATGTTGAATTACATTATCAACCTCTGACAAAAGCCATTCACTTTTTCCATTTCATAAATAGGCATATTGCTAGAGAATGAACATAAAATTGAAAGCTCTTCATAAGAACTCTTTACCAGAGATACAGTAGCACTAATTTCTAAAGAGTAAAATAAAATAACAGAAACATTATAAAATACACTATTTAAATAACTGTCAAAAATGATTCTGAAAATTTTGGACTGTTTTCAGTCAACAATATTTCTAAAAAATCAATTTCACTTATAGTATGACCCTTTCATGATTCTTAGATTTTACTATTTTTTTTTACAACTTGTGCATTATGATATAACACAGAGTAGGTGATAAACCACAAACCATTCAATTAAAAATCTATCCATTAGATGAAAATGTAGAGTGCATTTAACCACCTCACTAAATTCTGATTTCATTCATTCAGTAATTTATTATATAAAACATTTTAACTAATACTAGCGTTTTTTTTTTTTCTGCTGAAAATTATAATTCATTGAAATAGTCTGGTAAAAAATTATAAATTAAAATTCTCACATTTCTTCTCTAAAAATAAAAATTAATATAAACTCATACTTTCTACAACATACGGCAGATACTGAATATTTTAACTCCATAAATTACAGCCATAATAAGGCAGACTTAAATTTTTAGGAGCCTTAAAACATAAAAATAAAAATTAATGGATCTTCATGCTTTTAAGATCTAAATAAGCTTCAGTGGTTTTTTTTCTCCATCACTTGTAAGTATAGTGTTAGCAGATAAGTGCAAAATCTTTGTACAGTGGTACCTACGAAAAGCATAAGCATATATTTTTAGCTTGCTTGTTAGAATAATTTTGAAATGTTTGCCAAAATAATTGAAAGTTTTCAAAAATATCTGTCCGCTATCCAGAGGGAATAACATGGATTGTCCTATATAAAAGGACCGGGACTCTTAAAAATGTCCGTTAATTAGAGGTGTCCAATATTCGGGAGTGTCCGTTAAGGGAGGTACCACTGTATTTGTTTTGTTGTGCAGTTTTATCAATGAAAGCTAAACCTGGTAATTTTCTTTACTTTTTCTCTGTTAAGTGCGTCTTAGGCATACCACAGTTACATGGTTTGAAAACCAAGATAAATTTTCTCTGTTGGTTAAGTAATAATAAGTCTCAGAAGCCTTAATGTATCATTCAACATCAGTAATCATATTTTAATTTCTCTACAGTCAATATTAACAGAATTCCTCTTAATGACAATTTAATCCTTCATAAGATTCCATAATCCTTTCTAATACAGTAAGCTTAAAGGCCTGATCACATTGCCTCTGAAGCATTTTGTTGCTCCGAGATTGTTGACACGTCCTGTGATTGGTTTGATATATCACATGGTCAATGAATGGAGCTCTGTGAATATTTAAGATTTTTAATGCTGACGCTACATAACACTCTGGATTCAGAGTGAATAGGCAGTAATACTAATGCCTTACAATAAAGTATTCTGCCACACCAATAACAATGGACTAAATTCATGTTCAACCTTCCTAATTTATTTAATAGTCAATAACTGTAGAGTCACCAACATTTTACAATTTGCTTCAGATGCACTTCTAAAAAAAATTCCATGTTATTTCCAAAGTTGCATGAATATAAGAATTTAACATCTTTTCAAATAAAAAATTTGCTTAAATCCATATCATCAAATTTTATATCAATGTCAAATCACTTTTAAATACCTCACTGAAATTAAATTCAATAAAAAATTTTGCAACTATTTATAATTCAATATAAAAACCCCAATTTCAATTTTACTTTGATATGAAGATTAAAAATGTACAATAATAATGTACCAAAATTAAAAAAAATATATTCACTGAATGCACATTTAGGATCTTATTGTTCCTGACGGGTGAAAAGTGGGCATACATTTTTCAAAATGACAAAAAAATACAAACTTGAATGGTACTTTAAAAGGGTTAAAGTCTGATTTGATAGCTTTTGGTCTTCTTCTTCTTTTTTTTTTTTTTTTTTTTTTTTTTTTTTTTTTTTTTTTTTGGGGGGGGGGGGGGGGGGAGGAGGAGAGAAATGGGTTTAAATTTGCAAAAATTAGAGATTAAATTTTCAAAATGTTTTTGTAGTCACATTTTGTAATAGTAATGCAAAATAATTATTTTCTGTAGTAAGTATCAATTCCTGGACAATTAAAGGGAAATTAGTTTAATAGAAATTCATCCAAGTGTGGGTAATGGTGTTAGTAACTAAGACTCTCTTAGTGGAGTTGTACCCTCTATTAGAGCTGTAGAATGCATTGCAATTGGTGTCATTACCCCCACCTCCACATGGTTCCAAGGTGGAAACTGGACTCTATCCAGTCTAAGAGCCCCCTCTTAGACTTTGGCCTAGCCATATTCTTCTATGAGTATGTACTAGCAGGTCATATTAGCCATAAAGCAGTATCCGAAAGGAGGTTGTAAGCATGCAGGTTAAGATGCAACAATTAGCATTTTCAGCCAATTTTTGTATGCCTTCAGGTTGGTTGGTTCTGATTTTGGATTAATAAAATTGTCAATTTTTGTGCAAATCCAGTAAAACCTTCCTGACAATGCAAGGTTTTCAGGGAAAATTAAGTTTTGCCTTAACTTTTAAACCTAATTAAATTTACTGGGTCATTTGATTTTACCAGGCATTAACCCAATTGTATAAGTTTTTACAAACCCTGTATTTAAAAAAAACTTAACTTATCATCATGAATAAAATGCACACACATAAGTTCTAATATTTTATACATATAAACCAAACTTGCTATATTATTTCAAAAAGCAAAATCAAGAAGTTATATTTAAGAACAAGCTTGTCATTTTTTGAATAGTCAACTAGTCATTAGTTATGACAGGAAAAGTTAAGATAAGAGAAATTCTCCGGTAAACAAATTGAAACTTTGCTACTGAGATTTTTTTTGTGGAGACACCAAACTATAAGAAGTATGAAAACCTTTTAATTTTTCATGAGGAAAAACTTCACAGATTCCACAGCAGTTGGTGACCCTGTGATTGTTTCAAGTGTGACTCACTATATCTTCCATTTGCGAGTATGATAAGGGAATGATTATTATTTTTATGAAACTTAAATATTTAAAGTGAACCGATAACCATGAACATGTAAAAACAGACCACTACAAGAAGAATTATAAAAATATATTTAAAATACTTTTGTACAAGAAATATTAATTTAGTGCTTCATCAGATATTTCACTATCTTCTACTTGCTTTGTAGCTGGAAAATACACTTTAAAAGAAAAATTTGATCGAGGCAAAGATCCCTAAAAGAACAAAAATAATTAACAATAATACATAAAAATTATTACAATAAATAACTAAATTAAAAGGAATTTGCAACAATATATTTTATAAATTTTGATAAAATAACTAATATGTACTACAGAAACACAAATAACCATAGAAAAGTATAAAAACAAATAATAATAAAGGTGATTAAACTGTAACACTTGCTAAAGATAGAAAATAAAGCAATTTTTTCTTGTACTGTTGAATGAATCCATATGTATAATGGTCTCCAAAAGGATGCAGATATAATTCTGAAATTTTTCCATTGCATTAAATAAAAAAATATCTTCATAAATTTTAATGATTGCTTAAAAAAAGTTAAGAAATTGCTGCATAATATAAAAATTCAGTTTCGGAATTTTTAAAACATATTGTTAATGAAAAAACACAGTTTTAATACCAATTTTATTAATGTCTAAAATATGTAATCTAATTAAGAGCTACGCTATTTTGAGCATTGATAAATTAAATGTATAGCTGACAATCATAATTCTTTCCCTTTAAATAACTAATATTCAAATGCAAGAAATATGTTTAAAAATTAAAATGGCATCATAAATACATTTTATATATCAATATGTTTTCATAAAAATAAATAATTTAACAAGTTCACTGCCACTGATGTGCTAGTGCATCAGCATGGCACTACCTCGTATGCCGGCGACACTATGGGATGATGGTCGACTAAGATAAGTTATATGCTTTATTTTTAGTGGGGCCTTGGAGGTTGCATGAAGAGGTTTTTCAGGCATGTTGGTGAAGCATGATTTTTATATTTTACATGCGTGGTTTTCAAAATTTGTGTTTCAATTATTTTATGTGCGTTTTTAAAAATGGTGGACAGTACAAGTATGGCAGGACCTTCACAGCCCAAGAAAAGGAAAGTAAATAAAAAATTTACTGCAGCCAAAATATTAGAATTATTAGAAAAGAGCAATCTTTCTGATTACGACAGCACAGACGATGAAGATTATGGTTGGGATTCTATGAGCGAATCGGAAGGAGATAGTGATGTTGCAGTGGACACCATAGAAATGTCGGCATCTGAGGATGGAAAATGATATGCCAATTTTAATGGCAGCAAACATGTTAGATATCATACTTTGTTGTATAATGAGCTTTATGAGAGACCTTACAAGAAAATACTTTTGAAGTTTTCCTTATTTTAATAATAGCCCAAGAATTAATGATAAGAGAATAAATATATGTCACTTTTCACCACCTTTAAAAAAGTCTAGTTTATATTTTAGAAAAAATAAAAATTCCATACTCAATAGTATGAATAGTTTTATGTTATAAGCATTCAAAATTTGAAACATGTAAGTAAAATATATTGATGATCTAGAGCAGTGATTCTTAACCCTCCTGTGGTCAAGAGCACATCGAAGTTTTCAGAGAGTAAGGTGGGCACAACAAATGGCTTTTGTATAACCGATGATATTATTTACGTAATAGAAATATTTTTTATTCAACAGTACATCGTCAACCTTCTGATATTATTACAATGATTATGTTTTGAAAAATAATTAAAAAAATAAATAAATAAATAAAATTTTGATTATTTTATTTTATAAGTGGAGTACATGGAAATATAAAAAATAAGCAGTATAAATGGGTTTATTAATTATAAATACTTCATTCAAAATTTAATGAGGATTTTTGACTCTTAACTGAATTAGCCCATTTATCATAACTGGGAATATAAAATGGTATTCCCGTTCTTAAGCAATTGTCCAGATGTTCATCGGTAAATTGAGATCTGAATTTTGATTTTATAATATTTATTGCTAAAAATAAGGCCTGGCACAGATATGTTGAACCAAAGTAAGATTTTATTCTATAGGAAGTATTTTTAAGAATAGAAACATTTTTACAGTCAACGAGATTCAAAAAGTTCTCATCAGACCTTTGAGAAGAATATTGTTTTGTAGATTCAAAATTTCCAATTCTATTACTTCTACTTTTGCTTGGACAAGACTTAAAATAGATGAAGCTGTTTCCATTATCTCTGTTTGGCAATTAAAAGGATTTACATAAAAGGCAACAGCAGACTCAATCATATTAAACTCTCAGTCACATTACCGAAATCTATTTTAAAATTGTTCCAGAAGTGTTTGAATATAAATAGCAAATGGTGAGGGATCAAATTCACTATCAGTTGTCATTTTATCCCTACATGGGAAATGTAGAAATGATTTTGTTTTTGATAGACGTATGAGTAAAGTTTTTCCCATGAATCAAAAAATATGGGATGACATAATTGAAATGATTTTCGCCGTCACACCTACCATGGTAATGGCATTGCAGAGTATCCAATAAAATAATTTAGCAGCGTGGTTTGCTGATGAGGTATGCAAGTGTTAGCCGATTGTTGTTAGAAGGCGAGACACATTATATCAGCTGTCGATAGAACACCCAAAGCAGTTGGTATGACAGTGTCTATCAGTCGGTGCTCTTGTCAGTAAGAGTATTTTTCGTTTAGGGCAGTGATGCTTTTTAAATTAGTCCAGATGGGACTTTCTTTTATGCTATATTATTTTTGTCATGTAGATTTTTATCATGTTTATATATTTTGGTTGCCGACATTTTTACTTTTAAATAAAAGTTAGAGCTCTACATAGCAATGCATTTTTTGCTCTGCACTATATGCCTCCATTTAATTTTTTGTTATGGTGGTGTATATCAGTTTTTATATGTGACATGAGAGATTAGCAATCTCTCAGTGGAGTGATCACTCCACCGAATGACAACCAGCATGCTGTTGGTGGTGTGTTATCCATGTTTCACACATTTTTACTCAAAGCAGTAAATAATAAAATATGTAAAAGAAATTTCAAAATAAAGTTGGGTGCATTCTAACACCTTCGCAGATGACCATGTGCCTACATGCATAGAGTTAAGAATCACTGATTTAGAGGTAATAAAATTTAACTTTATTTTATAAGTGCTCTCATAAAAATTATAGTTTATACGTATAGTAAAATGAATTTGTTGAACTAAGACCTGAAACATTTACTTTTTACTAAACTCAATTCTTTTTTTAAAGACTTTGAATAAGAATTTGAAAAATTTCCAATACCCCTAATGTTTAAAACAATAAAATCAATCTGTAGAGATATTAAAAATAATTTTTATCTGACCTAAGACCAGGTAAAAATTTTCAATTTACTCTGTTGATTATACTAAAATATAATTATCAGGTAATCATATTATGTGCTTGCCTAAATTATTTTCGCCATAAAGCCATAGACATAGTTACAACTGTTATACTCATTCAAATCATTAAAAAAAACTGATAAACTAACAGATCAACTCAGATGTTGAAAATAAAAAAATTTTTTAGAATCAAAGTACTCTATTTAATCTTATGAGTTGCTGAAAAATCATGATTAGTCCTCAAAAGCCTACTGAAAGTCTCTGTACAAAGACTAATGGCAAAAAATTAGAGTATATTTCTCAAAAAACTTTTGTAAAACTGTATGTCCATGGCAAAAAAAAATTAACAAGTATAAATAAGTAAATTAAAATCTAAAAAATATTTGTTATTTAAATGGTAATTCAGATATGGGCATGAAGTTAGGAAGTCAGTCGATTCCAGTTAATTGGACCTCATTGGGATGCGATCATTTTAGTCCTGATAACCGGGTGGTCTGATTAAACAAACATGCCTTATGTTACAAGACGGGATTCTGTCCAAATAAGTGGCTGGTCTGATTAACCGGTCGTCCAATTAACCGGAATCGACTGTACTACCCTATGGCAAATATTGTATTTTTTTTTTTAAATCCATGGGCCAACATAAATTTTCATGACTTTTTCATGAAGTAAAGCAAAGATACCATATGGCAAAATGAATATAATTACTCACAGGATTAAAGAATAAGCTGTTTGTACTGGTTACTGTATAAGGGTCATATTTATCAGCACATACAACAACATCAGGTAGAGGATAAAGCCAAAAAGCATGATCATATTCCCAATAAATAGGAGCAACATTTAAAGAGAGAGGCATCAGATGGCCATTGGCTATCACAGTTTTCACAAACTGAAAGAAAAATATGTAAATTTGTTTAGCAATGCAATTCATAAAAATACTCGATGGTTAAAATGTGAAAAGTAGGTTGTCACTGTCTACAAAAAATTTCAACATAAACTAGTTATTTTAGTCATTAAAAAATTTAAATAATCTAGATTGTAAAGGAATACAAAAAACGTACATATTTAATAATTTGATGAGAATATTATTAATTACTGAATAAAGAAAATAAGAAAATATAAAAATGAAGGTAACTGTACTTGCTGAGATATAAGGTGTCTAATATAAATAAATAAATATATATATATATATATATATATATATATATATATATAAGAATAAGATGAAAGAGAAAACCAGTAATAGCTCTAAAGCTACTTGAAGCCAGGAACATCCAACATGTAAAGAAAAGTATGAATAAGGTTTTTGACAGCATTTCTTCATCAGCGGTGTCAATACTGTCTAAAAACCAATGGATTGTTTCTGATGAGTATGATCTATTAAATAAACACACTCAGACACCATACAATCCATTATTAACAGAAGAATTGAATATATAAATATAACAGTTCCGTAACTGACTGACAGATAATGGACAGACCAAACTGTTGGGCCTATAGGGCTAAAATTTTGCATGGCCATTATTCTTATAGTGTAGAGGTGCACTAACAAAGATTTTTGAAAAATTCTTCTTAGGTTTTTTTTAAATTAAATTTTTAAGCTGTTTTTGTAACTTTTTTAAAGTTTGCATTTAAAATAATAATATGAGAGTTATAAAATTTATATCACAAGAAAGATCATAAAAATTCCTTTAAAATGAAATCTTTTTTGAATCTTTACTTCGATTTCTTTATTTTTAGTGAATTTTTAAAGATTAGTCTATAGAATTTAATATATTAAATGCTGATCACGTGGTTTCGTTTCTTTTTGTGATACTTTAAATCAATTTTGCATCACGTGCATAGAAACAAAATAAACTGACAAAAAAAATTTAAATACCGTAAAAAGATAAAATTTAACCACTCGACTAATTGAGCTTAGTTTTTTAAGAATTTAATTCAAATTAGTATGTTTTATGGATATTAAACATACAAATTAATTACATACATTGACCGTTGTATTTAATTTGAATATTTTCTTCTACATTATTTTGTCTATAAAAATATCCGTTACGATTTTTTTATAAATAAATAAATATATATATATATATATTGGCATTAATTGCATACATTGACCAATGTATTTATTATAATTTTTTTTCTTTTTGGCATTAATTGCATACATTGACCGTTGTATATTTAATTTGAATGCACTCCGTAGCGAAGCACGGGTATTCAGCTAGTAATTGATATATACTCTAACATCCCCCAATATCATTGCTTAGCTACTGGTTGATTATGCTTAACAAAAAAGCAACAAAAGGATGATATAACCCAATTTTAGCAGTCCATTGAAGGAAAACATTAATACTAGCCTGTATACTCTTTCCTTTAACTGTCACAGTTTCTCAGAAGATGTAGTATATTACAGTTTATGTTATTGGAAAATCAATCACAATTGTAAATATCTTGTATGCAACCATGTAAATATTCTTAAAATTTGTACCCAAATCAATTGTCAACATTAAAAATACAAAATAAACAACAAGGGGCAAATTAGTTAGGTGGAACAATGTAAATAACACAAAGATAAAAGGGATAAATTTTATGTAGCCAACACTTTTAGTCATAATGCTATAAACAATTTTCGCAAATATTTTAATGGCATTTTATTTTGATATAAAACTTCCTTGAAGCAAGACATAGATAATTTCATAAACCATAAAGAACAAATATCACACATCAATAAAACTTCTTTTTCAAAGGTTAATTATACTGTTGATAATCAGAATTAGAAATATGTAACAAAATTTAAGTTTCAAAGACCTTTAAGACAAATATTATGAATATTAAGGAAAATGTATCACAAAATTCAAAATTTTGAATTTCATGCCCAAATCTGAATGAAAAATCAGATGGCAAATAACTGAACTAATAACCATCTTTAAATAACATATCAGTTTTAATAAATTTGTAAACAATTCAGATTATCCAGTTTTAATCCAAAAAAAGTTAAAACTACTGTTTTACAACAGGAATATTGAATAAATTAAAACATAATAAATTTCCACAGTAAAAATAAAACTCATTGTTAACTTTCTATTCCCAGATAAAATTAATCACTCTCTACCTTACTTTAGAAGCACTGTTGAATGACTTAGTTACTCTAGATGATTACAATATAAAATATAAATATACAACACTTTAGGGCAATATGCTGAAAATGTATATACAATATATTTGTAAATTTAATGCGGGTATTCATAGATAAACTAGCAAAGCACAAAACAGTGCAACTGCAAGACAGCAATATCTAATAATATATATTTGTAGATGGAAAACTGCGACCAAATTTTACATGAATTTAAACAAAAGAATTTTATTTATTTATCAATCACATTAACAGTTCATAAATACCCCAGAAACATTTCTATTTACATCCTTTCCCAGTGTGTCTATCTAAAGTGAGAATAGTATCCTTATATCTGAGTAGGAGGCTCTTATAGCACCCTAAATAATCCTTATTTTGTCAGATATCAGTTTGTAAAGCCTTCTTTTGATCTGCTTTTAACAGTCTTCTATACATCTGAATTTTATTTTAATAGCAGTTTCTTCTAAATATTACTTAGTATTGATCACTATAAATTTATTGGTTAGATAACACACACTAACTTTAATTAAATATACTCTAGTGCTAATAATCTAGACCCAGATTTCAACCAACTCTTTCATTAATATAAGTTTTATCTTTTTATCAAACTATATCTTAGTAACAGTTATAAGATAAAGCTCCTATGCATCAATGTCTTGCACAAAAAAATATGAAGCTCAGCTCTATAGTGTCTTGCACAATATATCTACAGATCATTGGGTAATACAAATATATGTACACCTGTATTTCTAAGAATGGTGAAGACAACCATTTCCTGTGAAATGGATATTGCATTTTTTTATTGTTTCAGTCCTAAGCAGGTAATCTTAATCTACCTCAAGTTTAGAAGAGCATTTTTTTTTAAATTATTAATTTGATAATTATTTATAATAAATACAGTGGAGTCCCGATAATTGGAACTTCGGTAATCCGAAAGTCCGCTTAATCCGAAACCAAAAGTTAAAAACAACTAAGGTTACAATAAAATCACAGTGATACTAAGTGATATAAAGCATATTTCTGAAAATTACAAGAAAATTCAACATTAGACAATGCACTGAACTAATTATTACTGAACTACATTGGTTTTTTCTTCTTTAGTATTTTTTCTTCTTAAGCAGTCAGACTTTTGCTTGGCATTGCTTTAAAGTTAAGGCCCGTTTCATCAGCATTATATATTTGCTGCAGTAAGTACTTTCCTACTACAATCATGTCTGCATCTTTCAAACTGTCGAACACTGACGTATTGTTAGAACAACTTACACTCTACTGTACTCTAGTAGGCAGCATTCCGCTCTCTAATCACCCATTTTGTCCTGAGATTTGGTTATGTTTAGACAGACCTTATAAAATAAACAGTGTAATCACACATAATATGCAATATTTATGTAATCACACATTATTATGCAATTTAAGTTTATTTTAAAAATGATTTCACTTAATCAGAAAAATTCCTTAATCCAAAATGGGTCTGGTCCCAATCATTTCGAATTATCAGGATTCCAATGTATTACAATCATAGTTCTTACAGCATCAAAATAAAAGGAAGAGAAAGAAAACAATTACACACTAACTACTGTTAAAAAAAGCGAAGTTTTTATGGTTTGCCATATTGTGCTACAGAAATATAGTGATCACTGACTTCTGATAGAGGTGATTTACCTCAGATGAAAACTTTTCATCTGAGGTAAGATGTCCTTCGTTTCATACTTATAACAAAAATACTATACTGAATAAATGTTATCAATGATAAAACTGAAAAATGTTCTTTCTGCTCAGAGTTCTAATTTGATGCTCCTGCAAATAGGCTGAAGACTTTTCAAAAAAATAATACCCTAATTTACCTTTTGTTTAAAATAAGCAAACTTCATAAATATAATAAAAACTAAAAATAATTTTAACAATTGAAAATGAATATGCTAAATAATCGCTATATCAAAGTTACATACCGTAAAATGGAGCTACTTTGCTCCTAGATGGGTAACTTTGCACCATTGTTGAAAAAAGATTTCATCCCATTTAGCAGATAAACTAATGAATATTTAACAATATTTTCACTGTTATCTGATAGATAGCACCACCTCTCATAACATGAATGATAATTACTATTTTAGCAGCCATTTTGGGTAGTGTTTGCCAAGTGTGTCTGTGCTGGTACTATTTTTAGTTAAAATCTTCATCTGAAAAAGTTGTATTTTGCTCCAAGGAAACGATTTTAGTTAAAGGTCAGTGTTGTCTATTTATATATAGAAACTAATGAAATCATAATGTTTAAATCTTGTTAAACTGAATATTTATCCATTTATGATCGATACTGTTTTTGAAGTTAGTTTTAGGGCAGATAGGGGGCTACTTTGCACCAACTCAAAAGTGGTGCAAAGAAGATGGAAGAGATGAATACATCTACACAGAATGAACTGACACATTCAAAATTCCAGCTTAAACCTATCAACAAACAGACTGATTCATTTGTAGTTGTAATGTACGAAAATGAATACTACCCAGGTGTCATTGAAAGCTTCAATGAGGATGGAGCATTCGTGAGTGTCATGACGAAGTCGTTAAATAACTGGAAGTGGCCTGTTAATAAAGATGCCCTTTTGTATAAATGGTAAGAAATAGTTGGAGGTATAAATCCCCCCAAATTATTTAGCAAACGAGGTGTTTTCTCAGTCCCAGAGCTGGCTGATGGTTATGGAAATTTTTAAATATTTGCTTTTATACTACAGAAATTTTAAAATTCTGATGAATCGAATATACAAGTGTTTCCTTTTAGTTTTGCCACAAAATAACAGCAAATTTTGTTGATGTCATATTCTTTTTTTACATATTAAATACAATTAGTTGAACTTGTTTGTTTTTAAATATTTTCTCTGGTTTAAACCAAAAAAATTCAAATCCTGTCAGTTTTCCACGATTCTATAAGGTGCCACAGTTAACTTGAATGAGGTTACTTTGCACCAGGTTCATTTTCTTGCTTCGAACAAATTATTATTTCATGTGGTGCAAAGTAACCCACCCTTATGGTATACTTTGCACCACTTTTAAAAAATTATTAAAACACATAAAATACATATAAAAACAGGTTTTATTAACATGGAACTATTCCTTAATTATCTAAGAATACAATAGAACTACTTTCAAAAGCCATTTTACAGAATTTCTATGATTTACGTGAGCATTACAAAAAAATCTTGGAAAAATGGTGCAAAAGTAGCCCCAGTTTACGGTATATATAGTTACTAGCTGAAAACCCGCACTTCGCTACGGAGTACATTCAAATTAAATATAACGGTCAATGTATGCAATTAATGCCAATATATATATATATATATATATATATATATATATATAAATAATAAATATGACAATCAATGTATACAATTGATGTAAGAAAAACAAAAAAGTATATTTATAAAAAAATCGTAAGAGATATTTTTATAGACGAAATAATGTAGAAGAAAATATTCAAATTAAATGTAATAGGACATACTAAAGAATATAGTACAATTTGAGGAACATAATATCTTTTATTGTATTTTAATATTTTTTGGATAATGTCCAATGGTCAGCCGCATTAGCAAGAAAAAAAATATTTTTTTTGTCTAATTATTTGTTATGTACATGACGATAAATTTATTTAAAGTACCAGAAAAAGAAATCACGTGATCAGCATTTAATAAATTAAATTCTAAAAATTAATCTTTAAAAATTCACCAAAAATCAGAAAATGGAGGTAAAGATTCGAAAAAGATCTCATTTTAAAGAAATTTTTATGATCTTTCTCGTGATATAAATTTTATAACCCTCAAATTATTATTTTAAATGCAAACTTAAAAAAGTTACTAAAACAGCTTAAAAATTTAATTTTAAAAAATCTACAAAGAATTTTTTAAAAATCTTAGTGCACCCCTACACCATAAGAAGAATCGCCATGCAAAATTTCAGCTCTTTAGGTCCAACAGTTTGGTCTGTGCATTGTCTGTCAGTCAGTTACAGAACTGTTTTATATATATAGATTAAAATTATTGAAAAAATGAACAGAGGTAAAAGAAGTATTGGTTTCTAAAGACACCATTTTTACAGCTAAGCAATTTATCCAATTGGTCATGAAGTCAGATTCAAATATAACCCACACAAGCAAAACAAACAGCTGCTAGAAAATAAGTACAGGTAACCCTCCTATGATACGGTAGATAGGTTCCTAGAAAATGCCATGTTGTGTGAAACCATGTTATATGAGACCCAGAGACACTTCAAAAAAAGGGGGGGGGGGGGGGGTTACGTTCTGAAAACTTATTAAAAACAAACATTTTTTAAAAATTCCATACAAGCAAATTAATTTTTATTAAAAATATAAATATGTGTAATACATAACACAAAATGAAAAGAAACAAAAAAATATTTTCATTTGATGCAACCTTAATTTAATATATTTCTTCCTCATCTCTGCTCAGGACAATCAAACAGGAGCGTGTTTTCAATTGAACGATATCACCTTCACTTTCAGAACCTTTTTCTTCATTTAGATTTTTTGCCCCTTCTATCCTCTTTACAAAATCTGTAATTTTAGTTTATTTGCCGGTTCTTACAAGGTCATTGTAGATTCACAGTATGGAGATAGACAATTTTGCAGCTCCCTTTTGAATTTCCAGCATCTTTCAGCAGAAGGGTCTGCATTCAGGAAAAATGATTCAAGATTTTCAGCTAAGCTTAGGCCTTCTTGTAATTTTATAGAGTTATAAATGAAAAAATTATAATTTGTTTATACACTTTCATGTAAAACCACTATAGTTCATTATTCCTTCCTGTCATTATTTTAAGGTAATTTAGTTTTTAAATGTGTTAAACAAAAATCATGTTATCTAGTGCTATAGAAGTACAGTGTTGTACAAAGGTTTTCGCAATTTTTCTAGTGTGTTAGAGCGAAACCATGTTACACGTTGCAGTGTTATACGAGGGTTCCTGCAATTTATCTTTCGTGTTAGAGTGAAACCGTGTTGTAAGATGCTGTGCTGTAGTAGGGCTACCTGTACTTCAATTATGAAATTCTAGATAAGTAATACATAGGATACCACACATTATTAAATATAATTATCAAAAGCAGCATAACTTTTTGGTCAAAAATCTGTCATAATAAACACACCAAATTAGGGATATCCACTTTTTCCTCATGTTCCCATGGAGTATAAATACTGTTACGACACATCTTTGATATAATGTCTTCACGGAAAATAACTATTTCTTGGCTGCAGTATTGAATTCGGCAGGGATTAGATGTAAATATTGCTGTAGGAACTTTCTTTTTGAAGTCTCCCAAGAAAGATGATGGAATACCAGGCCTGAAAGGGAATTTAAAATATTATAAATTTAGACCTTTTTTTTTTCTTTTTAAAGTAATCTACTTCAATGACACTCCAGATACAAAACTGAAATTTAAAAAACTGAATAAAATGTAATCTGATCTTAATATCAAACAAAATGAAGTTACCAGACCTGCCAACCTCAGTAAGAGCAAAATCCTGCACTATTCTACCATGCATAAAATAATCGACATAACACAAAACAGTATAGTAAAAAATTATAATAAAAGAATTATAACATACACTTACTTATAGTTATAGGGTCTCTTTAATAATATTATATAGTTCAAAATATTTACTTACTGTTCAGCACATCTTGAAATTATAATATTAAACAAAAGTTATATATTTGAAATTTGTAATCATAGATTTTAATGTACATCATATTTATATACTAGCAGGGACCCCAGCGGTCTATATTTTGAGTACTTCTATTTCTTTAAAATGTTTGTTTTAATTAATTGCAGAAAATCTTTTTGTAGCAATTACTGTAGCTGATGTTGCTCTTTTTAAAAATTCATCGTCAAATTGTTCTTAATAACAGCGTCCTCGTGGGTTCGATTTGCATATTAGCAAATTTTCTAAGGTTTCCCTCGACATAGATGACCCGAACTGAGTAGATATTTTTGTTATGTAACTAAAAATCCGGTAATAATAGTGTCCATTCCGGAAACCCGGGAGATGGATTAAAAATCCGGCATTGCCAGGCTAAATCCGGAAAGTTGGCAGGTCTGAGTTACTTTAAACATTAACAGAATAGAGCTAAATTTTGTAAGACATACACAAATGCAGAGAAATAATATTTTTACCTCGGTAATATGTGTGGCAAGCCAGGATCATCAGGTCCTGGGACAAAGACAAAATGTGAGCTCTTAACAAGACTAGGAAATTCATTAATTAATGAGCCAAGTTGAGAAAAACAATCTGAAAACAGATAGAATGGATTTTATAAAGATTCCTTACAAACAAAAATTTAGAATGCAATAATAATACAAATCACTTTTATATTTACATCCAAAATTATTGAAAATAGTATATTCAAAAAATATAAACACTTTTTTTTCTATTAATAATTTATTGTATCCTTTAAGAAAAAACATACAAAGCTAAATGATGTTAAATCATTTTTTATGTTTTTAAAACTATGTTCTGATACATTTAATCTTGGATAAAACATTCAAAATCAACATAGCATTAAAATTAGAGTAAACTAAAGATTTAAAAAAAAAATTAAATTGCAAAAATCATTTTTCAACAATACTCAAAAGTTGGCATTTTTAATTTTGTAACATTTGTCATGAATGATTAATTTATACAGCACATACCTAAGATTATAGTGCTTAAAGGGTGAAAAAAATTAATATTTGCATATATATATATAGTGAAACCTCTATAGGGCAATTACATATGACTCACGTTACCGTTTGACACATTTTCACAAAAGTAAATTCTATATATATCAAAGAAATATCACATTTGATTTAAAAAAAGTTCTTTATAGACATCTGGGGTACAGTAAGAAACTAGACATATCAATATTTAAAAATTTAATATGAACAGATGGTATCCAGACCATAATTTAGCACTGTGACTCACGTTACTACAAAAAAAAAAGTATTTTGTGAAATAATAAACACTTCCAAGTTGTGATATACCCCCCCCCCCAAAAAAAAATAATAATAATTTTTTTTATAATAATTAATTATCTTAATCAATATTTTATATGTGACTCACATTACATCTCCTACTTAAGTCCTTGAAGTTAATGAAATATTGATTTTAAAATATTTTATTTTGCAAATAGCAATGAAACTTTACTAAATTTAATTACCAGGCATGTAGTTATATATTTTAGCGAAGTAATAAATTAACAATAAATTAATGAAAATCAAATAAAAATGTGTAAATCAAACCAATAAAAATTACACATCACATATATATATTTTAGAATAAATAAAGTACAATGGTTTTATTGAAAGAATTACAATACAAATGTAAAAAACCCTCTTGAATTAACAGAAATTGGAGGTTTTAATTTCCAAATCAACTTTGATCGAGGATAAAATATTTTTCAAATCCCTTCCAAAGGGACATGCAGAATAACGTGGTAGCAGGAAAAATTGGCAGAATGCAGTGAGCGAGAGAGTATCTCATCTTCCAGGAGGTTCCCATATACAAGGATAGAAAGGAGGACCCACCAATGTCCTATTTCATTTTATAAAATATGAAAATATCTATAGAAAAGAGATTATTAGATGATGAGGAAGCTCATTTACCTAAATGGACCATAGTGGTATCCAAAACAATGCCAGAAGAAGTTCAAAATCATTTGACATTTGGGGAGACAGAAATAAGGAATTATCAAGAAGACTTTGTTTGAATGAAAGGGAAATGATATGGAGTTTCTGAGAATACGTGGAGGAAAAAATAATTAGAGAAAGATTATTTCAATTATTACACCATTTCAATATGATTCCAAAATCTTCAAGTGAATGTGAAAGGGGTTTAAGAACTTCATTGTTGACTAAAATAACATCGGCAGTGATGTTCATCAAAATTGTTGGGTCTCCTCTAGGTATGTTCAATCCAACAAAATGTGTAGACTCTTGGTTGCGTTTTGGACATCATTGAGCAACAGACCCAAATAGCAAAGAAAGAAATCGAGCCATGGAACCTCCTGAAGGCATGAGTCAGATTTGGAGTTTATTATAAAATTTTTACAATTTTCTTTTAATATTCACAAAATTGTTTTCCGAATGAATAAATAGAATTAGAATTAACAGATTTATTATATTATTGAATTATATAATTTTATCAAATTTCTCCAATAAGTTACAAAATGAAAAAAAAAGACCTTTAACATCTTCCTAAACCAAGGGTGAACAATTGTTTCGGCTTGGGGGCTACTTTGCAGAAGTGGAGGGCCACACTTTTTAAAAGTATTGCATTTATTAGTTAACTTTGCATTTCAGAAAAAGGTATAAAATGTATCATAAAAATGAATAAATATAAATTAAATTAAATATTGGCAGTTTTTCTGGCTGTCTTGGTGAACCACAAAAAATCTGCAGCAGGCCACAATTTGCTCACCCCTGTCCTAAACCATAAATTTCTTTTGAAGTTGCAAACACTGTACTAAAAATAGACACCTTTAATCGAAAAAACACAATATACCCACCAATTTACTTAGAAAAAAGGATTTTGTATATATATATATATATATATATATATATATATATATATATATATATATATATATATATATATATATATATATATACAGACACACACATATGCACAATATATATGTATGTTTGTTTGTGTGTACTTTAATTCTGCACAATAGCAATTACTAGTTATCCTTATTTACAATGCATCTTTAGAGATTATCTAAGATAATAAAGAAATTACTTAACTTTAGTGAAAAATTGACAATGTCATGAGTCACACATAAACATGCCTTACATTATTTAAGAGCCAGTAAGTATATTTGACCACACAATGAATAGATATTTATGTCTACTTCATAAAAAGTTGTGATTAAAATATTCTTCTGACATCACATTGAAAAAATGGAAGAATTTTTCGACACAGCATATTACTGTTTTTAATTAAAATATTCTTCCCAATCTCTGAAAACTTTTCTAATTACTTTTCTTCAACAACATTCAATCCAGAATTTTTAGCTAAGTTACTACACTAAGTAACTAAACTTATATATCAAATATCAAAACACACATACAGTTCACTATAAAACATACACTCACCAATTACACTACACTACACTACACTGAAGATGGACATTGTTACACACACATTTTTAAAAAACGAAATGCTTATAATTTTAAGAGAGAAACACACCCTTAAATTTATCAGAAAATGCCAGCATCCAAACTTGCATAAATTAAAATTACTGATTTCAGGCATTAAATTTAAAAAAAAAAATTTACAAGACAGAATTTTTTTTAAAAAATGGTAAAAATACTTTGGATCCATGTTCTTATACAGTGAAAAGAAAATTAAATATATTTTAAATATTTTTTTAACGACAGATATTTTACTTCTCAAGAAAATTAGGTGCAGGAGGGGTTAACATCAAAATTTATAAATAAAACTATGCATAATTAATAATACTTGTTTTTATGGATTGTAACTCAGTGAAATATGTGGGATTTTTATTGATATACTATCAGACCTATCCTTTGATAGTACAGTACTAAAAGAGAGCTATCTTTTAATAACCATTACATAATGATAATGCATTAAAAACAACCTAACAATAAAATATGTAATGATGGTATACAATATGTAATGATGGTACAATATGTAATGATGGTGAGTTAATTACAGAATTAAGATTTACCACATTTATATATCAATAAACAACACATCTGAAAGACAGCAGCTGCATTCAGCAATTAATTACATGGATGCATCGTTAGAACAATCATACCAAAATTAGATTAAAGTGGCAATAGAGCCACTCAAACTGATGAATCAATTTTATCATCAAGATAAAAAATGTAAAACATATCTTACAGCATATTTCACAAGGCAAATACCAAAACTAAGAATAAGATGTGACTAGATGCAAAAATTTTAATTTATTAAACTACAAAATGCATTGAAACTTATTAAAAAGGCAGTAAACTAATTTTTCTGTTATATTTGAAAAATCCTAATTGTTTTTTAATGTTAAAACTGAAAGAAATTAATTAATTCCTTTTTACAACAATACCCTGGACACTTTTACTATGCAATTTTTTATTTTTTTTAATTACCTTCAAAAACTTTACTTTGAGCACCAACAATAGGCAGTGACAAAAAATTGCCTATCAACACAAAGCAAGTAGGTGGCATTAAAGAGTAACCGGCAAACAGAATTTGAAGTTTCTGCATAACCTGTAATATTAACAAAGGTTTAAAAAGCTAGCTAATATAATTAAATTTATAAAATATCAATTTTGTTATATTCATATCATCAGTAAATTTAATAACAGAAAAAAAGACAGTAAGGAAAAAAATCCACTAACTATAAGTAGCACATAAATGTTCATAAAAAAATTGAATGACAGATTTTTCATATGAATTGCTATTATTTTTATACAAGAATTTAAAAACAATTAAGGACATTGATGTAAGGAAATTTAAAGCAAAATGTTAAAATTTGGTGTCATACTTCAGTACGTAACATCATATGGAAGCCTAAAAGTTATTTTTTCAATACTTGTTTGAAGTTTAAAATAAATGATTGCATTGTTTAACACTGTCTACTAATTTAATACATTGTTTTACTTATTTCAACACCTGTATCCTCATTATTTAATACTCATCAAAGATACACAATAATGTAAACCAAAAACTGTTATACCACTTTAATATCATTCATATAACTTTCTCCCAGACACATTTAATTCAAATCATTCTAAATAATATTTAATTTATTTTTTGCTTCACCCTCAAATTAACTACACCAAATAAAATGCTTTTTCCATAAAAGAGATTTGAACTGATATACTTCCCAAACTAACATCTAGACCTTTTTCCTACATGACCATGCCTAATAACCTATTTGAAGAAAAAAATAACAATAAAATAAATAATAATTATCAGAGAGAATGTGTTGATTTCAATATATTTAGTTACATTTAAATTCCTTTTAAACCTTGAATAAAAATGTTACATTTGCGAGCTAAAATCATTTTAAATTATTGATATGTAACTTTAGTATGCTGTCAGCTATTTAAAAATAAATAAATAAATAAAGACAAAGAAGTATAAAGTAATATTCCAATTGAATCTTAGATATTTCAGATAACTTATAATTAAACGAAATAAGAGATCTACTATACTGTCAATCAATAGTCAAAAGACAAAATTTTATTCAGACATTTGATGATATAATACATCAAATCAATAGATAAATTTTTGTCTTATGACAGATATCTTTGATACTTTGCACTGATACTTTAGCATAAAAATCTCATCTCATTCCACAATTTACCAAATGAATGGTATTTCAGGGGGGGGGGGGGGGCCTTCTGCTACAATGTCAGAGAGAAAAAGCTAAAAGTGGATAAATTTCTCTCATTCTGCACAATTTCTATTTTTAAGAGCACTAATACTCCTTTGAACTCCCTTTAGATAAGCTGACTTTCTGACAATTATATAAAGAAAAGTATAACCACAAAACACAAATGAGAATGCCAAAATAACTTTTTTTCAATATATACGGTGCTATGAAGAAAATCATTCATTGATATAGTTATTATGAAATATTATCATCCGAGTATTATCTCTGTGAAAACAAGATTCTATCCTTTTAATGACACATTAATAACTACTTTTGAAGGGCCAAAAAATACAGAATACAGCAATCAACTGTATGTTCATTCTTCAAAAAGGCTGTTAAACACCCTGAAAATCATGAACCTCCCACAGCACAATCACAAAAATGGCAAAGAACTAAAGAACTTCTGCTCTTCTGCATTAATGGGAATTTTTATGAATTTTATTAGGTATATTTTATCATTACTGTTTCCACACAAGGAGGAGGATTTATGTTTCCTATATGCATAGGATTTTCTAAGATATATTTATTTTTTTTAATAGCAAATTCAAAAGTACTGACAAAAAATCATTTATGCTTTAAATGTACATTGGGTTAATGCTTTATATTCATGATTTTTTACATATTTTTCCATATAAGGGAAAATTGTTAATCTATTTTACATGAACAATGTATAAATTAAATAAACTAATTTTATATTATCTTTAAATTAATACTATATTTGATTTTGTTTTAAAATTGGGTATTTTAAATTGTTATATTAGATGGCAACTTTGACCAAAGTTATAACCTAGAATAGATTACTCCTAAATATATTTAATTCGATGTTTCCAAGAACAAACAGAGGTTATATCAAACAAAGTTAATGAATCACTGCATTATTTCTTGTACATTCCCCCTTTAAAACTTTTTGAAAACAGAAGTATTGGATAGCCTGCACTGCTTAAATAAACAACGTGGCTAGATTTATCTGCACTTACCAATAAAGAATCATATAAAGTAAAAGTCACTGGACTTATGTTTTCATATTTTATTAAATGTCTTTCTGTTATTCATAAAGTCGTGATAATAATCCTGGCAAAAAAAAACATTAGAATAAAAAAATTCTGAAATTTGTTATTAATGAAATTTGCTAAATTAACACAACAACTCACAAGCAATTCATTAAAAATATTACTTATTTATGAACAGAAACTAACCTTCAGCTGATCCAACCAGACATCAGATAAAAATACAAACATGGCTTCGCCATTTGCTTCTTCAGCAGCTTTCAATTTATTTGACAGTCTGTGTGAATTCATTGAAGGATATGGAGTAACTGAGAAATTGGGAAACTGTGTTCTAAATAAACAAATCAGAAACTAAAAATGGAATAAAGCTATATATAAAGAAAACATAAGACACTTTAGTCAAAAAACATATGTCTCAGTGTTAAAATGAATAGTCAGCAATTGTTAAAATTTCCGGTTCACCATCTAACATACTCATTGGTTTAGTCCTGTTAAACAGACCATAATAAGGGCAATAATAGTTCCCATTACTATGTAAATAAGTAAATGATAAAATTTCTCCCAGTAAAAGAATATTCTAATGTTTAAAACTAGGCCCTAAGAAAACAGTTTTGTAAAGGAATTTAGTAAAGCATAACAGCACTTTTTGTTCACTTTGTGCCCTTTTTTATATAAACAATATTCAAAGTAATAAGGAACACACAATGCGTGAAAATCTTTCAAAATATTAAAAGTATTCTTATAAGAGGTAAAAAAGGTCTTTCAACAAAAATTCCTAGCTAAATAATAAAGCTATAATACAACTGATTTTTCCAAAAATTTAATATCAAGATTTTCAAAATAGCAAGTGATCTAATTTGATTAAATCAAATCGACTAAAAGAATGCAAAAAGAATCTTGGTAAAAGCACCATTTTCACGCAAGGAAATGATTCATTGATGTTAACTAAAAAATTTATAAAAAGGACTAAAATCATTATAATTACATTGAGTATTAACTTCTACCCTTTGAATTAAATCTTTTAACATAATCATAATATTGTCATTCCACTTATATTTTAATAGTTTGGATGGAACTATACCCAAAAACCTGTTTTTAACAAATATTTAACCCTTGAATATTAATTCTTAGCTACAAAACTCATTTCTAATCATGTTTACTAGTTAGTGACCCATTCTTTGTGAGGTATATTATTATTTTCTTGTATTAACATAGGCAACAAGCTCTGTTCATTGTTCTAGTGTTTCCTCAGAGAGTAAGGATAATTTTATTCTTGCTGGGGTGTAGCATAACCCTACCACACAGCTCACACAACCCTAACCAATTAGAAATGCAAAGAGTATTTTTATCGTTTTCTCCTTTAACATACTGCTAATTTGACACTCCATATTGCATTTTGAATGATCAATATTCATATATAAAAGAAGAGGTAGCTTATGTAGCTTTCAAAATGATTAATTTGTTATTCTATGGTGAATTCATTTATTAAGAGAGAGATCTAAGAGAAAGTTCATGTGATAAAACTGTTACATCAAATGTTCCCAAATCAGAGAAAATAACCCCTTTGTTTTGCAGCATGCATAATTCTGAAACAGAAAATCAGGTCTGAAATTAAAGAACCTAAAATAATAGCCTTTCACAATAGTTCAAAGGACAATGTTTTGATACTATAACCAAGTGCATTGACGTGGTGTATTCAAGATATGTGCAGATGACTACTTACAATCTTCATCAGTGAACTGTATGTTGTAAAAACAACTGCGTGTCATTAAAAGATCATTAAATTCTGAAGACACTTTTTCCCCTTTTGAAAATTTTGGGATAGGTTATGTAAAAATAATCAAACCATTCTCTGAAAAATTATTTGAAAAGTGAAGCACATTTGAAAAAATATATATAGAGAGAGATAGAGAACTAGTGCCATCGATGTTTAATTATAATAAATTTTTACTCTGAGGGTCCAAGATCTACAAACAGATAAACAAAAGACTTGCCATCCATACAAGAAATTATGAGTATAATCATATTACAACTCTAATGTAATGTGAAAAATATAATCTAAATGAACCATAATACAGTTGGCTCTCTGTTTAATGACGCTCTACTTAACGACGATCTCTATTTAAAGACGATATTTCCCAGTCCCGGCCTCTCCGACGTGATGGGAAATGTTATTTTTTCACAAATTCTGTTTAAGGGCGATCTCTACTTAAGGACGATTTTTAACGGTCCCTTGAAAGTCATTAAACAGAGAGCCAACTGTATTATGATTTCTCTCATCACTTTAAAGTCAGAGCTAATTTTATCACTATTTCTATGCTTTTTTAAATTGATTGCCATTTTTGTTTATTCTTCAGTTAGTCATTCTCAGATTTCAAATCATGTCTTTTACTTAAAACTAAAACTAGATGTAACCAATGATTTTATATTATAAAATTAAGGCCCGTATGCCGATCAAACACTTACGAGAGCAAAGCTCTCGCAAAGCCCCTCCCTTCCGCAGAGGGGTCGCAAACGCGATGCAGATCAAACAGCGAGACCTTTTTCTCTCGTAAATACGAACGTCACGTGATCAAAACTTGCGGCTAGTAGGGAGCTCTCGTAAGACTCGTCTTTTCTCTCGCAAAGCCGGAATAGTCATTCGCTTTGCGAAGGAGAAGGATGTTATCCCTTTCTTTAAGCAGGGAATGGATATTACAAGATACGGATAATCCACTTGAGATGGAAGATGAAGTTTTTATTACAAAAATTTAGACTGTGCAAACATGAATTTATGTGTTTATTACATTTTTTCTACAACATCTTCAGCATTTATGAGCTCTAAAAGCTTTTTATTTCTGACTAACAACTATTTTTGTCTTCCATTATTTTAATTAATGTTTCTAAATTTTGATTAATTTTTAGCAGAATTCCTTGCCGGGATGTTGTTTCGATTTCTTGCACCATAGTTTTTTGGGTTTGAAGAGCCTCAGCTTCAAATTTGCTGCTTCTCTTTTTCTTTTTAATGCTAGATGCTTCCTGCCACGTACTGTTGAACTGTCTAGAAAATAATAAAAAATACATAGTAAATGAGATAGCACATGGAACAGAGCTATTATGTCATACATAAAAATCAACATATGTTATTTCATAGAAGTTATTGTCACAGATTATATAGTAAAACTGCAAATAATTATGAAGAATAGTTCTATGCAGGCATTTACATAAAACTATGTATGTTACGTAAAACATACAATTGTTTAATTTCTATAAAATATGGTACTAAAAAAATTTTAATTATCTCCAACAATTTCAGTCTGAAATTTATATTTTAAAACTTGTTACAAAAATTTGATTTAAATTTATCAAAATCCAAATACTTGATGATTGAGCAATATGTCAAGACTTTGTTTCTGCTGTTTTAGTGGTAGTTACAATCTTAGGTATTGTAATTCACTTTGAATAACAACAACTTTCTGGGGGAGGGGGGGAATTAATTAGTATAAATAGCAAATAATTTTACTTTAAATTTATTTAAAATATTCAAATTTTCCAAAAGCATTATGAAACAAACATTCATTTTGTTAGTTACAATAGCTATTTTTTTCTCTGGGATTTTTCTTAGCTTTATGATTATTAAATACATAGTTGCATTTAACAATCACAAAGCTAAACATAATTCTGATATATGACTGAGCATTGGCAGTAATCTTTTGAAGCACAATTATTAAATTTATATTTGCTATTTAAGTGTACAATGTCATGGTCTCAATCCCCACCCTCAAATATTAATAATGCGGTGATCTTTACCTGGTAACAAAGCCTCCTGCAACAAAATATTTTGATCTTTGTTTAATGATTAACTAACAGCATTTTTAAAAATTTATAATAAGATTTATAAACAAAAATAGAAATATGATATTCTTGTACACAAATGCCAGAAAAGTCTAACAGAACATTTTTAGTACTTAATTGTCCCTTAAATAAGCATTACGACATTTTAAAATTTTGCTTTAATTAAATTTATTTATGATAAATATCTTGCAATGTAAAAATATGATATATTATAAATAGCATTGAAAATGATTAAAAGAAATTCTAATAAACAGGTAATTAAATACAAAATTAATAGTTTACTTACCATCCATTTTTTTCTGTTTTAAAACAGCCTACAAGTAAAAAAATAATAATAAAATATTAGAATATTGCTAAAGTCAAATTACATTTTTTTCTTTTCAAATACAACTGAAATTACTTACCAATGCAGATGAATAGAATGACTCATCAGTGATGCCTTCACTGCACTTTTTTCTCGATCTCCTCTACTGAAAAATTTGATGTCCTTTGAGACAATTTTATCTACAAAATGTAAAATAAACAGCCACGTTGATCGAAGTCAAAGCGCGGGTTTTTTCCTATACTGTATACTTTTTCTTGAACCCCAACGCAAGGAAGCAATTAAAATGCCGTGTTTGAGGCAGTTCAGTCGGACGGTTTCGCTAAATTGACCGTCGAATCCCCCCCGCAGGTTAGGGTTCACGAGGGACCCCAGCTCCCGCAAAAGGGAGGAGAAAAAGGGCGTGGCTTGACCATATAAGGTTTCCTTACACATCTTGACGTCATCATTTGCGGAAGCGCAAATTGTTTGATCAGCATAGCTAAAAAGAGTGCTCACCCCCTACTCTCGCAACAACCCCCCGTTTGCGAAACGAGAGACACAAAGCTCCAGCGTTTGTTCTGCATACGGGCCTAAGATTACCTTTTTATGAAATCAATAACATTATGTCTATGTTGTTTGGTTTTAAGAGTTATTTACATCATGGGGTGATTCAGCCCCCTGCCACACTATTGGAAACAGAAAAATAGCTGCACTACTGAAAGATCTATATATATAAAATGCGTAGGTATGCGACACAAAAATCGGCGATATTTCTACACTCAGAATGACAACGGCTGCAACTACCAGATGCAAACATTAGCGCCCAACCGCATGTGTTTAGTGGTTCGACGATAGCACGTAATTTGGTACAATTTAAGTGCTGTATTTTACACGTGTCACGGGGTAAATTACCGCGACATGTGAAAACAGATTAAGAGATGGAATAAAGAAAGCAGGAGAATAGCAAAGCGGAATTGAAAAATGAGTACGGCAGAAGACCGCGACAAGAATTGATGAAGGCAGGAAATGAATAAACGATAGATTTAGCCGAATTCGAAAGAGAAGGATACTTAGGCAATTACAGGTTAAAAGGCACACCACAAAGAGGAATGGCAGATGTGAACAGATAAGAAGTTAAGTAAAAAAAGGCAGATTAACGAAGAGGAACGATGTGTTGGGGCGATTTGGCTAAGAAAAGAGGAAATGTGAAACAGATGTAGAATATAGAAGATGGCCATGGGAACGGTGTGTGAATGACATAAAATGCCACACCTACGACAGGGTGGAGAGTAAGACATATGGCAGAAACGAATAATCCAATAGAAGAGAAGTAAAAATAGTGGTCGACCAATTGAAGAAGAAGGTGGTATTTTGGAAGCAAGGGCGAAAATTTAGACCCAAAAAAGAAAAGGGATAGACACTTTGCGCTCCGATATAGAGATGTGTAGACTGATGGAGAAGCAGAGGTATTTTTAGAGTATGAGCGACACGTAATGCAGAGAGAGATAGCTGCAGGACTTAGAGTGATAGCCAAATGAGTAGGGGCAGATAGAATAGAAGGAGATGATGATGAGACCTCACAATTAGATAAGAAGGAATCAACTTCATAATTCCTGCGTCTGAATAAAAGAAGGAAATAGCCTGTTTCATGATCGCAATCCCGAAAGAGCAGACAGCCCAGATAATCAACTCCCGGCGAGCAGAACTCCAGTGAATGAACCCGAACGGACAATTGAATGAAAGGACAGCACCACTCACTATAATAACCCCATAATAGCTCGAGGACCACCCACCGATGACAGACCGTATTTTGATCTAGTATGCAGATTTGGAAGGAAGCACCTCAGACCCACCGACGTTAGCAGAGTGTGATGTTAAAAGATCCATCAGCGAAGGTATTGTGCAGTCTTTTATTGATCCCTAATGAATGTGTATGTAGCATGCCTCTCATTCTAAGGTCAGTTTTGCTATAAGTAAAAATATGATGCTGAATTAAATTAATATATTTAAAATGATTCTAGGGTACCTCACATCTTAAATAAATAATCGATAGGAATATAATATATGCATGATTGATGTATACATAACAGTAATTATTAAGTAAATACTAGAAGTTGCAATTATGAATTATATATGTATGTGTGAACTTTTAATAAATTCATCTGTTATTAAGCAATCAGATAATCTGTGATTTTTACAAACACAACGCATGATACTAAATGTTTTCTTTTTGGTTGGTTATACAGATAGTAATGAGTTAATTAATAGTTTGGCAATACACTCCAAATTAACTACTGTGACCAACATGATATACGATCACGAATAATCCATAAACTATTATATTTGGTCACATGACCTTACTCCTAACTCCCATCACCAACGAAGCCCAATATAGCACGTGAATAATTTTAATTTATCCACGAGGTAATTTATTCTTTTGTTCCATCGGTTTTTCTAAATGTAAGAAGAGGACAAACTTTTGACAAAATACGTTTAGACCTATCAAATCCAGTGTTTAGTCATGGACATTTGTATGTAGATTTATCTAGTTAAATAAAAACAAATAGAATTACTTTTGAGTGAACAAGAAAGCTGTTCAGTATTCCTTAAACAATGCTTTAAACAAAAAGCATGGATTACAGCTTATATACAAGATTTCTAAAATAGGTTAACACATAAACCCCCAAAAAGGCTTTATACTTTTGAGATAAAACAGTGTTTAGTTATAAATGCAAAAAGAAAAACTACTAAAACTCATTTAACACTAAATGGTAAGATAAATTTGACACTCTTGTTAAATAACAATAAGAATAATTATAAAACCTCTATAATATATGGATATTAATAAATATCTCAAAAGAGCAGAATTAATTATTTTTTATCAATCTCCTTGTGAAACAATCAAAAAGATTGTTGTTTGTTTTGATTTTTGTTTAGCAAGGACAATACTGAACTACGCAAAATCTAGAGTCTAAAATTTTTATGATCATCTCAAACTGAAAAGAATACACCAATTATCTGAAATCACTTACAATGTTACTTCAGCAGGCTCTGGTGGGGGAAATCCAATAGCTGTGACATAAAAGACTCTATCTTCATAAAATCCTTCAGCTAAAACAATATTGTTTTCTGTAAAAAGACCTTCTTTATATACCTAACTACAGTTTAGGAAAATCACACATAAAAATTAAAGTTTTCCCAGTATAATGAAAATAAACTTTAATTCCTATTCATTTACAAAAAAATTCACTTTTTTAAAAAATAATACATTGAATTTTATCATTTAATTCCTTCTAAATCCTTCAAAACAAAAAAGTTAAGAAAAAGTTGATCATACTAAGAGGCATAATGCAATTTAAGAGAGTGACTATAACACTTTAAAGTTAAAATGCCATATGCTACATATGATGGTGTCACTAATCAAACCTCAAAGAAATTATTAAAACACAAATTATTTCAAATTTTTAATTATGTATTATGCAAAAACAGCTATTTATTTGAAAAATTATGGCAGATATTAAACAAATATTTTTTCCCTTATTAAAATCAATCACCAAATATACACAGAACAAAATCCATCCAACATTTTTCTTTAAAACCTTTTTGGTCTATGCATTTACATACATTTTAGTATATTATACAACTTATTTATCTAAAAAAAAAGCCTTTTTAGCGAATCAGAAGAAAACGAAGAACATTATGAGCATATAATTATTAAACATTAAATTTTTAACATTAGAAAAGTTTATTTAATGAACATTTATTTAAGTTCTATACTGGACACAAATATATAGCATTACAGCAAGAAAAGAGAACTCATAGGCTTATTTAGAGGAACAGATGTGCCAGACGCACCTCCCTTGGTGACAGAAAATTTTTGTCGCCAACTAGTCGCCAAAATTTTTTTGTCACCAACTTGTCGCCAAAACAGGTCTATGCGGCCATTTTACACTTAAAATAACAGATATACACAAAATATCAATAACAACCCAAAAATAAAAATAAATTCAAAACAAACTTACCAATGGCAATAATAAACTTCCAAAAACATGACACAAATCCACAACAGCTACTTTAAAACATACACGAATATATCTAAAAACAGCTGTATCAAACTTCAAAACCTTAACAGAAATGCTCAACCGCTACTTTAAAACAAACTTAAAACATACATACATACAGCTGCATAAATACAAAAACTAAAACCTTAAAATTAATGAGAAATTTGTTAGGTGGGGGGGAGGGGGGCTGCCACCCCCCAACCTCCCGCTAAAAAAGTCAGTATAATACAACTAGTCAGTCTAACTAATAATAACTAATTTAAATAAACATAAAAAACACCTTGGTTAAATATATATTTCTTCATTAAACATATATTACAGCACAAATTCAAACGATCTATTTCCATTATATCGCCTCTATTTTAGACACTAAAATCCCCTGATATTTCTAAATTACACTAAATACTGCACAGATAATAAATAAATGAGCAAAAATAAATTGAAATATAGAACCATATTATTGTATCCAAGCTGCATCCTAGCTGAAACTTAAAAGCCGAATTCAAACATAGAACGAAATATTCAAAAACCATTGCCACAACATATTACTACACTAAAGAATGTTAAAAAAACCATTCACGGTGCCTAAAATGACACAAAACACAAGACACACCCGAATCTGGCAACAACAAAATCCTAAAAGCAACAAAAACACAAAATGGCAACACCAAAGTAAAATCTACATCTAATACTATCCAAAATATGTCATTAATATTTTGCAACAACATGGCCGCCATATTATATCATGTAAACAAACACACACAACTAGCCGTTCAAACTGGGTTGCCACAAAATAACAAAATCTCGCCAAAATCGCATGGCTGGCACACCAAATACAAAATTGCCAACTTGGCAACGAGGTGAGTCTAACACATCTGTACCTTATTGACTATGGATACATTTACTAAGCTAATAAACAATGCCTTGAGGAAGAAAAAAAATAAAAACATCATTAAAAAAATAATCATGATTTATAAACAGTTCAAAATCGATAAAATTGCATGAAAAACATTTTGAAGGGATACAGCTTTGCTCAAATTTAATCGGACTGTTCCAGTTGGATCTTCTAAATAAAACTGGCCCTAAAAAGAGTAAGTAAAGTTAAATTAAAAAGGCAAATAAAACTCAATAAGATAAATTACAATTTAATATTGTGTACCTCTTTTAATTGGGTCAACATTCCTAATATGATGACATTATTTTCTTTTGGAGATGAACCTACCAAGTGTTCAACAGCTTTAAGAGAAAATGCATTAGAATTGGATTGGTTAGCAATTGCTGGTGCAGCAAACAGTCTATGTCTTGCCGTTCTCTGATGGACCATTTTATACTTTTCGATAAAAATGTCTGCTTTTGAGCCAGGACTGCCATGAAGTGATGGTATTTTGCTGTGAAAAGTACTCCAGTTCAAAAATTTCTTAGAGTCTGAACTAGAAATACATCAAAACATATATGACTTAGTAAAAGGATTTTTCTTTTAAATCTAAAGGAAAAAAAAATTCTTTTATAATCAATTAAAATAACATACTGAAAAACTCATAAAACATATGCCAAGTTCAGAGGGACACTATTAAACTCAATAATATGTAACAGTAATAGAGAATAGTAGAAATGATTTGGACATATTGATAATTATAACTAAGCTTTAACAAAAACCATAAATTAATTGAATCTCAAATAAGTTAATGTGAAAATTAGAAACCATTTTCAACATATGTGAATAATCATACTGATATGTAATAATGAAAATTGAAAAAAAAAATTATACTTAATTATGAGTTATCATATTTACGAATGTTTTTTCAAGGTACACAAATGTTGAAACTTTCATAAATTAAACTTCTGGACTACTGAAGAGGCTGATAAAAATGCATTTTAATTCCTAAATTATACTCATTATTACTATAAATTAAACTGTATACTAGCCACAAACACTATCAGTTTTATAATGTTAAAAAAAAAAAAAAAGAGGGAAATTCTTTTACAACAAACTTTACTTTATATTGTTAATATGAATAAATTGATATGCTGTTGAAAACTAACTATTATACAATCCATGTCTGTTAATGAACTGTAACACTTTACAATGATTTATGTATGTCGTAGGCGAATTGACAAATGCAGCTTATTGCAGAGAGTGCCATCATTTTGCAATGTACTAGGCTTATAGGAAAATTATCAACAACTTTCTAAATAGCCTGATTTTTTTTAGGCTTATTGCAATGAGCCAATACACCTTTTTAAGCTAGTTAGAAAATGGTTTGCTGAAATACCCTGGTTTCATCCAGGCTTATTGCAATAAATTCAAAGTAGTAAAGGCTTATTAAAAATGACAAATAAAGAGATTGTTACTAAAGAACTTTGTTTAGTGAACACATAAATTAGTTAAGAGTTACTTAGGTTTAAAAGAAGTAACTTTAAAAAAATACACAATAATGACCATTGTTTCAAAAATTTTAATTATTACTAAATAATTATATTATAATTACATAATTGTAATAAACAAATTATTAGAAACCCAAACATTTAGACTTTGAATTGTACTTTCTCCCCCAACATACATTTTAACTTTATATCTACATGGTGAACTTTTATAACACTTCGATGAACACAGTTGATTTGCTTTCTTACACATGAACATTTTTGTTTTACCCTGAGCATTTGAAGCTGCTATACCCCTGGCCTCCCAATTTTGATTAATTCGCTATAGCTTCATGAACAGATATATATATTTTCAGGAATGTCTTCAAGGATTTGTACACCAGAAATCTGGAAGTCCCATCTAGCAAACCAAGTCTTAATAATGGCACAATTTGTTCCTATCTGGTAAACATTATTTTCTACCTTAAGAATTTTGCCAATAAAATTTAGACAGTCTGAAGCATCACGGTTTACTTTTGGGATAATTAACAAAATAAAGTCTCTAACTGCAACTGATTTCAGTTTCTTTCCACTAGTGTCAATTATTTTTTTTCTCTGCTCTCTTCCGGCCTTCATGTGCTTTTGACACTCCATCACTATTTTTTGTTTTCTGTTGCAAATGCCATTGATAAAGGAAATTACTCCCCTCAGAGGTTAAGGCAACGCTTTGACAAGTTATGTGAATCTTCATAGAACTTGAAGAAATCAATACAAAAGATGATTCATTCAAATTGCATGAACAAATAGAACACATATCTTGTTCAAAGTTTACGACTTGATTTTCTCCTGCTTCTTTTGCTATTTCTCTTTCCTTGTAACATAGTTTAAACTGTTCCAAATCTTCTTCACTGACAAAATTTTCTAATATTGTAGGTGGAATTTTTATAATAAATCAAGTTAAAGTTTATGATGTGGGAGAGAGTCCAATTCAAAGTCTAAGAGTTTGTCATTTTAATAAATTATTTATTACAATTAATTAATAATAATAAAACTGTTTAGTAATAATAATAAAAAAATTTCCAACAATGATTATTGTTGTTAAATTACTTCTTTTTAACATAACTCTTAAATTCATATGATCACTAAAGGAAGTACTTAAGTAACAATCTCTTTATCTGTCATTTCTAATAAACCTTTATTATTCTGGACTTACTGCAATAAATCTGGATAAAATCAGGCTGTTTGAGCAAACTATTGCAAATTTTCTAACAAGCCTAAAAAATATCAGGCGAATTAGAAAGTTGTCAATAATTTTTCAATTAGCCTGGTGCATTGTAAAATGATGGTGCTTTTGGCAATAAGCTGGATTTATCAATTCACCTACGACACATAAAACAAATTTCAGATATTTCTCATAGTTTGAAATGACATATACATAAAAATAAGAACAAACTTACAAACATTCAAATAATACTTACTTATAAGTAAAATGGTTCAGTGAAAATGCATCAAAAACCTTAAAAAGCATGTCATCTTCAGATGATCCAACATCAAGATTTGAAAAAGCTGCTTCTACATTTTCTCTTGCAATGAAAGTAGATGTTAAATTTTGTGTATTAACAATTTCAATAATTTTTTTTAACTCTTCATTCCTTTCTGATCTTTCTAGGGATTCAAGTTTTTCTTGCAGGTACTTAAGAGCCTCACTTCAAAAGAAAGAACAAAATTCATGAAAAAAATTAAATTATTAAAAAGGTAAAGCAGAGTTAGACATGCATTAAAAAAATCTGAAGACAGTTTCACTAAAACTGAAAATAAAGGTGATAATCAAAAAATTTGAAATGCAATAAATTTTGATATCTAAAGAAGCACAGTAAAATTAAAGCAACAGAAAATGAAGATACAACAGTTGAAATCAAATAAGTTACATCAGAAGAGAAATGAAAATCAAAGAAAGTTAATATAGATAACTAACATTAGTGATTTAAACTGAGCCAGGTCATGACTGTCATATGGATCTTATTTTTCTAATGAAAAACTTTAATGACACAGTAAAATATTCGAAAATAAACAACCAGTTTTTAAATATTATCTCATAGCCCAAATTATCACAAATGTTTACAAATTTGAAGACTTATGTTAGCTTTTTTGTTATCATTGATTCCTACCACATTGTCTATATTAGTCATGATTTACTGTAAAATAATTTACTGTACATGATTTCTATACACAGTGAGAAATTTAATTAATATTACAAAATATAAGTAAAATTATAATAAGTCAGCCCTGGTTATTCCTCTTTGTGTAAATGCTTTTCTCCAATATGATGGAAATTTTAAACAATATAGTAATAGGCAAACCCCATATTTTTTATTCCAATGCTGAATGGATCAGTCAACAGCTTTGTATAACATTGTCACGTAGATGTTAAGTAATTAGAATGACTCATAGAATATAGGAACAGGAGTTTCATTAGCAAGAAACTCTCAATACAGACTGCTTCCAACTGGCAGGATACAGACTTATATACCCTCCATAGAAGGTCCTAGAAAATGGTTAAACTGGAAGGAAAGATTATGCAAATTCTAGGGGCACTTGCCTAGAGAAGTTAAGACGGTTCTACAAACTTCTCGAACCAGAAAAAAAGTTTTCAGAAATTTAAAACAAGGGAAAAATAGTTTAAGGATGTTCTTTGAGGACGGGAATTGAACTTAGGAACTTTCGATTTGTAATGCAAGATGCTACCTCTCGGCCATGGGTACGTCGATGAGAATGTTGAATGTGGCAATATATATACTTAACATTTCAGAAAGTATATAGAAAGAATAAGTCTGCATAGGATAGAATGCTTAATTTGATACTGTTCATCACTGGTGTAATAAGTTTTACAGGGTTTAAGATCTAAAATCAGGAAGATGATGAAACAACCCAGCAAAATATTAAATGATTAATCACCTTGTAGATAAAGCATATAACTATTTTAAGACATTTCTGATCTCATTCATATCATACAATTGCAACTATTTCCAGTGAGCATATCTATATCACAGTAATCTCTTCAGCAGGAATCATTGATTTCTTAGTTTCCTAAGGTTAGATAGGTCTCATAAATATTAAAAATTCCGAGGAAAAACTAACCAAGAGACCCAGGCATAACCATCATGGTTCAAACTTTAAATCTAGGCAGTCAAAGCTCCTAGTATTCAGTGGTTTGTAACACTGGCCAGTCCTCAAACAGATTTTCAAACTGGAAAACGATCATAAGTCACAATTTCATTATTTCATGAAGCACCGATTGTAATTAAATAATAATATATAATAAAAATAAATATGCTTTTTCCCAGAGAAGGTTAAAAATTTAAAATGACTTACTGAAAATTTTAACTGTGCAGAACACAAAATCTTATGATTTAACTTATCGTATGTCGGTTGAGAACTGATAATAGAGCCAATACTATACAAGAAAAAGTAACAAAACTCACCCTCTTAACGTATACCCATGAATGTTAAAGACCGATACAATCTGAGCTCTAGAATTCATATTTAAAGTCTTCTTAGAAAAATGAAGTCATAAAATATGACTTATTTTGAAGAAAATAGAATATTGAAACACTCCATAAAATAGGCCTTTACATAAAAATAAGGTTTGAATAGTTTTTTATGTACATCAGAGAAATACAAACACAGTAACTTCAGTTATAAAAATTACGAATCAATAATAACAAAACATCGTGCGAAAAATAATTAAAATTCAGGCGCGAGAAAACAAAACCACGGTTGTAGTTAAATAAATAAGAGTTTCGTCCGCTGAACGAAAATTTGACCGATTTATACCACCCCCCTCTCAGGAAACCAACAATACAGCTTTTTTTTTTATTCAGCTAGACTTTTATCTCGATTGATTTGTATTTTATTTTTCAATAAAGCATTAAAAAAAACCCGTCTCTCTCCCTCTCTCTATCTGTCTTCCTCTCGCTAACCGGCAACTTCATTACTTTTACTACTATGGTGATGGAGGTTTTATGTTTTCTGCTATGGCGGAAGCGAGGTGGGGAAATTTAACGCCGCATATTTTAGAAATCATATTTTCGTACTTAGATTTAACTGATTTACGAGGTTGCTCCTTAGTTTGTAAAAACTGGTACAGACTTTTAAATGATGAAGACAATGATGTTTGGCGAATGCATTGTGTACGAAAGCTTGCTGAAGAAGCTCTCCGATCTGACATTTTATCTAGTGTTCCAACATATAAAGCTAAGCTGAGAGCATTTTATCACGCATGGGATCCGAATGAGTGTTCACGAAATGTTTATATCAAACCGAACGGTTTTACACTGCATAGGAATCCTGTCGCACAAAGCACAGATGCAGCTAAAGGTAAAATTGGATTTCGGACTGGCCGCCACTGTTGGGAAGTGTGGTGGGAAGGCCCCCTTGGTACTGTGGCCGTTATAGGCATTGCTACGAAAGAAGCCCCTGTGCAATGCCCTGGTTATGTTGCTCTTCTAGGTTCGAACTCTGAGAGTTGGGGGTGGAATCTGGTGGACAATCATTTGCTTCATAACGGTGATAGTCAAGGTAATTACCCACAGCTAAATAATGCTCCAAAGTATCAGGTGAGTAAATATAGAAAATTCTGCCAATTTCTCATGTATTTGAAAAATAATAAAGTTCAATATGAACGTATAACTTAAAGTGAGAACATATGGTCTTAAAAGTCTTACCACATTTCAAAAACAAAGTATCATTCTTATTTCATTTTCTGTGTGAATAACAAGTTCTTCTCTTGTTCTGCTTTGAAGGAAAAAGTGTTTGGCTCCTATTCTATTGTATTAAATGGGAAATCGCCAAAGCATTATCATAACAGCTAAGTATTTGACTTGATCCATGGTTTGAGTAGAATTGTATCATATTGTATGCTACCATATATTTTCATTTTATTCTATCTAAGGTATGCATTTTTGATATTACAAGCTCATAGTAAAAAAAAAAAAAATTTGTTGATTTTGGAGGGTTTTTATTACCATATGTTAAGTAAGATATGTCATTGTGTCATTATGTTACTTTGTTCTTATTTTATTTTATTTAACATCTTTTGAACTGCTAGTACCAATTACTACTGATCATTAAAACCAAAGTATGTGTATACTTTCAATAATTTAGCTGAAATAAAGTCAGTAAGCAGCTATGATTTTACAGAAGTTTTTGTTGAATTGACGCTAAAAAAATTTATATGTTTCTATGTAATTGATTTAAATTTTAATTTTGTAAAGGTATTTTATACATTTAGCAGTGGTGCACCCAGGGGGATGGGCTAAGGGGCAATTTCTATTTCTTTGGCCTCCTCCCCCCTCCCCCAAAGAAATAGAAATTGTATCATGAATATTGATTTTGCATTATAAATATTTTTATCTGTTCATCTCCCCCCCCCCCACACACACACACACACAAGAAAAAATCCTGGGTACACCACTGTATTTAGGGATTAGAGTTAAATTCTATTGACCAGTGCACCTACCCAGAATTCCCTTAAATACACATATATTTGTCTTCTTATTTGAGTAATATGTCTTAATTGTAAATTTTAAACTTTAAATTGGTGGAAAACATTTTAGAGTAAATAATTATTGGTAAGTTACTTTTAAAATTTCAATTTCATATTCCATTGTAGGATTTTAATAACCTAATTTTAATTATTTTAGCATCTCTTGTAATAATGAAATAAATAAAACTATATACGACACTAAAATTATACAATAGTTAAAACTATCAAAAAATTTTGTCCTTTTAATTAATACCTAAAATTTTCCAGCTCGTAAACATAGGGTTATATTTAGTAGTTTTATGGCAGGGTGTCTAAAGAAAGATCGTTGCATTAAAATGTAAAAAATTTTATTCATCTAAATTTTGATTATATTTAATTTATCTATATATTTATAAATTCTGTCATTCTAATTGACATGATTATATGTCATGTATTAAGTGTTTTCTCTTGGCTTATGAATAAAATTTTAAATCTTTTTTGCAACAATCTTTAATGAGGCACTCTGTGTTTTGACTGTATATTCATTTGTTGTGCAGCAAGTCATGGATTTTGCTCCCATGGTGCCTGTGCAGGTTGGAGAACGAATTCGTGTGATCTTGGACTGTGAGGACAATACACTAGCCTTTGAGAGGAACTATGAATTTTTGGGTGTTGCATTTCGTGGACTACCTGACAAGAAACTATATCCTGCAATATCAGCTGTGTATGGAAATACAGAAGTGTCAATGGTGTACTTAGGACATCCCCTTGATGGCTGACATACTGCACTTAGCTGTAGTTTTCTTTATAGATTTATGGCCTGATATCAGGTAAGTTATTTAAAAATTATTCTTCATTTTCTAGAACTGAGTACAATTAAAGTAAAAAGTGATCTGATAGTTAAAAAAAAAATGACAAGCATAGTAATAGAAATCTCTCTACAGAATCATACTTATATAGGGTGATTTTTATTACTTTGTTTTGTGTTCTATGCTTTTGAAAAATCAGTTAATATACATTTAATAAAATATAATTATTTATGAGTATATAACTTTGGGGTTTTGTGTACTAAAATGAAATACAACTATATTTGAAATTTTCATCACTGTTAAGTTGTTCGAGTAGTTGCATATGTTTTGCTTTTAAACATTTGACCATCTAAGAAACTTATCTGCTTTTCATAACCAGCAAAAATCAAGTCTGTCAGTCATAACTTATTTTACATAAAAAATTTTTTGCAAGTATAAAAGTGAAAAATGAAAATTTTGATAATATGCAATATTACACTATTGATTAAAAAGGTGCATGCTGTACATAAAAGCACATTTTGGGTAATTTTATAAAATATCTCAAATATCATGTTTTGTATTATAAGTTTATTCTTATACTCTAAACAGGCTTTAAAAAAAGAAAGAAGAAAAAAAAAGGGAAAATGTGCTTTATAAAAATGCTTGATAAAAGTTTAAATAATCTAATCTAATGTGCAGTCTTTACAAGAAAAATTTATATTTATATGATAATGGTTTGTATTTTTCATTTTTTATTATTTATCATTGTCATATTAATGTAAATAAATGATTCTATTAAACAAATTGTTGGCTGAATATTTTTTATGAATATTTAATATTTTTTTCTGAAAAAAATTATAATTGTTTAATAGAAGCATTTATTTACATTGACAGTGATATGAAATCACTGTCATATTAATGTAAATAAATACTTCTATTAAACAAATTGTTGGCTGAATATTTTTTTTATGAATATTTAATGTTTTTTTTTTTTTTTTCCCCCAACAATTTAATGTTTTTCATTTCTCTCTAAAATTTACTTTGTAGGTTGGCTGCAGTTAAATGGACATTTTAAAGGGACTTCTGACACAGTGCCATGTTTGATACCAAATGACTTCTCTAGTTCACCTTTACAGAATCTTTTGAAACTTGCTATGTTGAAAGGATGAATATTGCTTCTCCTTAATGTTTCAAGATTCTTCATCACTTTAAAAATAAAAAAAAAAAAAAAGTTAAAAGTTAAAGCAATTTTTATAAATTTTGAGCCATTGAAACAATTTGAAGCAAGATTTGACATACCTGCTTTAAATTAATGGATTGTGTGAAACTACAGAGATATATAACTAATTCTATATTGAAATATATAAATATTTATTTTGTATGCAAAACAGAAGATGCAAGTTCATTGTTTGAATTGTTAGGTGATACATAATCATTTCAATGCTCAAATTCTGTTTTGTTTGATTTTGAGATCTAATTATGTGTGAATGCATGTGAGTATAATGTGCATCTGTTGTGTTATTCATTATCATTATAGTGTTATAAATGAGATAAGAGCATCAGCTGTTACATTCATCTCATTGTTTGGTGTATATTTATGTATACATTTATAATAACACACGCTTGCATCAAGGACGGTGGTAAATTTGAAGCTAGAAATTTTTTTAAATATCTTTGTTTGTAATTTTCCCTTTCAAGATCTTTTAATTGTCATGAAATTCAATCTCACAGTTCTAACATCCATTTTAGATCAGTTATTAATATTTTTTCTAAATGGATAGACACATTCCTAGAAAATGTTTAAGCTATATATCTTGCAGCTACAGACTGTTGATAGCTATATTCAAAGTGTCAAACTTTAACAATTTTATATGTACAATAATAAAATATTGTTTAAATTTTATCTCCATGTTGTCATTGATGCAGAATATTATGGCTTAAATTCTCTGAATGCATATATGAAGCATTTTAATTAAATTGGTTTGAGACATGACTTCTAATTAGATTAATGATTTGCCAAAAATATTAAGTTTGATTAAACACTGAATTGTAATTTGATAAAATTATTTGTAATGTAACAGAATTAATTTGTTATCCTTAAAAAAAAAAAAATTATTCAGAAGTTCTTATCAAGTATTTTAATGAAGTAAAATTACTTTCTGTGTTGCCTCAAATTTTTAAGAAAACTGAACTCAAATATTGCACATGCTACAAATATTTCACAATGTAGATTTGTCTCTTTTCCCCCCTTTTTAATCAAGTAGTTTTGGGTGTTGTAGTATAATTTTTGCTCCTTGCACATCTCAAACTCAGTTTTTTATGTTTAGAAAGCCGGTGTTTTTATTTATTTATTTTAGAAGAGATATAGCTAATTTTGCAGTTTTATCTCTACTTTAAAATTGGAGAAATGTGTTTTTATCACTTGCATTTTTTCACTGTCTTTTTTTATAATCAAAATAAAGTGTCTAAGCTCCCTAAATAAATTTTTAGAAAAGGTATAAAATTTTGTCAATTGCTTTTAATTTCTTAGGTGTTATTATTTCTCTCACAACAATACCGTGACATTAAATCATTAAAAGAGTACAAAGGATATTGCAATTGTAAGGTAAACAAGAATCTGAACTGTGGACAATTATGAGTTTTGGTAGGGAATCATGGATAATATATTATGCTTGCTAGAATCATGTGAAATTAAAAGTTTTGTTAACATTCAGTGTAAAACATTATTTAATTTTGAGCTTCAAATTGCATCTACAGAATCTTGCATTTATGCTGCTTTTGTGCTATTTGAAGATTTTTTTATGTATTCATTAGTAAGTTTCAATTATTTGTTTATAGGAATTTGATCACATATTTAGGAATAAAAATACTTTTAATTTTTAGCTAGTAAATTTTAAGTATTTTGAATAGAAGGGAAAACAGGCAGTGCTGTTTTAAACCACCGCCCTTGTCACAACACATGTACACATTCATATTCGTGCAGTCAAATCTATTTATAGTAAACGTAAACATTTTTCAACCCTAGAAACAAAGGGAGAAAAATGTGTTGAGGGAAATGTATGACTGCTTTTTATCTGACAAGATAAATTTTGAAAGAATAGTATTTTTAATATATTTACTGACTTTATATGCATAAAATATATTGTTCAGTGGGATGTATTTCGGGAGTATAAAGGTTAATTTATTGTGAAGGCCTGAGTATTAATGTAATTTTAAATGCTTTTTTTTTTTTCCCCAGAAAGATATCTCTCAAACACACACACAGTCTTTATTTATGGTTATTACCATTATTTACAAATCGTTAAAGTACTGCGTATTGCTGTTCTTAAGCATTGTTTGCATTTCTTTTACAAAAGATATGACATTCTCTTTTCCTTCTTGTTACTTCAATGAAATAGGAGCTGTTATTTGTCATTTAGGAATTTTTAAATGAGGTAATATATATCATATTAGTAATTTTTAAATCAATTATCCAGGATAAATTTTATATTCAGTCTTAGGCTTTAAAAATTGTTGTGCATTTGAAAGTATACATATAAATGAAAGACATTAATAGTGCTGAAAACTAGCACCTGTGAATTGTTCATATAATCACTGTAAACTGCTTGCTAATGCTTGTGGATGTGCATTAAATTGCCATTTAAATGAATTGTAATAATTCAAATTTACCATCTCTCAAACCACGAAAAATGTATATTCTGCTTATGAAGTGTGCTGCTTTTTGGTAAGTTTGTACTATGCCTAAAAAAGCTTATATTGAAGACAAAATTGTCTACAAGTTTCTCTGATACATATGAGATACTAGGTAATATCCTATAAATGGACATCCGTAATTTTGTGGCTTATCATAGATTAGCACTATTTTATTGCTATGTATTGGGGAAATTTTTTATTGTTTTGTCTTCTACATAGAACGAAAAACCAATATTAGTTAGGGTTTTTTTTTTTAATATGCATTAAATTTTCAAAGTAAATTTCTTGATCATCATTGTGTTAACCCATTACTGTAATTTAAAGTATAATCTATAAATTCATACTTAGAGATTTCAGTATTGGCAAGAAGAACTCATGTTTAACTTTTACTGTATTCATTCTCCCTACATTTAAAAAAAAAAATGACTGTGCTTGTGCATGGAGGTTATCATAATTTTTTTTTTTTTCACTTGATAGTAAATTTTATGAACTATTCATCATTCCCAACTTCATTATGAATTGATTTGACTACACATGTACTCATATCATATGTACAAATGCATTGTATGTACAGTGTATGAAATTTTTATGTAAATAAGATTTCATGACCAAACTGCATCCAACAATACTAAGCATTTTAAAAAGAACGTTTTACAACAACTGAAAGTTCCTTGAGATTGAGATTAAAAGACTGAAAAATATGGATTGTTTGACCTCTTAAATACTGTAAAAACTCACAGCTAAAATTTTATATCTGTCAAAATTTAATTTGTGTAAAGCTTTGACTATTTAATTTCAGTGCTGTAAAATAGGATGAACTGTTATGTTGAGGGAAATAGAAACATAAAAGTTTAATTACTTTTTATACATATATAAATCTATTTGAAATGTAAAACTTTTTTATATTCAATGTGATAAGATTAAATCAAGAAGCTTTTAGTTTATTTCTGCGTGATTATATGCATAAAAGTATGACTATTATAATTGATTCCTAAGATTTTATTGAAATTGACACGGAAATGAAAAAATGTATTTTGAATTTTTTGATTTCACAAAATATTTAAGAATAAAACACAGCTGTTTGTGGACTGTGTCATTAGTAGTTAAATTGTAAGTGGTCAGACTTTTTGAAATTGCAGTTGTATTTGATTAACATCAAAGAAGGAACCTTAAACTCTCTTCCTCCTGAAATCTAGTCAGTATTTTTTCTATCTTCATCTATATTGTTATTAAACTCTTTTTTATACAATTATTTGATTTTAATTTGACAGTTTTAATTCATATGAATGCATATATTTTTCCTTCATGTTTGTGTGCTTAAATTAGCTGGTATCTTAATTCTTCATTTTTCCTTAAGTCTTACTGAAATTTCTCAAATTTCAAGGCATGGATCATATATGATGCTTATCTGCTAAAAATAATAAGTCTTTCACCTTGGAGAGATGATATGTGGTATGAAATGCATCATAAGAACATGTGAACATTTGCAATGTGCACTTTCCATTATCTTCATTATTAGTTAGGTTATCAGTTGCTGATTTATCTGTATCCTGTTTAGTTTCTTGAAGATAAGTTTTAATTTTAAAGTAAAAATGTTTTTAAGTGATATGTTTTATTTCATAATTTATTTTTGTCACTTAAAGTAACTGTGTAGAATTCTACATTGATAAAAATTTTAAACATGTATCAAAATTAAGCTTTATATGGTCAAATATAATTTTAAAAGGGATTGTGCATATCTCTTTTGAACATAGATTCATTTATTTGAATGAGAGAAAAGTCAGTTTTTATCAGTAATGAAGAATTTTGAAAGTTTATATTCAACATTCATATGGCTCATATGAGCTCCCCTGTACATTGATACATTGAGTAGTTTTGTAAATAAATGTATAAAAATTTTATATTTCAAGCATTGAGTCTTTCTCCTTATATTTCCTTTTTCTGTATTTGTTGATATTTAGCACCAGTTGTTGATATTTATTTCATATTTTGGACTAAAAATAAAACAGAACTTTAACTTTTCCATGTACTAGCTATAAAATTTGAATGCAAAACACCAGTATTGAAAAATTATATAATAATTTTTGTTTGGGAAGAGAGAGAAATGTTAACTAAAATTTTCATTGTTCATTTAGTATTTCCTGGGTAAACATTAAAAAAAAAATTCTTCTTAGCTATAAAACAAAACAAAGAAAAAATCTAATGTTAGCATTTTTTTTTTTTTTTTTTTGGTATAATGGTTAACTTATCTTGAGATCCTAGTGTTGCCTCATACTGTGAGGATAGTTGTCTCATTTTTTAAATTTGTAATCTTTCAAAGTTGTGTTAGCTTTTCTGTATATCTGAAAATTTCTACATGACTCAAATTTCAAAGAATGAAAGAATTTATTCCTCACTGAAACATTGACTGATATCCTAACAATGACATAAGAAATTGTAAAGTAGTAGTCAGATGTCAATACCATGTGCATTGAAGCTTCTGTGATTGAAGTTTGCATGATATTTGAATACATTTTATATAACTAAAACTAATTGCCAGATGGCACTTTCATTCTTGCCTTATTTTGCAATTTTCAAAACAAATGCATTAGTTGGTTAAAATAATTAATTACAAGTGTTTAGGGCAAGACCCCCGCCCCTCTCTTTTACCACTTCCTTCTTTACTTTAGATAATAGAGGGGAGGAAGGGCTTATGTTTGTATAGATTCTGTTCAAGAACTTAGGTGCTGTACTTAGAATTTTTTATTTTATTTTTATGCATCTCATTCTGATTTGATATCTTAATGATCTCTTACAAGGAACTGCGAGAAAATTGATTACAGGTAAAATAATAGATTTTTGGAATAAGTAAAATGTTTTAGTGAAATTGGCTTTATTGGGATATGTAATATCCTTGGAAAAGCATCCCATTTAAATTCATTGAAAAATATTTGTTTAATGTCATCATTATAACCATCATTGGCTCTACATCATTATATGCTCTACAAAAGAGTTTAAATGATTTTATAGAAAGAGCATTTTCTAAAGCTAAAATATACAGTCGAACCTCCATATATCGAAATTTTCTATATATCGAACTCTTAGTAAATCTCCATGTTCATTACATAGAAAAACTGTTTCTATTTATCGAAAAAATCTCTATATATCGAAAAAAATTTCCTGGCATATTGGGAGATTTTATTCCACTTTAGAATAAAATCTCCCAATTTTCGGCATTTGAAACAATACGTCATGGACTTCTATTCGTGGGAAATATCCCTGATGAAGTTTTTAGTGGACTGAATAAATGCGAGCATTTCTTTGAACTTTCCACAAAACTGGCTGTTCAGCAAGATATTCGTAGTTTTTTTTTTAAAGAATGTAAAATAAATCTTTCATATTAATTCATTTTTTAGTTATTGACTTTCATTTAATGTGATTCGCATATAAATTAGAATTGGAGTTTCGTGTACGAAAATTAGCTTTAATTTTAATGTTTTAGAAGAATTATGATAAAACTAAGATCAATTCTATATATCGAAATTTCTCTATATCGAATTTTTTTCCGGAATTTTGCTACTTCCATATATGGAGGTTCGACTGTATTTGAATCATGCAACAAAAAGATGCTTTGGAGCCTATTTTCATTTTATATTCTTATTCATGTATTCTCTTTAGTTAAATGTTTAATGCGGGAGCAATATTCAGAGCACTTTATTTAAAATAAAAATAACTGGCTATAGTCCTTACACCTCTACTAGTTAAATGATAGAATGTTTAGTTCAGAAAAATTTTGTGGCCTAGCTAAGATGTATTTACGTGTAATTACAGTTATTGCTATACCTTGAGTTGGATATGTCTCATTTCCCATTATTGTATAATTCCTTAAGACTTCAAACTAAACATTTAAATGAAACAATAGTATGAATGTCAATAATCTGCTATAATAATGCTGCCAATCTTGCTTTTTTTTTTTTTTTTGGGGGGGGGGGGGTATTAAAGCCTCAATGCTTCATTCTACTGCCTTGTTAGCTTATATGTATTTTTTTCTTAAATTTATTTATTTCATTCTTTTTTATTTTTGAAATCCAGTATTGTTTTCTTATCCAAAATTGTTCTTTCACACATAGCATTGATTTAAAATAAGGGTTGACAAAGTGTACCCTCAGTTGAAGTAAAACAGCTGGTGTATTTATTTAGAGATGTATTTAAACCATGACCTCATAAAAACCAGATTATTTTTGTTTACATATGGTTCAGTTTAAGAACTCTATATGTTTATCTGGAAAGTACTTAATTAAATACTCATATTGTTTGTTCTGATACTTAATGTGGTCATCATAATAGTTTACATTATCTGTTTTCATGGGTTAAAATATATATTATAAAAAAAAATTAAGAGCTAGATTTCTTGTTTTGTTTTTGGGATATTTGCTACTTTTTGTTTCATTTTTAGTCTCAATATTTTATAGTACAATATATGCCATGTGGTATAAGATTAATGGTACAAGCATTCAAAGCTTTATCTCTCATAATTGTATAAACTTTTTCTTGCATCTAATTCTGCATGCATAAAATCACATGCTGTTGCTCTTGTCTCAGTAGCAATTTTATGTGTTTAAGTGCAGATGATTATTAAGAATAACTGTCTTTAGTTATTTATTTATTATTGAAATTTTTTACATTTTACATTAAAATTTTGAAATCTGTTTTAGTTTGTTCTTTCTTTTTATATAATACATCCTGAAGAACTCTATAATCTAAGTAAAAACGTATTTAGCCAACAGAAATTTTAGTGATTTTACTTTCAATGTACAAAAGAAGCAAATATGTGTGAAGGCTAAATTTAAACAGCAATGTAGTGTTTTGCTCTAAATTATAAGTAATGGACATGATATAATTCAATCAGTTTATTGGGAATATTAATTTTGAAATGAACACCTGAATTTTTAGCCATCACTTCTAAGAGAGAAAGGTTAGCTGACATTTTATTGGAAAATAAATTTAACACATTCACACACATATATATACATTTATATATATTATATGTATATGTATGTCTTGGTTAACTATTTAATTTTGCTGCAATATATTTTTCAAATAAACTTTCAGCTATTTTTGTTACTAAAGTGCTGTCTCTGTAAATGGTATTGTTTGGATGCCTTTTTTTAAAGGAGTATATTACCCATACATGTGCACCCATTAATAATATTTACAATATTAATTTTAGACATATTTATGACATCAAATAACTGCTTAAATATACACAATATCAGATTACATAGTATTTTAAAATTTTCTTAGGTATAAAGTATTTCAAATATGTTTAAATCATCCTTAGACTATACCCATAACATATTCATAAAATTTATCTAAACTACATTGTTTTTTACTTTTATATATTACACTATGATAGATGGTTTTGCTATTGTCTCAAAATTTAAAACTAAAGTTAATTGAAATACATACTTTTCAAATTAACAGATTAGTGAGGTTTACCAATGAGTTATGTGAATGGTCAGAACCATACTGAATTTTGTGATTGACAATGAAGCTGTTGAAATAAAAAGAAAAAACCTATTTTTTCTGGTTCAGAACTAAAAAATTTTAGTGTAAAGGAACTTGAAATTTTTTTCAGCAAATGTATGTATTTGTTTAAAAATGTGACATATTTCACACTTTTTAATGTGGCTTACTTTTGTGTATGTTTAGACACCTGTACTGTATTAGTTATAATTCATCAAGCCATTCATTTACCTTGTTAAAGGTTAATCAATATGTTAAAATTTTCTATTTCAGAAACAAAATTTTTACAAGTGTTATAAGTGCACTTCTGAAAAGATAAGTTTTTCAAAAAGTGGTAGCTGTGAAGAATTGTTCAAGATTTTTATTATGGTGTTTAAATGAAAATTTATGTTTGAGGATAAAGGTCTCTATAGTTCTTGTTTTGTTTCTTACTAGTTTTTAATTGGCAAGGAATATCTCAATCCTGTATTTAGCAATTCTTTAACTAGAAATCAGTTTCTGATATTTCATTTTTTTTTTAAACTTATATTAGACCCTTTCATTTTTTTCAAGAAAGTAAATTTTTTGTATGAAAAGAACAGTATTAGTTCAACCAAATAATGATTGTCATTAAATAAAATTTTCGTTGAGACAGCTCTTTGTTTTTTTGCAGAATCAACTGGAGAGTATAAATTTATTTGAAATAGTTTGATGTTCTTGTTCTCTACTATCTATAAACAAAACGTGCTGTTATATGCTGTCAGGAAGAAAATGTTACATACCTTCTGATCACTCTTTATTTATTATGCATGTAATTGTTCAAAGTGATGTTTGAGATATTCATTAAAAAATATTTTTATTAAACTATTTTTTTTCAGCTTATTTAACCGATTAATATAATAAATCTTCTTTGGTGTACAAAACTTTTTTTCTAAAGCGTAATGTAAATTAGTGCTACAAATATTTTTAATTGTATAAACTTTAAAACTTGACAAAATTTGCTAATCAGAAGACATTGTAGATTTGAGTAAACCTTTCTTATTTGCATTATTTTTTTCTGTACTTACATGCATTGCCCATTTCTTCATATTTTTTCTGAGCTACGTTAAGTACATTTGAGCATGTTGTTTCAAGTTGTTCTCATTAGCTAAAAAGCGACTAGATGCATAAAAGGTAATATGGCAGCTTTAAAAAAGAGGTTTGCAGGCTAGAAAAAAAACACAGTATCAATAGTACAAATGCAGGTTATGCGTCCATTGTCCATTCCAACATTTACTTCGTCATAAAACATATGTCCCTTCATATAAGTTTCTAATGTCAGTGTATGCTCTAGCCTGCTGGCAGTATTCGGTATTTTAAATCAGGAACATTACCAAAGATATATCTTGTAAAATAATTGTTCCTATAGTTATAGTTATGCTTATCTTTTTGGGAATGATTGTCTTTCTAGGATGCAATGAAATGGATTTTAAATATGCATTTTCATTTCTGTTAAACATAATGCTTTTTGATCATAGCCTTTTTATTACTATTGTATTCTCAAAAGAAAATATTATAAAATTGTTTGAAATGAATTTAAGCAATAAAAGAAAAGTTGTCTTTAACAGATATTCACTATTTCAGAACACTATACCATATCAGTCACAAATTCTTGATGTACAGGAGGTTGTACATATTTATATATATTTATATATATATATAGATAGATAGATATATATCACTTTAGACAACTTTGTTTATGGATTTCTGTTGAAAATTTAAAAGTCTGTTGAAAACTTAGTATTCTTGCATTCGTGCATTTTATCTTGTTTTCATTCTTTCATATTTCATTTAAAGTATTCCTATATAAATAAGATTCTTGATTTTGTTTTTCCCTTCTGAGATGAAAGCTGAAGACAGCATGTATTGATTTATCTACGGGACTATATTTTTGCTTCGTAATGTTGTAAGTTTAAGTTCGTAGTCAGTCTTTTCTCGCAAAGGATTTTGGTAACGTTCGAGATTTTCAGTTTAAAACAGTTTTATAAAAATTGTCTTTATGTGTAGATAGCAATGGATGATCACGTCACTATCGTACTTTTAATGCAGACATTACATCGACTAACTCTCGTTCGCAAGTCACCAGCTTTTAATGTAGTACTGACTGGCCGTTCAAATTGTTCTTCGTCTTCAATACTTGTTAACCAGAAACTGTATTTGTTTGCAAAATAGTGGCATGTTCCTCGAGCACCATTGCATTCGATAAAGGGAGTAGCCCGGAAATCTTCGAGACAGCTTCCAGGACTAGACAAGGACTGACCTCCACCTTCCGCTCCAGCCGCAGTGTGCTGAGGAGAAAACAAATTGATATAATATCAAGTGTTTGATAGGTTTAACAAATAAGTTTTTTTTTTTCCACTTAAAGCAACATCATGTATAGAAGTCATGTACGAATACGTTATTTATTCCTTCGCCATTATTCTTGTTATTATAAGTTACTTTTTGAACTAATTTAATCCCAATTATGATAAAAATTTGGTATTTGCCTCAGACGGAAGAGAATGTAGTTTAAGTTAGGATAACTATACTTGACTGGTAGATGCACTGTTTCTCCTTGACCCAGCCCATTGATAAAAAACGGATTGCACTATTTTAGGCAACAAAATTTTAAGTATAGGGTGAGCCAAAAGTTCGTAAAAGCTTTAAAAATTCATAAAAAAAGGGAGAAATTATGATAAAGAAGTGCGGTTTGCAAGAAAGGACTCACAAGGAAGTCGGATTTTTTTAGCAGCCAGAAAAAGTTTAAAAGTAACCGGTAGATGGCGCTGACATGCGAGAGATTCAGCAGAATTATGCAAATCAATCTTGCAATAAAAGACCATGATACACGAGGATTTTGAGGATCGGCCACGAAGTGGAAGACCCTCATTAGCGGAGGGCCGCATTACTGCGGTGGAAACCGTTATGAATAATATGGCAGCGGAATCGTCCACGGGGAGTAGCAGTCCTCGCAAAGCTGGACCAGTGACTTTTTAATTTTTATTTTGCTGCCAAAAAAATCAGACTTCCTTGTGAGCCCTTTCTTGCAGACTGCACTTCTTTATCATAATTTCTTCCTTTATTTACGAATTTTTAAAGCTTTTACGAACTTTTGGCTCACCCGTGTTATCGTCAAAAGTATACCTAACTTAAAGCACGATCATGGATTGCAAGTATTTCAGTTGAGCTGCAAATATTGCAAAGTAGATCATAATAGTGCCGTTTACATGTGCCTAAAAGCAGGGTCGTTTCTTACTTTTTCCCTACGATAGGGAAAAATGCAGGGTGGATTTTCGACCCAGGATAAAACCCACTAATCACCCATGATGCATTTCGAAGCTGGGAGTAAATAACATGGCGGGTTTGAACTTGTGTGAATCCATGAAAATGCAGCTAAATGATCGATGGAAGGATCTGGAACCCCTTAACGATCGCATAATTTTCAAGAAAACAGTAGAAAAGTGCCTATTTTCTTCCGGAGGATTTTATTTATTTCTGCCCATCTAGTTTTAAATAAAAAAACCCATCCCCAATTACATTATAAATAGAATGGTACTGCCATCTGGTATGTAAAATAAGAAATAAAATTTCATTTCAATAAAATTTCAATAACATTTTTATTTAAAGTGTTATGGTAAAATTAATAAATTTAATAAGTATAATCAATAATTAAACGTAACATTAAAATTTATTTATAAATTAATTATTTTAGAATTCACAGATAAAAATTTATTTATATCTATTTATGATTTTTTTATTTAAACATGACTAAAAATTACTGAAACAAAATTGAAATCAAAATTACATTTGGATTTTAGAAAAGGATTTATTAAAACAATAAGTATCTTACAATTAATCTTATAATTTAAAAAAATGCACCTATCGATTGGAAAATTTTCTTTCCAGTCTTTATTACTTCAGGAATTTAAAACAATTTCTTCCCACCAAACAGAGCTTCGTAATTTTGCCCACATTCTTTGTTGTGGAAAAACTAAATTTAGCGATGAAGCCATAGATCGTACGATTATATCTAATATCCGCATCAATCTTCTAGTTCTTATATTCCTTTTTTCCTATCTATTTTCTAAATTTATTTTTAAAAACAACAGAAAACAATCGTAAACGTTCTATAATTATCAACAGAAACTGACATGTGCTGCATTTAAATAACAAATAGACGCAGACGTAAGTGTGTTTTAGAAGAGGAGTGCATTGGTCGTGTCGACTTTATCTCCTGTAAGCAAGATATATGTAATCAAGGTGGGAGTGCTCAGTAGTTAAAATTTTAAGTAATGAATTAAAATATTAAGTTAAGAATAACGCGGGTAAAAGAAAAAAAATTAATAGTAAAGTTAAATTAAAACAAAAAAGTTAATTTTAACAGAAAAAATATAGAGTTACAAGTTAAGAAAATTTAGAAGAAAAATTAGATAAGACTAATGATCCACGGAAAACAAAAAAGTAATAATATTAAGAGGCCCAGAAAAGCAGATATCATAAGAATACAAAAAATATTTTTGTAAGTTTTTCAATCTTTTTGGATTTTTAAAGTTTTATGATTTTTTTGTTGTTGTTATTTTTAAAATTTAAGAATACGAGGTCAAAAGAACAACAATTGGAAAAAAAAAAAAGGCCTTCCCTAGGACCATACACTTCGTAACGAGATAAATGCGGAGTTCGAAGATGGAAAGCTAAAAATAGCAATACAGTGAATTTGGAAAAGTATGACACCGGCTGGGATCGAACCCATAACGTGATTTACAAGGAATGATGGTGTATGAGGATCACTTCCGCCGAATCATGTGACGGCCATTACTTCCGGAAAGACGGGTAAAAGCAGGGTGAAAATGTGGTCCCATGTAAACGGACTTCGAAGGTTTTCCCTATTAGCGGGTAAATCCCGGGTATTATTGTTGTCCATGTAAACGCAGCTAATATGACTTCTCGCTCTGTAGTCAGTGATTCCCTCTTGCGTCCGTTGATGTATCATTTTCAGATGGAATCAGCAGTAAAGTAGATTCGTAGGAATCCTGAAGGGAGTGCTACGGTCAGCTTTTGGTGCGTGAGGATTTAATATACTATGATATAACCGTTGAAAGTGGATTCCAAACGGCTCCAAATATTCCATACCCATAGCAGGATTGAACCCGCTAACTCGAGTAGCCATCGTCAGAAGAAAACAATGTTACTAAAACTCGCTAAAAATTTCATTAATAAAAAAATTATTTGAAAAGACTTCTTAAAAGTTATTGGTACTTGCGTATTATAACTGAAACTTGGGTGCCTGGCGGGAAAACGTCAATAAAACACTAAATATGGTTGACTCCCGATCTCGCCCATAATTCATCCTTGTCGTTATAAGTTACGTTTTAAGCTAATTTAATCCGAATTATGATGAAAATTTGGGATTTGCCTCAGACAGAAGAGAATGTAGTTTCATTTTTCCATATTCATGGGATTTTACCAGCCCAGCGTCTGTCAGATTGGCCAGAACATACGTGTCTATTTTGGATCGATCATCTGTTCGAGATGCAATGTTAAACGTTGTGGCAAAACGTCGGAATTCTAGTGGGAAACTGGTTCCTAACTGCCATACTTATTTTGAATATTTTTTAATGGATACTTCTATTTTGTCTTTTGTAAGCAATTCTTATATCTAAAATGTTTTATATCGAAATCTTGTTCTTTATCTGTTTTTTTTTTGTTGTTATCCTATGCGTTTTTGTCATATTTATGTTTTATTTAACGTGTGACTGCTTAAAATGTTCTTGGCAATAGGCAGTTAAAAAGAAAAAAAACTGCCACAGTAAAGTTAGGCGTTGGAGATCTGATACTGCGCCAAGTGCAAAAAGATGCCAAGTTCTAGTTATAATACAATACGTAAGTACAAAATAATCAATTATTTCAGAAACTGCACCTTGATAAACATAATATTCGCGTTCATAAAAGACATTTCTGAATGTTTCCAAATTAGCTGCTATCAACATGTTTCAGCTTTTAATGTAAGCTGATGGTATTCATTAAAGCATTTTTTTTTTTATTATTTATTTATGAGCCATCGTTCATACCATTATATTTCTCATTTTATTTCCCTCGCGTTTCTGTCTGCTAGGTTTTATCCTCATTTTGTATCGGTGTACAGCTTTCTGCTCTGCCGTAAAAGCTCTGTTAAAAATTTCAGCACCATCGCGAAGAGATTTTCCTGCTTTAAAAAGCAAGTTTTATTATCCTTTGCATTGATGGTGTTACACGTGGATAGTAATAGATTTCAGTGAGTGGTTTTCCTCTTCCGTGATACAAAATTATCAACCTTCTCCAATTTAATAATTACAAGATAAAAAGAACTTTTTATATGCCATGTTTTTAAATTTTCTGTTGAATCATATAAACTTGACAATTCTATGTATTAATAAATACTTTTATCAAAATTTTTTGATGAATTATCCCATCAACTTTAAAGAAAATGAAGTTAATTGGAAGTTAACTTGCGTTTAACTTTTCTTTCCCGTCCCGACCAATAGATGGCTGCACCAGTCTACAAAACAAAATTAACTGAAAATGAATTAAAATATGCTTAAAGATGGCGAAAAGTATTAAAATAATGCATTGTCATGTTCTGAGCTATTCTAAAAGTTTCGAATGTCTAGCTAGTCGGGAAGTTAGTTAAAAATCGATTGCAAGATTTGTACGGGACAAACACACAAACAAGAAAACGAGTTAATAAAAACATGGTAAAAATTTGGGTACTTTTCCGTTAGCTGGGCGCAAGTGATATATCGCCAAATAGGGTTCACTAGTCGCATTTTCAGCTGTTTTGATAATTAACTGTAACTCTCGTGATACGTGTGTATGAAAGAACAAAATATATAAGAAACAGGAATTTTATTCTTTAAGTAAATATTTAGTTAAGAGACGAAAAATTTTTAATACCCTTCAAGATGTCTTCAAAATGACCCTTTTTTTTTGTCGACACAGAAATTCAGCTAGGTACGTTTGCAAATGGCGACGAGCCGTTCCTCAATGTTTTTTATATCGCATATCGCCATTTGGTGCTTCATCACAATTGCATAATCTTCTGTACGATTGTGAAAAAAGCAAAAGCAGTCTGTGTTTAATTTGTTTCCAATTTTTATTCATGTGGAATTTCGGTGTTATTTAGCTGGATCTCTGAACTTAATCATGTTCTCTCACATGATTCATACTCGCTTATCCGCCATCTTCTTTCACCGTTTCGTGTGTGACGTGACAATGCTTCTTCAAAATTAAGCCTATCTATGACCTATTAAATCGTTTTCTCGAGGTTGTTAGGTTGACGACTTTTCATTCTCGTCAATGGTGATACTTGTTAGGGCAAACTTCACATGCGCCCGACTAACGGAAAAGTACCAAAATTAGTTTTATAACTAGATTCGTGTTTTAATTCATAGGCCACGATCCTGCCGCTATTGAATTCCGACACGTGCTGGTAACCGTTTCTCCTTCTTATACGAGGCATAATACGATCTTCTCACAAACAAACAACGCCCAAATGCGATTTCCAAATGAGAAACCCGCTGCGTAACTTTCCTGTTATAAAGAGTTTGAGATGCCGTTTCCCCCTCCTGCGTCGTTCGATTGCGCTCAAATGCTAATCATTTGCATATCCCATTATCTTCTTCCTTTCATGCATATTTGACGTTTGTATCATCCCTCCTTCATGGTGTTGCCATTTTAATAATGACAAGCAGTGTGTATATATATATAGTTATATTTTCACGAATTCCTTACTAAATATGTAGATTTTTAGCTTAAGTACCACTGTTAGATAGAACTTCTATCCTTTAAAATGTTTGAAACTTACCATGGCAAAACTGTAACCGACCCATAAGGAGTTCCAGCCTCGGGGACAGTTTGGTATATCTAATGACTGGCTGTGGACAGCTATGACATTGGCGGGTGTTTCACAGACTACACATCTACTGATATATTCTTGAATCATATCTTGATCAACCGGCATCATTGGTAGAGGGGCGTTTGTAGACAACCAGTAGGACTTGTCGTCACGATTCGCGTAATTGCAGACACTGTTGAAGTCGCAGAACAAGAACGGCATTGTACTGAATCGTTTTATGCACGATCCGGCGAAGCCTAGGGAGGAAGACGATTTTTAGAATTAGTCGTTAAAAGAAAATAGTTTGGTATTCTGTATAACATTTAAAGAATGATCTAGAATTTAAATTAATAAGACTGATAATAGATTCATAGTAGTGACTACTTGCAGATTTTACGGGTATCTCTAGCATATGCACTGCTGATTTGTGGGTCTGTTTCATCCTAGATAAGAGCTCTTCAGAGCGTAAAATCTCTTGATTATGCAAGAGAAGAGAAAGTAATGCCATAAATAGTGAATTATAATCTTAACGTTTCGGGAAGAGATAGCATATATTTCATTATGTAAATATCTCACGATGATGATAAATCTGTCACGGATTGTGATGCAAAAGTTAACAGGACAGTTGACTTGGAGTGCCACGGTCAACTTTCCTACGCATGGGCTAGTTATAGACCGGGACCGGGACCTACTGTTTAAAGCCGATTCCGAGCGGCTACAAATAACCATGCTAACGGTGGGACTCGAACCCAAAGGTTCTGACCGAATGCCAGTGCTCTAACCATTAGGCCATCGCCCCGCTGTATTATATATAAAACGGAAAAATAGCAGATTATGCATAAGCTTTCGTTCACTTCACCTTAGTGTTACTAAAGTATTACATAATACTGCATTGTTATAGATCTTGGTTGTGAAATGCCATAAAACCCGAAGAGTAAATTTTACAATTTTGGTAGAGATGGAATATATTTTGATCATTGTATATATCTCGCAATGGAGAATATGCTATTCCATAATGTAATACAAAATATGAAACAGGTGGATGGTAAATTATATAGATAATTTCGTCGTCATCATCTGAGTATTACTAAAATTATCACTTAATGAAATATTTCATTAATCATTGATCAAAACTTACCCAGATCTTGGTTGTGCGATTTCTCATTACCCTCTATATAAAGTAAACTGTATCCATCCCATAGTTTGGGCATTCCCCTCGGACATTGTGGAGTATTATATGATTGACTGTGTCGTACTACTAGCATTCCCATCGATTTCTCCCCGCCGGATCTTCCTGGAACGCCTGGCACTCCCGACTCTCCTCTCAATCCCGGAGGGCCTGGTGGTCCTGGAAGGCCATTGAATCCTCTCTCTCCTTTTACACCATCGGGCCCTGGGGGTCCAACTATTCCTGGTAAACCTTCAAGTCCTGGATTGCCTTTTAATCCTGTGTTAAATAAAAAAGGAAACAAAATTTGTTACACTTGAGACTGGAAATTTCTCATTGTACTGACAACAAGAGACGAATGCTAATTCGGAAAATAAATTTTTAAAAAGTCTCGATGAAAGAATATCTTATAACAACACTTTTCAACTCTCTAGAATAAATTTAAACTTACTAAACCACAAATAATATTGAAATTGTTGCAGTTTTATATTTAAAAATGTTTACTACCTCTCTTATTAGGATTTACTTTTTAAAAAATTCTTTAACGAATATGACTAGTTTCTATATCTAATGTCATAAAAAGGGCCAGGTATTTGAGAATCTAAATGAGTAATCATGGCTAATTTAAATAGAAGTCTAAGGAAGCCATGCACATACGTTTCACTCAGATTATGCCCCCCCCCTCAACATCCTACAACCGAAAAACACAAGAGCGGCACTGTTCTATAAGCTGAATATCTCTATTTTTTACCATGTTTTTATTAACTCGCTTTCTTGTTTGTTTGTTTGTTTGTTTGTTTGTGTGTGTGTGTGTGTGTGTGTGTGTTTGTTTGTCCGGTACAAATCTTGTAATCGATTTTTAACTAACCTCCCGACTATCCAGACATTTGAAACTTTTAGAATGGCTCAGAACACGATGACAATGTATTATTTTAAATACTTTTAGCCATCTTTAAGCAGCATTGAATTCATTTTAAGTTAATTTTTTTTGTAGACTGGTGCAGCCATCTATCGGCCGGTACGGGAAAGAAAAGTTGAACGCAAGTTAACTTCCAATTAACTTCATTTTCTTTCAAGTTGATGGGATAATTCATCAAAAAAATTTTTAAGTATTTATTAATACATAGAATTGTCAAGTTTATATGATTCAACAGAAAATTTAAAAACATGGTATATAAAAAGTTCTTTTTATCTTGTAATTATTTCTTCTCTCTGGTGACTGACAGTTGCAACCAGTTCTGCCTACAATGCAAAAAACCGAGTCTCTTACAACTTACAAAAGCAAAATTTAGATAGCAAGATAAAAATAATTGATCTTCGTGCTATCTAATTTACCTATATGCATCTTCTAGCTAAATGCGACCTGTCGCATTTAGTTTAATCTGTTTTATTTTTCCAATAGTGTTGCCATTTATCCCATATAAACAACGTTCTAGATTTGAAAAATTAATCGGTTCTTTACATGATCATTTCGTAATTTTTTTTCACTAAAAAAAAATATGCTTGCTCTCGGGGCTTGACCCATTTGCTTGACTCAAAATGTACGTAACACACCCCTATATCTTCAAAGTGAATTTTCATTTTTAGAACAGTTTCTAATGGAATATTAAAATAGTGGATATTATTTGTTGCAGAAAATACAAATTTTAAAATAATTTCGAACTAGAAATTGCTGTTACGAAAATAATTTAAATCCGGAAACATTATGCCTCTTCATCAAACAGGATAACAGAAGTAATTATTCAAGCATACTGATCTAATTTGTAGTAAGCGACAACAATGGTTGTAATAGTGGTTGTAAGGAATATTGGGTGTTCACCAGACGAAATTTCTCTTGGGATTTTTGTTGTTGTTTGTTTGTTTCATGCTATAAAATAAATTAAATTTTTGTTACTTTCAGTTGTGTATTGAGATTTGAAAACTTCGTTCCACTATCTGTGGAACGAAAATCATGTATTACCGGATAAACAAATATTTCTTTAGATAAATTAAAAATAACATAGACGTAATTATATATATATATATATATATATATATATATATATATATATATATATATATATATATATATATATATATATACATTGATTTCCGCTTATAAGAATCACGTTTGTTATTACTGTTTTTGATTCTTATAACCGAAACTTCCCTTTGGACAGACACACATACACAAATATATACTTGTACATATATATAGACACACGGGAACATATATACATAATTTACCATTAAATACTCTTTAATTTACGTTATTTATCATTTATTAAAATTATTTTTTATAATTTTAAAAATACTCAATTTCTAAACAAATATTATAACTCAATTTCTAGACCTATAAGTAACAACACATAATTATAAAATCAACAAGAGGCAGCTTCTCTTTGACTACACTTTGGAAGAGCATCATATCTAATTAACAAGTTCTGTTTTTCAGAAAAACTAAGAGTTTTCCTTGTTTTTATCATATTTGAATTCGACTATCAAAAAGTTCTAACACTAACTGGCAATTTTGTTAGAAAACTAAAGTGAATACTAGCGACGTATGCTTATTACAGTCTCAGACGAAGATTCACTTTAAAGCTTACGTTTCACGGTTTGATTCTGAATCAAACCGTGAAACGTTTGATTCAGCATCTGGTTCATCTGATTCAGCAAAATGGATCCGTTTACGTTTCACGGTTTGAAGTGCTGAATCCACTGTCCCGTTTGCGTAAGTGATGGTGGACACTTCGCGGAAGATTTATGTGTTTCAGGGTCCAGAAATCCGCAACCAGGAAGTAAGTGGTGGGAAAAAAGGAGTGCCTGTCTGGAGAAAAGCCAAATCGGACCCGGGCGGGTTAGATGCCCCTGGGTAAAGCTAATAAGACAGTGTTTAGCAAAAACGTATAAGGAGAAACTCTTATGTTATGTCTAAAGGAATGTATTTTACGACTGTTTTCCACCCCAAAGTTTTATCAATCTTTCTTTTCAAAAACTTAAGAAAGAATTTCGTACCTTTTGAGAGTTCAAGTGGCATTTTTTGGAAAAATGAAAGGAAGGCGAAGATTGCAAACTGATTCTTATAACCGGTGGATTGATTCTTTAAAGCGGAAATTTTAACATGGAAATATTACATTTGTTTTTGTTTTTGCGATATTGATTCTTATAAACGGTTGATTCTTATAACCACTGATCACTATAAGCGGTGGTTACTGTATATATATATATATATATATATATATATATATATACACCGGGTGCGTCATAAATTCGTGCAAAGTTCAAAAATTCGTAATAAAAGAAGTAATGCTCGGAAAAAATTTCTGTTTGAACCAACAGGGTCAGAGGGACTTTGGATTTTTTTTCCATGTAAAAAAAAAAAAAAGTTTCCAAAAGTAACCGAAAGAGGGCGCTCGCACGTCATACTGAGACGTTTTATGCAAATCAAGCTATCAATAAAATACCTGGCTGGAAATGGATCCGTCATTCGAAGTCGGCAGCATGCTTTCTTTTCCAGATCAAGCGTCGGTGGTTAAACTTTTCTACAAGAATGGTGAATCCACAGAATCCACAACTGTTGCATTGCGAAAGTTTCACACGGAGAAAGGACTGGATGTGCAAAAGCCATATTTCATTGAATGGATACTGAATATAATACATTTTGAGGAAACCGGGAGTTTGGAGAATAGTCCACGAATCGGCAGACCATCATTGAGCTCGGACTGCATCGATGTTGTACAAAGTGTCATGGAAGATTTGGCAGCCGAGACATCAATGGGGAGTACAGTGCTCGTAAATCTGGGAGAAGAGCGGGAATTCTGGAACCATGTCGATTCGACGTATTCTGCACGGAATGTTGAATCTGTATCCGTACAAAATCCAGGCACTTTACCAGCCTGATTTGCATAAAACGTCTCAGTATGACGTGTGAGCACTCCATTTCGGTTACTTTTGGAAACTTTTTTTTATATGAAAAAAAAATCTGATGTCCATCTGACCCTATTGGTGCAAACAGAAAATTTTTCCAAGCATTATTTCTTTTATTACGAATTTTTGAACTTTACATGAATTTATGACGCACCCGGTATATATATATATATATATATATATTTAAATCCTCAGAGAGGCAAAAGAGTTTACGTCTGTCGTTTACCCTGTATGAGTGTTGCATGTGGCTAGATAAGCTAAGAAATTGTTGGCGAAAAGTCACGGATGTGTTAAATAAATCTGGGCAATTTTTAGCGTACTGATTCGTGTGATTTCATTTGGAATAAGATGAAAATAAAAATTCATTTAAAAAAAAAACATCAATAAGGAAAGATTGATACACATATTAATGAAATATAGATAGACTGTTTTAGGACGTGACTTATGTGTGAATACATTTACAGAAAAATATTTTCTGTGGTTTCTTTTTCAAGAAATCTTTAAATCTTTCACAGGAACAGGCATTATCCATAAATAAACTAAAGTTTCATCAGTTAAATAGAACAATAAAAATTTTGAGCAAAAAGGAAGAAATCATTGTGTATAGAAAATAATATAAATATTGTGATACCTGAATATGAACTTTGTAATTTTCGCTGCCGAAAAGTAATTCTTTGATTATTTGTCAAAAGCAGTATCGCGAGTTCATTGCCTTTGCGATAAAATCCATGCTTAAAACTATTTATCCGTCAAGAAAATTTAGCAACAAACATAAAATAAAGTTTAAAAAGTCTCTATTGAAGATTTGTATTGTAAAGGAATTGTTATATACCTGGAAGACCTGGCCCTCCCGAGTTGCCCTTTAGTCCTCTGAATCCTGGTAGACCGGGTAATCCTGGCGAACCCCGGTTACCCTTTTCACCTCGAATCAATTCAAGTGGGGGTACGTTCGCTGGATCTCCTTTTTGTCCCTTTAAACCTTCGAAACCTGAAAGGAAATTTCTTTAATAGGAAAGCATTTTCTTTAATATAACAATACTTTGATGGAAACGGTTAACATCCTTGTTTGTGAGGAATGCAAACTTGCGTAACTAAACGAAAATTTATAGGAGAGTGTGAGCTGATGAATTTCAGAGTTAGGATCAAAACAGGTTGAAATTTTATGCTGTTGAAATGCAGTGAATAACTTCGTAAACATTAACAATAATCATAGGCAGTAAAATAGCTTTGCCATGTAATGGCAAGATATGTTATGTAATTTTAAATAGCAATGTCAATCGCCTCAAAATTCTTTTTAAAATCTTTTCCTTTTTTTTTAGATAATTACATCCCGCCGTCAAGTTGTAAGTGCGGGAAGATAGGATGAGTTTCATGTAGTCCACCAGTCGTATGCATAATCAAATTAGGAGCGCTTTTAGAAATTATGTAGAATAACAACGTAAAATTGCTCACAAGTGGGTTTATTGTCATCTTTCTCTTTGCAGCAAATTGTTCGATTGTATTTTTATAATTTATTGGTTTTCATGCCGTCTTTTCTGTAGAAATGATTGCTAGATCATTCAATCGATCTTGAGTTGTTGCTCTTAGATAATTAGAAAATTTCAGTTCAGAAAAACCGCCCCCAGCTGCTTCTACAGTGACAGGTAGAGGTAGTAGAATTCTCAGAGCTACAACAACGTTTGGAAATAGGCTTCTAGAATTTAATTCTCATTATGAAGAATTCAGGAGTTTATAATAAAAAACAGTCTATTTGCCTATATTTGTATATTTTTATGAATTTCTGCATTTATTAGATTAAACTATTATTTTATTTTTCGTTATTCGTTAAAAATTTCGTATTTTTACTATGTCTCATTTTGGCGCCTATTTCAATTCATCACCTGGGGCAGCCGCCTCACTTACGGGACCGGCCCTGTCAGAGAGCATGGGGAAGCCAAGCTAACACGCGTTTGAATCGTCAGAATCGTCAGGACCTTGAATGCAAAAATAAGAACTTTTTAAAAGCTTTCTAAGGGCCCTCCCAGACAGAAACTGATAATAATTTCTTGTCTTCTGAACGACAGTAAGATCATAAGACTGACTTCAAACATAGAAAGAAGAATTACGTATTTTATCCCATCTTACCTCTGGGACCTACCGGACCATTTATTCCAGGAAACCCATCTTCTCCTTTAGGGCCTGGAAGACCTGGAGTACCTGAGAGGCCAGGCTCTCCCCTTTCACCCTTTACACCTGGTAATCCTTCAGCACCGTTAATTCCTGTCAATAAAATAATAACAACAATAATAATAAAGATTAGTGAATTTATTTTTGAAAGAAACATTAACCAACAAGACTTGATCAAGATTAACGAAATAATTACATGGAACATATCAAGTTCTTTCCGTCAGAAACTCAATTAAGACACGGCTATAGCTACTTCTTGTTTTAGACATAGTTAGTATTAAAATGAGAAAACAATGAAGGACTGTTTGAGCTGTATATCGCGCAGTTAAGAGCGTAAAATGTCTTAAGTTTTCTTACGATTATATTTTTCCATGGTTTCGGTCTTTCTTTATTGATTTTTAAATTATTAAAGTCAATAAAGAAAGAACGAGCAGATACAGTTGTTTTTCAAATCATTATCTTGACCTGCTCTTAGAGCTATATAGAGTTCTAAGCGTATATCTTTTTCCACAGCAGTTAATAATTAACTCGTGCTTAGTGGGCGATAGTCCTTACCATTGAATAAACAAGTTTTTGCCATTACTTGTGATACTTACATGATTAATCTAATCAGATTAATATGTTCGTAACAGTATTTATGTAATAAATGTATATTTATACAGTAAATTAAAGCCAACGTGAAGTTTTCCTTTTGTATAAAAATGAAACATTAAATATTCGGAACTTACAACGGTATAATAAAAGGATTATAGATTTTAAAATCTCGAATTCTGATGATATACGAAATACTTATTATTTCTAGAGCTTTTAATATTATTATTAGACTGTTTGAAGCAGTCTTTTTCCTGCTTACTTTCTGGGAGAAACCTTAATTATACTATTTAAACTCATAACTCTCTTCAATATTGGTCGAATGTTTGAAGTTAAATTAGAGTAAAGAAAGACAAGCATCAATGCATACTTGAAATCAACTAAATTTATCTTAGGAAAAAACTTATGAAGAGTTTCAATTATTTTGTGTATGTTAAAGTAAGAGGAAATATTTATATTCTCATGCCAAATTACATTAGTGCCTCCTCAAACATGACTAATAAACTATTGAAATAAATTAATATTTTCTCTTTGAAATTGTTGTATTGCATTCGTTGAATTTGTATTCATCTGAGTTCAAAATTTGCATGAATGATATGGGGATAAATCTTTTATCTCTTTTTTACAAAAAGGAATAATAGATTTCAGATTTCACCTGTGAACGCTTGTTCTTGTAGTATAACGTATTAACTGACCTGGAAGACCTGGTAGGCCGACAAGTCCTTGTGGTCCTGGATTTCCGGGATAACCTAGTTCACCCTTAATTCCTGGAAATCCAGGTAATCCTCTGTCTCCCTTTTCTCCTGGCAATCCATCAAATCCTCTTTGGCCCGGTAAACCAGAGAAACCATCATTTCCTCTGTCTCCTGGTAGACCTGGAAGTCCCTGCTTTCCTGGGAAACCTTGTTCTCCTGGTAAACCTGGTATTCCTGGAACTCCTGTTCAATGAGACAACAAATGTCAGTTACTAAAAGTTCCCAAAAGCCCCCTGTTACACTAGTTAGCTGTATTAAATGTGAATTATCATTCTTTATTATTATTTTTTTTAAATGGACTAAGAAGTGCATAGGTAGTCCAAAATTCTTGCTCGGAAAATAAAAGCTTGCTTTGAAATCGGAGTCTGCGCGTTTCATGTGGAGATGAAAGTTTAATCAAGCGTTGTTTGGTAAGCCTCATACTAAAATTTCACGTCTGAAGCACACGTGAAGGAAACAATCTAAACGAAAATCAGGTAATTTCTGTACTGTAATCGCGAAAATCAGGTAATTTATGCGCGCCCACTGAAAAGTTATCATACAGACCTTCGTTTTATCCCTGTTTCTGTCATGTTTCACCACTCATACCAACGTCATCTTTTGTTTGAATCATACAGCCATCTTTCGGCCCAAAAGAAGAGAAAAAAAAATGGTAGCCTCTTCTAACGAAACTACCGCGGGTTATTAACGTAGGATTACTTATCGTTTGCTTACGTCTTATTAGTTATTATTATTATTATAAACGCATTTTGGTACTTTTCTGCTTAACTGTGTACTGCTACTGGGTTTGGCGCAGTGCCAAAATTATAACTCGCGACGCAGGACAATTTTTTTCTCTCCGAAGGACTGTTATTGAGGAACGTAATCCTACGTTAAAAAAAAAAATCATGGTTCAAAATTTAACTGCGACAGACACTTTTTTTTCACGAGAAAGATTCTTAAATATGTGGCAACAAACATTTTCTATTACCAAATTATCAGTTTTCTTACCATTTTATCCCCGAGAGGATTAAAATGGTTGAAACTCACAGAAATGTTTAAGAAGTATTTAGTTGTCGTGTAAATTCATTTAGATTCCCATTTCTATATAAACACTGAAAAATATATTTCAGTGTTCATATAGATTCCCATTTCTATATTTCTGAAAAATGTACAAAATGGTGGGGAATACACTTGGTGCGGCAATCGCGATAGTTCACACTAAGGCATTTTTTATGCGCTTGAACCGTTACAAATAAAAAAATTTGATCTTAGAATTGAAGCAGCTCTTCTAAAATTTATTTAGTTACTGATCTTCTTTTATTTCAACTCAGAATACTATCTTAAAACTTACATTTTGCTTTTGTATTCGACATTCAAATATTATCAGTTCGATTATCTAATCCAAAGTAATTTGTTACGAGAAACATCAGTAATTTTTTTTACATAAATAGTGATTTTTCAATTTTTTGTACACTGAGATTTACCATTTTTTAATGCTTTTTCCTTAAATTTTTAATTAAGTTAAAATTGTATTCTAAAATTATTATAGGTTTTATCTCTTATTAAAACCTTTTCTTTTCATCTTTTTATGCTTATTCAAACTATTAGATGACGAGAATGAGTGGCATTTTCAGAATACATACAAAAATCACGCAAATGTTTGTATGTAATTTATAGAAACAGTATTGAAATATAAGATAAAGAATGCTAGCCTTTAAACAAGAGGTCCCGAAACTTGTTTGTCCCGTAGACCCCCTGCCGATTTTTTCTGTTTTGAGTAGACCCCCTGCTATCCTAATACTGATTTTTTACAAATTTATCAACTTTAAAAGTGTTTTTGAAGCTGACACACAGCTACTGACTTTGAGAGGGTTTACTGTAGAGTGAAAATTTTTTAAATTAAAAATATATATCTTAAGTTTTATAGTTATACATTTATTAATTAAAACGACACAAAATGCAAATCTAGTAACATTTTTACATAGAATAAATACACAACAAAATAAATTTTTTAATGGGAGGGATGAGCCTGATGCTTTGATAGCAAAATTTCAATATTTGGCTTCAATTTAGTCAGGTCTAACCTTAAATCTCCTAGGCGAGTGATTTCTAATGTGTTTCTTTTTTTTTTTAATAAGGAGAATGACAACCGCGCTGAAACCCCTTTCCACGAGGTATGAAGATCAGGCCCTGATTTTCCATTTGGCCCGAGCCTAGGGGCCCTCGAATGATAGGGCCCCCCAAAAAATAATTTATTTTAAAAGAAAAAATTCCCAATTAAATTTTTTTATTTTACTTTTTTTAATAGCAATTTTTTTGTATATCCTTTCAAATTTGACTGATTGGTTCATTACATGTATGTTATAGTGTATATGAGGGATAAATAAGTTTTTCTGGTTGCATTCTATTGGTGTTTTAATGATGAAGTTAATATATTGTATTGCTTTTTGTTATTTGATAATGTTCTAGTCTTCTACGCTCCAAATAGCCAATTTTTGGTAAAATGGTACTTTCACAATGATTCATGATTATTTTTTTTTAGTGTGTCAATTTTGGAAATTTTGCGCCCACATCAGTGTTAGGGGGCCCCAATCCCGAGTTGTGCCTATAGTCAAGAATTTTCTAAATCGGGCCCTGATGAAGATGAAAAGCTATCAAAAACTTTCTCGCGATAGTCCATAATGTGGGATATGTAACAAGTATGTCTCTCTGAAGCCAGAATTGTTGATATCCCTTTCTAAACTGCACCTTAAGTTCTTCGTTGGTGTTTATGCCGAATCAGTTCTTGTAACATGACATCCGTTTTTTCAATGTCACCGTATGGATTGATAATTCAATGCGGTATTTCCATAGACAATACATCTTCAAACCTAATTTCAAAGTCTGTGTGAAGGACATTTAAATGTTGAACGTAGGCTGAAAGGTCATCTTGGCAGTTTGTCTGTGCCAAATTGAGAAACTGGTAAGTTCAATATAACGTCCAACTGCTGGCACTCGCTGCAACCGTTCCAGTCCATGATGTCGCAACACAAGTTACACGTACTCAGACCGAAAAGTGAATAGATTTCTTACACAATTTTATGAAATATGCGTATAATTAGGAAATGTATCTATCTATTTTAAGGAAGTACTTGTATTACGTAAATACTTCCATAGGAACTATCTTTGTTAGGCAGATTATTACATTTATGTGAAGCCAAAATTTTGTTGACGACCTGTCTAACTCGTGGACCCCCATTTACATCTCATGCACCCCCAATCTTCTTTTTCACTGGCATGGACCCCTTGCAGGTCTATATCGACCCCTGGGGGTCGATGTAGACCACTTTGGGAATGACTGCTTTAAAGTTTGGGCAATATTTTGAGGAATTTTTTTCTATATCTCATTATTATTAGTCTTGCCTTTGACAGTTCTCGCATTCAGTATCGTCTCACACAAGTGAAAATTTTCTTCACTTTGAAAATTTAATTAAATTAAAATTGTATTCTAAAATGATTATAGGTTTTATCTCATATTAAAACCTTTTCTTTTCATCTTTTTATGCTTATTCAAACTATTAGATGACGAGAATGAGTGGCATTTTCAAAATACATACAAAAAACACGCAAATGTTTGTATGTAATTTATAGAAACAGTATTGAAATATAAGATAAAGAATGCTAGCCTTTAAAGTTTGGGCAATATTTGGAGGAATTTTTTTTCTATATCTCATTATTACTCTTCTTGCCTTTGACAATTCTCGCATTCAGTATCACCCCACAGAAGTGAAAATGTTCTTCACTTTGAAAGATCAAAATTTTTGTTTGTTTTATAAACAATTTTGGAGATCTCCTGAAATTTCTAATAAATTGTGCATTCCGGCTGTATAAATAAAGGGAATTTTATGTACTATACCCTTTTGCCCCGGTTGACCCGGGAATCCGTCCTGTCCTGGTAGTCCTGGTAGTCCACTTTCGCCTTTAACTCCAACACCTGGAATTCCTGGAAGCCCAGGTGCTCCCGGCAAACCTGGTTCACCTGTTCAAAACAACAGTACAAATTTCTCATCTAATTTCAACAGAATTTAGGAACTAATTTACTTGTCTTATTTATGTATGTTAAATCATTCGTCATTGAAGTTCAATGAGCAAAATTTCTGTAAACCAATAATTCTATATTACCGAGTCTTAGCTACACGATGCAATTAAAACATTGAATAGCCATTTACTTATTTAGCAAAATTAAAGTAAACACCTTGGAATCCTGGCAGTCCTACAGGTCCTGATAATCCATCTGGCCCAGCTATACCTGGTGTACCCTTTTCTCCTAAAAAATAACAAAGAAAACATATTTACCTTTTGAGAAAAATTATTTAATTTTTTTATTGAAGAGCCTTTGTTAATGGCAGGATATCTTAACACAAGTGCGCTATGAATTAATAGAAAGGACATCAATTATCAGTTGAGACAAATACAGATTAATTTTAACAACGATGCAAAGGTATTTAACTGATATTGAATTATAACTCATCACAGTTGTAATTTAATATCACAATAAAACTCGGTTTCCAGAGATTTCGATTATGGGCACTAATTTCATTATCTTCTCCCCCTCATTTTTTTTTCAATTCATTCCGGATGCTAATGCTATCCTGTTTTCAGTTGGCTTCATAATTAACGACTAAAAAACAAAAACAAAACAAAAATCGCAATCGGAAGAGTGAAAAGTTGATGGGTGGGTTAGTGTAATAAAGAACAGAAACGAAGCACTTATTTTTGAAGTAACTAAGTGGTCTAAAAAATGACAAGTTAAGATCAAAACCGTCGTGATTATCATTTCATTTAAGTGTACAATAGATTGTTATAAAGCCTTGTTATAGATTGCTATATTGCCTTTCAAGTAAAAAGCCTGAATTATCTCGAGCTCATTATTCAAATATACATTTAGTTAGAAGTGCCTTATTATGGATTTTTTACGTATACTTTACGGTTGGCTTCTATGATCAGAACAAACGCGAAGAGATTTAACAACTTCGATTAGGAGACCCGTAAATCTCGTGACTGCAGTTGAAGGGTATGTCATCGGTCAATTTTCTGTCTCTCGAAATGTGTAAATCGAGAAAAATGGGCAAAACCAAAGATTTCAGACTTCGAAAACTTCAAGCCTTGCGATTTGGGATCACCATCTCTGTAACTTCTAAAATATTTGACGTTTCTTCTAAAAGGATTGATTTTGAGTTTAGTGTAAAATGTTCAAAACCATACAACTGGTGAGCCAAAAACAGTCCTGACGCAGATATACTTCATTAAGAGGGATCAACAGTGTTTTGGATGAATTTCTCTCGCACAACAAATCAAGACAACTAATCTTAATATTACCGGCTAGCTACACAGCGACTGCAAAAGATCGAAACACACTATGATCCGAAAAACGTTAAAAACAAGGTATGTCCGATAAACATCCCTTCTCATTCATTATACTGATTCAGAGAGTGAACAGAGGGTAAAAGAGCATATAGAGATGAATCCATCCCGTGTGGTATCAATTATACAATCAGCAGTTCTCTGATGGGTGTTATAACGAGCCCCCAGTTCACTTAAACGCTACGACGTATAGGAACATTGTTTCCAGCTATATTGACCATTTCATGCGACAGAAGTCACCCACCAGTTTGCAGCAGATGTGGAACTCTAATCCTTGAAGCATGGAATTTGGGAAGTTAATCCTCTGCATCAAGGTTGAGACTACGCCCAGTCGCTAAACGAACTGTCATGGCGACCAGTGGATATCCCACCCTGTTTTTGACAGGTGTGTCGAATGAGGCAGCCTCTTGACGTATATATTAATAGCTTATAGACAAATATTTATAACCGATAAGTAATTACCTGGTCTTCCAGGAATTCCATCGAAACCTCTGTCGCCTTTCAGTCCAGGAAACCCTCTTTGTCCTGGTATACCAGGATTACCCTTATCACCGGGAAAGCCGCGTTCTCCTGCAAAATTATAATGATAAAAGTTAAAGGACAAGAAGGATTTTTTTTTATTATGTAATATATGTCAAGTTCATTATTGTTCACGAGTGAAAAATAAACAAATTTAAGTACAAACTCTATTATAACATGTGCTCTCGTATCAGCTTTTCTCTGTCACCATCAATAAATTTTCTCACTTTTACACATGAGACATATGTCATATACAATCAAGTCAAAAATTTATTCAGAGGATATCACTCGCGACTTCTTCATTGCAAATATACAGAATACACCCATGAGCGATTATAAGCATTTTGGTATCGTATCTGTTACGTTGTGTGGGTCTTGCAAACGTTAAAACATTAAGTGCATAAGCTGCCAGAAAAATCCTTGTTCATTTCACTGGCAACTCAGGTAAAAAAAAGTTATCTTAATATAATGGAGAAATTTTTTTTATTATCTTAATCTAATAATAACACAGGCTTTATTAATAATTGTTGAAGATGCTGAATTAACATTTTGGATACTCGCATCCTTTTAATATTTCAAGATCCATTTTCTTTGCGCGCAAAACGAAATATAATATACATTTTTGAAAGTTCAAATAACTATAATTTGTAAATCAAACACGTGGTATGTTCTGTCAAACAATAAGCAGGGAAAAAATCTTCTCTGAAGGAAAAGGATACTTTTTAATGAAGGATATTTTCAACTTATGGGACAAGAAACGTTATTATCTTAATATAATTTAAAAAAAAAAAGACTTTTGTGTTAATATATATTATTGAGGGTGTCCTTCCTAAATTAGAAGAATTATTTGATTTGGTAATTATTCGGTATTTGGCTATATCATTTATTATCATTTATAAAATTACTTGTGTTTTTTATTTTTTTGGTTGCATCCCAAACAAAATGTTATATACGTTTATGGTATTTCAAATGAGCGTAAATCACAAGGGTGTTTTTAAGCTGTCAAACTTATGAGTTTACAGAAGGCTCTACCTTTTTCTTTTAATCAATAAACCTCTGACAACGAAATGATAAATGATAAATTTAATCATGACAACGAAACAAAATATTTACTACAAAATTTATTATTCCATCTAAAAAGTGAAAGGAAAAAAAAGAGATTTATTTCTGAAAGTGGGTCTTATTAAGGTCAAATTAAATATTCACACAGTATGTATACATCATTTAAAAGATCAGAGACTAGAATTCACGTACCTGATAAGCCGGGCAGACCGGGATCTCCTCTGTCACCCGGCGCTCCATCTAATCCTGGGGGCCCCACAAATCCTGGCGATCCCCTTTCTCCTTTGAATCCCGGAACCCCTGGTAAACCTGAACTTCCGGGATTACCCTTTTCTCCAGGAAATCCTGGTAAACCTGGTTCGCCCTTCAAACCCGATAATCCAGCAGGCCCATCAAATCCTCGGGAACCTGGAGGTCCTGGTAAACCGTCAAAACCCTAGAACAGATGTAAGAATGATAAGTTTGGCAAACATGTTTACTATTGCTGAAATTCAGATGTAATAATGATAAAAAATTTACAAAATACATGAAAAAAATCAGTGGGCTAGTTTGGGTTTGTATTTGCAAGGATTTTATTCTATATTTCATATTGCAGTATATTTAATTACCATTTCAGCCTTAATATTTAAGCGCATCTGCACATAAAAGCGTTTTTCTATCCCCACTCTCAGTTTTTCCTCCTCCTCTCTTAATTTTAAATTCTTTTTTCCTTCTACCGGGTGTCCCAAAAATGACCGACGATTTGAAAAATCAGTTAAAGAAAAGCGGATGGTGACAGAAATGTACGGTTTGCTGCATTCTACTTAGGTAACCGGGGAATTTATTCTCAACAATTTTCAAAATTAGTTACAAAGTTCGTCAACAGATGGCGCTGCTGACTGGGAAAAACTATAAAACAGTGTTTTCAAAGCAAGAAGTATACGAAAAGTGGCATGGATTGGCCTCCCTATTAGCCAGATTTTATGTCATGCGATTTTTTCTTTGGGGGTACTTGAAAGACTAGGCGTATCGTCACAATCCACAAACTATAGATGAACTGGAACAATACATCTCTGCTGCTTGCCAGAACATTCAAACTGAAATGTTTGCACGGGCGTCTGTGAATTTTGACCTCAGACTGCGCCACGTTGTTGCTGCAAACGGTGGTTATTTTGAAAATATTATTTTATAGTTTTCCCAGTCAGCAGCGCCATCTGTTGACGAACTTTGTAACTAATTTTGAAAATTGGTGAGAATAAATTCCCTAGTTACCTAAGCAGAATGCAGCAAACCGTACATTTCTATCGCCTTCCGTTTTTCTTTAATTGATTTTTCAAATCGTCGGTTATTTTTGGGACACTCGGTAAAATCAAAAGTAGGTCAAACATGTCTTAAAAAGAGAGACAGTGTTAGAAAAAGGCAATTTTACCATTCACTAATTGTCTCTCTGGTAGCATTCAACCATTTATGAAACATTAAGAGGCGACCAGGCACAAGATTTTATTTTTTTATTTATACGCATTTTAAAATGAATTCTTTTTATCTTATGTGTTTGTATATAAAGATCCTTATTCGTAAAAACATTTAAAAAAATTTGTAAATTTCTTTAAAAAACTTCTTAGATTTGAAATTTAAGGCATTTTTAATTTTTGAATCAATACTCTATTTGCCTGGATTGGAAAAACACATAGCAGGGAACGCATATATACATACAAAATGGGATATAAATGTTGTATGCATGGTCTTCAATTCATCGAGGAAACATACTATTTGAGTTATTTTATTCTTTAAAGTTATATAAAATGTTTTAAGCCAAGAAATTAAAAATGGTCTTTTTTGAGAATTTTGTGCAAACCCCTTAAACTCTGTATTTCATGGTGTTGCCATTTAATTACTAAGAAAGTTTTCTTCCCGATTTTTATAAATGTAACCTATTGCGTGTCTGAAAATAATTTATTACGAACTTGTTTTTGAATGTGACTGTAATTAATTTTTCATATTTTTCAATGTTTTCTTGCGTTTTTATTATTAAAAAATAGTATTTTTTTTAATTAGACAGAAAAAAAATAGATGCATTGTTTGATAGGGGGATTCTGGGTAGAGAAAGACATTATTATCCGTATAAAAGGGTGAAATCATTCTCTGTATGTAGAAGATATAAATTCACATAAAACTTACTGGGTTTCCTTTTAATCCAGGAAATCCCGGCAATCCTTCTGATCCTTTCTCTCCAGGAATACCTGGTAGTCCTGGAATGCCTTCAGGTCCTCTCTCTCCAGGAAGCCCAGGTGGACCCGGTAGACCAACTCCTGGGATGCCATCTTCTCCCTTTGGTCCAGGCAGACCATCAAATCCTACAAACAGGTTTGTGTTTGAGTCAGTCTATACAGATTTCAAAAGTAATTAGAGAAAAATAATGCAGGAGAGTTTCAGCAACAGCTTTAAAAAAATTACTTATTGCTTTCTAAAAGGAACTATAGATATTTTAACACATATTTAGTTCCTGGTAAGAAAAAGAATTAACCAACATTTTTCCTTAGTTTTCAAATTTTAGAGGGATATATTTTTAAAAACTTTCGGACTACTATAAAAATTATTTTTAAACACTGATGGTAAAGTATTACGCAATTACGAACTGTGTATCATCCCTATATTCACTGCACCAGTGTCCTTTTAAGCTATGCAAAGAGCACGTGCATCAGGATAAATATAAATATGTATTTTAAGCGATGAAGGTAAGCAAAATAAGCTTAAATAAATTCGACTTTAAGATGCCCTTTAAGTCTAAGATTTTGTCATTTCAATGAGCAATTAACGTTAATGGTCTCTACATCATAGTGAGTCCACCCATGAACACAGTCCAGCATCTCAAATTTAATACTCTGTTTGAAGTTACTAGTAATATTGTTAAAGTAATAAAATGACTTACTAAAGCCTGAATTGCGCATTAAAGAGATCACAGTAAAAAAAATTGTTACGGCTGAAGTATCACCTTGTATACATTAAAGTTTACAGAAGTTGTCAAATCAAAATCATATATATATATATATATATATATTATCAAGAAGAAATACTCTTCCACTGCATCAGATTGGCTTCAGAGATAGCACAAGTAATAGAATCTCATATCAGTCCACGTGCAATTTATCTGGAGTTGTCTAATATCGGATACCATGGCTCTGCACAGAATAGACTGCCCAGAAACCCCACGTGACTAGGCCTAATGCCGAAAAGAGTACACAGTAATGTTTGGCACATCGTTCATGGACTATAGAACAGTGGGAAAAGGTTATGTGAACTAGTATATCGCGTTTCAAAGTTTTCCTCGCATATGGACGTGCCTGGATGAGGCATACGCTCGGGGAGCGTTTTGTGTCCAACTGTGATGTCCCAAGTGTTAAATTAGAAGAGGGCTCTTTAATGGTCTGGTCCACTTTCTGCTGGCACAGGATCTTTTGATTGTTTTCCCTTTAACTACGGATTCTTAAATGTACATAACTATTTTAGATGATTGTGAACTTCTTACAGTGCGGCAGTACTTCGGAGTAGACTCTTGCTTTTTTCCAAGACGACTTTGAGTTCTGCCGGGACCTGGTTTGTAGGACAAAACATACAAAAATTAAATGGTCGGCTTAGATTCCCGATCTTAATCCTATCGAACACTTATGGGGGTGAGCTAAAACGCCTAATTTGTCTCCGACTGAGATCGCCCTCCACTGACAGCTCTCTGGAAAAAGCTGTAATCGAGGAATGATGACGAATTTCAGCAGATATCTTTTATCTAATTAGAAATTCAAAATGGAAGTTTTTAATATTGTAATAGTAAGTATTGCAAAATTATTTATAGTATCTGTACTATAGTAACTACCTCTTACTGTATGCACTCAAAAGCACTAGGCTTGACCAAAAACCTGGTACAAACATGGTATCAATCAAGCTAGATACATCATATTTAGATGACGTAAGCATTTAGCATAAGCATTTAACTTTACCTGGAGATCCAGGTTGTCCAGGTGGTCCTCGGACACCAGGTATGCCTGGTTCTCCTCTTTCTCCTTTGGCTGATATTCCTCCAGGTTCGCCTTTAAGTCCGGGGAATCCGGGTACTCCACTTTCTCCTTTTTGACCAGGGATACCTTCTCTTCCATCTAATCCGGGAAATCCAGCGAATCCCTTTTCTCCCTTTAATCCTTGTACACCTGGTATACCATCAAGTCCAATTGTCCCTGGCTGCCCAGGAAGGCCACCAGAGCCTCTGTCTCCTTTCTCTCCTGCAAAGGACATTATTCATTTATAGTGAATTCAACTGCTTAAAATAAATTTCTGAAGATTTTCTGTAGGGGAAAACTGTTGAAAGTACATTTAAATTGACTGATTGCATCTCTAGTTCTGTATGTATGTATAATTATCATAAAAATAGTCATGCTCATTTTTTAACTATTTAAGTATTATGTACTTTATTTTTTCCCCCTTTAGATGAAATGATAACAGTGACAAAAAGCTAGGGAAATGTTAAATACCTACAGTGTCGAAGTTAAGTTACTTCTTAGCAATTCCTAGTAATGTTTCTAATTCGTCATGAAAGTAGTTACAAAAAACCTTTACAAGATTTTATTCAAAAGCTAAAGCATGTGTAAATGCCAATATACATATTTATTTGCATAGCACTATTTTTATTTATTCAGGTAAAATTGGGTTTGATAATTTAGAAAAGCTTAAACGATTAAATAATTGAGCTAACAACTGAAAATAAACAAAGGTCACTCTGGGTTTTTTTTCTGTAAGTTTGTAAAAATGTTTATATATATATATGAGGGTTGCCCAAATGAAAAGTGGACACGTTTAATGAAAAGAATACCTTTATTGGAAATCACAAGAAATCACCATGGGCGTTGTAACACAGGTCGCATCGTTTCGGCAGCAGGTCTATGCCTTTGCTGAAAGGCCGTGGTTGATTCTTGAGGAACTCCTTCCTTTACTTTGAAAATTCCCCCGACTGGAAACGTTTTCCATGTAATACTCTCTTAAGTGGCCTAAAGATGTGGAAATCACAGGGCGGAAAATCCGGACTGTACGGCGGTTGTTCCAGCACTTCAACGGAATTTGTTTAAGGTCGTCTGGGTTTCACGGGAGACGTGAGGGCGGGCATTGGCATGGAGAAGGATCACTTGTTGTGTGAGAAGGCCTGGCCGTTTGTTTTTGATTGCTTTCCGTAGTTTCGTCAGAGTACTGCAGTATTGTGTCGCCGATGGATGTCCGCATTACGCTCACCTTCCGCAATCAGAAACCGTACTACCGCGCATCGTCCTGATCTGGACGCATCCATGTATAGCACGACTTTACTTTCGATCAATTTCCCCTACCGCGAACAGGTTTCACTTTTGAAAGCCGTATGCGGTGCACATCATCAACCATCTGTATAGAAGTGTTTGAGTATTAACATACCCTCTACTTCTAAAATTAACTTTATTTTTGGGAGCTTGCCTTATTACATTTGTCAGTGGAGTTGTTAGTAAAAAGATATAGGTGTTTTTTGTTTATAGTTCTTCGAATTTCTGCGACCTGAGAAAGTTTAAAGGAGAGTAAGAGAATATAATCGAAAGGTGTTAGTTAAAGAAAATATTTTTTACCTTGAGTTATGATTCCATAGCTCAAGTATCATTTTGAAGTTTTAAAATGTTTTTTTACCGTAGACCGGGGTCTACGTATAGATTTTTAGATTTTATATATATAAAAATATATATAATTTGTTTATTTATTTATTCTTTAAAGAAAGATTAAAAAGGTGGGAGCCTGCCAGATCCAAGCCTAGAGTGCAATTTAAGAGAGTGGGAGAAGAAATTCTGGAAAGTTGGGGATTTGATCCCGCAACCTACAGAACTGGGGTAGCTCGCTGTACCTCTGTGCCATCGATCAGACAGGTGTGGGAGCGAAATTACCATTCAAGAGAGATAGAGGCTCTGCGGTGCAGCTAGTTGTGGTTAAGAAGAGGAGTGCCTTGGTCCAATTGGACTTTATCTCCAGTAAGCAAGTTGTTAAGTAATGCTCTGCGGTGCACACCTCCTACCGCCTTTTTTATACTTGTTCGGTGGCGCTGCTATAGCTGCTGTCATTCTGGCGCAATCGCACGTGTCCACTTTTCACTTGGGCATATGTGTGTGTGTGTGTGTACGGTCCCTCCGTTTTTTTTCAATGTTGATGTTTAGGATGGTTAATTGACTATATACCATAGTTAATAACAGTTAACGTTTATTTACAATTAATGCACAATTAGGACCCTTCTCAACCGGATTACACCAGAGCAACTACAAACAAAACTATCATTACACTTTACTTTTTCTCTTTATAACATTGGAGCTTTGTTATTGGAGCAAAAGTTATTTTGTAAATAAAAATAACAGTATCAACATAATTTTCCAAAATATTATGAGACCACACTGTTTCATAGCAAAATATTTGTTTGCATGATTATTGTTATATTTATTATTATCATAATATTATTCATAACATGATCTTTGTATGATCATGTGACTTGATACAAACTGCAAGAACTACAAGCAAACTAAGGCAACGGCCACACGAGAGTTTTTTCCCGCTACGTCTTTTCCCGCAGCTTGAAAATCTACACAAGCCGCTAGAAAAATAGGTCTGGTTCTATCCTCCAGTGGGCGACCTTGAGAACACGACAGATAACTCCCCCGCTAGCGAGAAAAACAGCTGCGTTTGGCCACCCCTATGTTACAGAAGCTTATCTATATTTTGGTGCTTGTTTTCTCGCTGCGTTTCTGCGGGAAAAAACGCTTGTGTGGCCGTAGCCTTAGACCAATGTTCGTGAGACTACAAAAAGTTATTTCCAGTGTTCAACTAGTGTGCATGGAAATATCATATAGATGTTGAGAAATGCGTTTTAAAAAAAATGTGAAAATTAGACGTGATAAAATACAGCCTAAAAACTTAGAGAAGAATGTCATTTTACCATTAAAATAACTAGAACACCATAATTTACCAAATATAATGAGACCTAACTTTTTCTCAGCAAAATATATATGCATGTAATTACTATATAACGAAAAGTATTCCCATTCTCCAAGTTATTTTTGATTACATTAATAGAAACGTCAGAAATACATGACGTACTTTGAAGTAGTTTTTATTTACCTGGAAATCCTGGCAAACCGTTCAGTCCTTCTTTCCCTGGTTTCCCTGATAATCCGGGTGGTCCATCAAATCCTGCTTGCCCTGGTACTCCAGGGATACCTGGTTCACCTTTTGCACCAGGAACGCCAAAAAGTCCTGGGAAACCTGGATCACCCGATTCACCTTTTAAACCTGTAAAATAGTCATACTGTGAAGCCAAAAGATAATTCAGTTTCTATTCTCAAAAGAAGCGTAATCTAAAAACTTCTTCTAGTTTTCAATAATGTCAGAACACTGTAAAACTTATAAAAACAAACAATTACAGCGCAAAATTATAATGAGGATTTTATAATGATGTTTAACCGAAGAAGAATCATATTTTACCGGTAGGAAAAAATGAAATGTCCATTGAAGATTTAGCCACGAAATCAACGTCAATTACGATATGAGATGTCTTTTATCATTTGTAAAACTTTGTTATTAAAAAGAAAAAGCATACAGAAAATTCTAGGGGAAACATATACCATAGCATTATTAGATTTCAAAAACAAATAGCAAAGCCAAAATTATTCGAAAATTGAAATATCTTTGAGACTTGCGTCTCATTTTAATTTTTATGGAAATATTAAAAAAAAGTTATCGGATTCTACACTTTAAATAATGGTATAATGCGCATTTTAAAACTGGAAAACTTACGAAATGATTACGAAATGATTTAGTTATCAAATGAAAGCAGTAACATTAGAAGTCAGCTACAAAACATCTTTAGAGGGATGACATTAGGTAACTATCTCACGTTTTAATTTTTCCATATTAAAATGAATTATATTATAATGAAGCGCATTTTCTGTTTTACAACTATTTACCGATTTGTAGTAACTTTTAATAACAGTAAATTATCCTGCTAACATTTACAAATTCTTTTTTTGGTGCATAAGGAAAGGTCTATCTATCTTCAATACAAAATAATGAGATTAAGTAGAGGGAATATATCAATAAAACTCGTCAATATACTATTTCTTTTCACAAAAAATAATAACTAAGATCAATGTGAAACGCTTTTCAAAACATCTCAATCCTACATTTAATATTAAATATTTATTAAAATGCTTTAGTTGAACAAATATCATACTTTTATGCAATGACTGATTAGTTTTCTAAAAAAATCGTCGACATAATGATTTTTTTTAACTGAAATTGAAATTTCCTGCAGGCGGGAATGTTTACACAGGTTAATCATTCATTAGTTTCATCAACACCGAGAATTTCCATGTAAACTGTAGAATCATATTTTTTTCTCTTATTTAAAATAAGTTTTTCAGTCATGAAATCACAAGAAAAATGCGGAACAAAAGCTAAAATCGATACCATTCACATTCAAAAATATTTTAAGAATATATATATATATATATATATATATATATATATGGAATGACCCGAATGGTCATCTCATGGAGAAACACAATCGAGGCCGAAATTAAATGCAATTCCAAATCACAAGAACAACTGAAGTTTATTCCATGAAAACAGCAACATATTACTCGCATCGAAGCCAACCCGCGTCTATCGTAAAAGCGCCAAAATACAATTAGCTCAGAGAGGTTGCCAGAATTGGCAAAGGAAGTTAGTGTGTGGAAAGGCGAGGCGTTTTCACCAAAGAGTAGAAAAAGGGGTTACCAGAACAGAGATAAAGTTCAGAATGGGCGATTATAGGTTGTTAGTAATATTATCACACAAACACACTCGCATACATATATATATGTACACACACACACACACACGCACACACACACAAGGTGCACCCATAAAGTAAACGGACAAATTAAAAGATCAAACCATAAAATAAATAATTACAAGATAAAAAGAACTTTTTATATACCACGTTTTTAAATTTTCTCTTGAATCATATAAACTTGACTATTTTTCTTTCCTTTTCTCTCTTAATTGCACAAACCTTCACTTAATTATTCTTTTTCACTATCTTTTATTTAATTTTAATTACTTTTTAGTCGTTTCCACTATCCACAGACTTTATAAACTGCTAACTTTTATAATTTTTTTAAATTGTTCGCACAATATTTTTGTAAACAAACTAAATTCACATGTATTGTGTTTTCAAAATCGTCAAACGCCGTTACGCAAAAGTGCAAGCATTGAATTCGATCGAATTGCCACCTTGCGGATCTTTTCGGCTAAAAGTATTAAAAGAATGCATTGTCATCGTGTTCTGAGCTATTCTAAAAGTTCCAAATGTCAAGCTAGTCGGGAAGTTAGTTAAAAATTGATTGCAAGATTTGTACTGGACAAACACACAAACAAGAAAGCGATTTAATAAAAACATGGTAATAAAAAAAGTGAAAGAATAATCGCCTGGCTAAAAAGAGTGACATCTCAACTCTTGTTAAAGCCAGTTTAAAATGGTTATTTAGTCGTTTGCATATCAAAACGCCGTAGTAATTTTCATTTACTGAGAAGGCACTGTACAAAAAAATTTGCTTCGGAAAGGAACGACGTTGGAACATTAAATTTTGTTACAAATTAGGTAAATCTGCAACCGAAACTGTCAAAATCAAAGTCTAAGGTGATGCTGATTGCATTTTTTGATTACAAAGGACTTATTCACCATGAATTTGTTCCTGAAAATCAAACAATTAATCAGTATTTTTACGAGGAGGTGCTTTTTCGATTAAGAAACAGGATAAGGCGAGTTAGGAAGGAACTGTTTGATTCTGGGCAATGGTTTCTTTGACACGATAATGCTGGGCCCCATACAGCAATTTCTGTACAACAATATCTTGCTAGCATTCAATTACAGTGATAAATCACCCACCATATTTTCCCGACTTATCGCCAGCTGATTTTTTCCTTTTTCCGAAGCTTAAGATGGCCATGAAAGGACAGAGATTTGAAAACGTCTCGGATATTAAATCAAATGTTACGCGTATTTTGCGAACGGTTAGTTCCAACACCTATAAACAGTGTTTCGATGACTTGAAGAAACGTTGGAAAATTTGTATGGATTCCTTTGACAATTATTTTGAAGGAGATAAATTTATTTGAAGGTGAGTAATTATATATATATATATTTATATATATATATATATATATATATATATATATATATATATATATATATATATATATATATATATATATATATATATGTATGTATGTAATGGCATGATGCGGTATAGATGCGGTTTAAGTTTTTCTTCAAACATTTTTTTTTTCTCATCAATACCATGTAGAGAGACTTCATTACTCATACTGGTAGGATATATCTGAAACGGAGGAGAAAGAAGATGTTATTTTAAGAAAATGGGAAAGTCTCTATATCTCACCTTTTACGCCCTCAATTCCTGGCAATCCAGGCGGTCCTCGTAGTCCTGGTAAACCTACCAAAGCGCCTTCTCCCTTCTCTCCTTTTACTCCAGCAAAGCCAGGAAGTCCGGAAACACCTCGATCTCCTTTGTCACCGGGATATCCAGGAAATCCTTTTTCGCCTAGTAAAAAGCCAAAGACAAGTCAAGAAATTGCATTTGAAACTGACTGATCAACGTTTTAAAACCGAACTGTGCTGATATTGCCCAATATCATGAGAAATATATATCTGTCTTACTTCTCTACGTTAATCACGCATGTAACACGCATGAATGAAATTTAATTAAAGTCCCTCCTGTAACACGCAACGAACGAAATTAAATTAATGTGAAAAAATTATTTTTATTATATTTGAAATCATAACGTTAAAGTCACAATGGTTCATGAATTCAAAGTTGTAAGGTACTAATACCGGATATTGATTCTTAATCTCTGCTTGTTGATGTTACATTCTGCTTCGCTTGATATAAAAAAAAAATTCTATCATCTGCACCACATAAATTTCATAGAAGGTTGATAATATAGTATGATGAGACTATCATTTAACCAGATTTTATAGTTTACTAAACTATTGCCAGAATATTTCAGCGAATCAGTTACTGCGATAAAAAGATTATGTTAAATTATATATATATATATATATATATATATATATATATATATATATATATATATATATACACATATATATATATATATGTGTGTGTGTGTGTGTGTAGTAAGTCCTCGAGTTACGCGGATTCGTAGATACGCGGTTGTAATTTTTAACTTTAATACGACGATAATTTCGAAGAAAAGAGGTGTTTTGATAGAATCGACGGAGAAATTATTGATAGATTTAGATTTAAGATCTCCAACGCAAACGCATACCGATAAGTCATGCTCTCATACAAGCGAAACCGTTAAGCATTTTGTAAAATTTAGAGCGCAAACGTGGTGATGCTGTCGATAATGGTAAATTTCGACTTACGCGGAATGTTCTGGAATGAATTAATCACGTAAGTCGAGGACTTACTGTGTGTGTATATGCATTAATATATATATATATATATATATATATATATATATATGACAAGAAGCTTATTATTTACCGGCTTATGACGTGTTGATTCTATACGTTACGTTAATCCCTCTTAACTTACCCCCTATGAATTACTAATATGCAGTCAGTGAACGTAGGTATGTGGTAAAGAACTACAATTAAAATACACCTAAGAGTTTATTTCCGAATGTTAAACTACCTCAATTCAATCCATGCTAATCATTTGTCAAGCTATCATCTCAATCCTCGCGATGCGTGACCAGCCACGATCGAAATCAATCCCTCTCTAATTTAAAAACCCTTTGTTTCAAATCTTTTAATGCCATTGCGCATGCGCTCATGACGTCTGCGCCGAAGATGAGGAATGGGCGGGACTAAATTTTATACTATATTTAGATTCTCCCTATGGTTCTTCCAGCCTCGTGAATTAAGTTCAATTCTAAAAACGGGGATTCCCCTCCCGCAGTGCATCTCGCAATACAATAAATAGTGATATTTGACGTTAGAAATTAAATTATTCTGAAGCCCCCCTGTAAATTGTTTAGTTATTATTCTTTTTCTAATTAATTCTTAACATATATATATATATAATTGCATGTTTGTAATTTATACAACTGTAATATCTATTTATGTATCTATTTATGCATGTGAGAATGCGTATCAAAATATTTCTAGGTTTTAAAATTATATAATCTATAAATTAATATATTATTTAATGTATTAAATTTGTTGATAAGGCGCAAAGCATCGTACCTACTGCTCCTGGGAGACCTGATAGACCTCTTTCTCCTTTCGGTCCACTTAAACCAGGAAAACCCGGAGGTCCTCTTAATCCAACACCAGGAAAGCCTCTGTCGCCTCTGTCACCTATAATTTTAAAAAGAGATACAAATTGCTTTAACGTCACTAAATTAGAAAATCCAGTAATTCTCAGACCTGTGATATTGATTGCAAATTAAATGTTTAAGTCTGTCATTTGATAAGCCTTTGCTTGTTTAATGTATTGATAAAGCATTGAAAATCTCCTCTTGGCTCGAGCATCTTATATGAGTGGCGCCAAGATCAGTGACATCATGATTAGACCTGGCTTTTCTCCCTCGTGATACACTCTTTGTAATTAGTAATAACTGCTCTCTTTGCACAATTTACAACTGCACACTCGCATCTTTTCCATGGAAAACCGCGATTGTACAAAAGTCCGCAAATATCGTTTCTTATTAGTTGGAATTTGTAATTAATTGGAAAAGTGAACAAGTCGACGCTGGCCCATTGCGTCTGTTGTGAGGGATTTTCACTGTTTAAATTGACATTAGGTCATAAACATCTATACTTCACAACGACATTCCAATGACACGGAATCGTGTTCATTGGATTACAGCCACAGATGGATGGAAAACGTTTTAATAACCCCTAGTTAAGCTCAGTCGTTTAGTATTTTACTATAGTCCATATTTGCAAGACTGAATAACCAACTTTATTTTCCCACAGATGGTAACAATAATCCCTCAGGACCCAGAACAGAACTCGGACCTCCTTACCTCAAGACCAGTTCAATTCTTTATTTAACCATCTTAAACGTCTAAAGCAGTGCTTCCCAACCTGTGCGAAGTGTTTTCAGGGGGGTAGCCACGGTTTTATCCAATTCAAATAACTTTTTAGCAAATTTCATCGAAAAAGTTGCCGATGTTTATTTACCATGAAACTACGAGGCACTGTTTTTTAAAAGGGAAAAAGTCTCATTCAAAGCGCAAACTGAGTTCGTTAGAAATCTACCGCCTTTATTGGATAGTCAAGGAAAATATCGGTTACTTACTACGTACAGTATATAGATTCTAAACATCAGTTTGTCTTTCATCAGTTTGGGCGACCACTTTTAGCTTAACAACTGTAGTTTCTTCAACGGAATATTTTTTAAATTTAAATAAGAGTTTTTTATTCTTGTTGTTATATAATTGTGAATCCATACGGTAAGAGCATTATTTTTCTTGAGGTTCTGTTCTGTTTTGTTGTTACTTTTACAAGCCTTTGACTGAGGGATGAATGTTTCTTAAAGTTCTCCATTTCTTACAAATTTCATTTTTGTCAAATTAAGCGTTCAGTCGGAATTAAATCATGGAAAATGCATATTAGTTTATTTTCTTTGTCTCAAAACGCATGGAAACCATTGAAGGGGATACTCGAAAAAGATTAGGGAACACTGATCTAAGTAATGTCTGGAAGCGTGACTTTTTTTTTTACGATATTCAAAATCGTAATGGATTTTGAGTATCCCCCATTAGTCCCTTGTTTTCCATTCTCACAGTCAGGAGCCGAATAACAAACGGTTGCAGGCGCAGTTTCGTTAATATTTTTTTTACAAAAGTTACTTAAATTCTCTCATTCACAAACCAAACGCACGCACAAACACGCAATCTCTCTCTCTCTCTCTCTTTCTTCTTATATTCTGTATATGCATCTATGAATTTATAGATAGCATAGGAAAAAAATGAACAACCGTGTGATTTTTCATTAAACTATTCGTCCCGAGATTGAAATATTTTCGTTTTCTATTGCATAAACTTCATTAAAGCCGTTAATGTAGCTTTACCTTTCGGTCCTGGAAAACCTGGAATTCCAGGTGGTCCTACACGTCCTGGTTCTCCGCCAAATCCTGGTGGTCCTGGATCACCTTTATCTCCTCTTGGTCCGGGTAAACCTAAAAAAAATATGAAAGGAAAATTTTAAAGTCCTAACAGTTTAACTATTACACTTCAGAAAAAAAAACCTAGCTGGAGTTTAGGCAAAAGCTGATCAATCGCTGATTATGTAACATATTTTTTTTTAAATTTTGCGGAAATCAGGATGTTAGGCTAAATTAATGGTGTTTAATGTGCTCTATTGTAGTATAGTATATTCAACATTTTTTTAGAACTGTATTACCGACAGATTAGAGAATTATCTCGTTGTAAAACGTCTGAAACTTAGCTTACTAATGCCTGTTCGCATCATTTTAATAAGATGGGTTTGGTTTCTTGATCAAAAATATTTCTTTACTATTTCCAAAACATAGACAACTTTAACCGATTGTGAATATAAGTTTCTTGTTTAAACATGGATAAAATTTCTTTCTTTCCAGACATACTCTGCGAAATTTAAAAATATTGAGAAAATTGTATTGAAGATTTCTCTCTCTAATAGAAACAACATATTATCAAAAGTATACGGACATAACGCTTAATATGGATGTTCAGCATTGCTTCACCTTTCTGTCAAAAGACAGCACCTGTAAAATTGTTTTGCTTGTTTGTTTAAAAATTACATTTATTATTTTTTAGAATTAATAGCTTAAAGATTAATGTTTAAACTGGTAAATTTCTTTCTTGATTTTTAAGAATTTTTTTAATAATTTGTTTATACATTTATTGCTTTAGACCTAATAGAACTTTTATTATTTAGACTGATGCATTTTGGGTAATTTTCAAGCTGATTGATTTTTATTTGTTCTATGATTATGGTGGAATTTCTCTTGTAAACGCTTTTTGCTACTATTCTATGTTATCCTATTATTTCATTCTTTTTAGAAATTCCAATTATTTTTTAAAAATCGGAACATCCAGATTTTTTTGTAAAATCACATTATTTCATTTTATTTAAAACGTATTTATGGCAAATAACTAATGGATTTCCTTAAACTATTCAGATACACCATTTTTGGTAAGTGAATTCTAGCTTATTATTGAAAATTAATGCCCATTGCATCGCAGTTGTATTATTTATAAATTCCATTGACAAAATAAATCTTATTTAAATAATTGGAAAGTTTTGTCTATTGTTCTTTTATTTTTCTCTATTCTTAAATATTCTAATGATCGTACAAGTTGATTTGTTCTTTTAATTTTTGTATTCTTAAATATTCTAATGATCGTACAATGGATGACAGACTGAATTCCCTGATTTGTTAAAGTAGAAAGTAATTTTTAAAGATCAGGGCATAAGCACTTTATTAGAGATAACTACGCTTTTTGTCAAAAATTGGCAATATGGGAGTAGACATACAGGCTTTCAACTTGGGCTGATCTTCGGTTTCCCTATAAATAATAGTTAGGTATGCAGTAGTAGTGAAACCAAACTAGAAATACCTAAATCGACAGTAGTCATGAAAAGATGCCGCGACGTGGATAAAAAATAACATCCCGAGAAGCTGTAAAATATAATGGGAATCCAAGATGTTCGAAAACACCGTTCTTCCTCATTATGAGAAATTTTCATACCGAGGTAGAAATTCCTGGCGTTCTTTCATCACTGCCGTAGCTATACAGAAAGAGTTGTATTATTACTACAGAGCTGAAAGGGAGTATAGCACTTTATGCTATAACGAAGTCCATACCGGAATCTTGCCAGAAGTTCCTGGACATTAAATGATTAAAAATTATGGATTTGAAGTGACGACTGGGTCTGATACTTATTCTGCTCGGATAGACGTGTTTGAGTTCAGAGATAGTTCAAACATTGGAATATAAGGACTGCATTGTAAGAGGTTTTAAATATGGGGATGGATCTGTCATTCTGTGTCTAGATGGCACTTGGTTAATTGGTTGCTGTACTCAATGCAAGAAATCCAGATTTAGATTTCACCCGGGGCAATTCCACCCTTTTTATGTACATTCTGGCAGTAATATGGGAAATGCCGTAGCCTTTTTCCAGTAAAATAAAACTCTGTGCAACACAGAACCATACCTGCAAGAATCGAATACTAAAGCTGAAATTGAAATGTTAAATTGAACAAGTTCATGTGATACTCTTAAACGCTTTATGAAACAAAATGTATTCTTCGTGTCAAGGATTTAATTCAAACTGAACCCTACAAGATCACCCCCAAAATGAGTCTGGTAACATAAATGTAAATTAGTTTAAAAAGAAATTGACACTATGTTAAGAAGTTATTCTACACTTTGAAAATGTTCCCCTTTTTTTGAGACACCGTTAATAAAGTTCTTAAATTAAAAGTTAAATTGAAAGTTAAATTAAAATCTTAGTGGCATACCTCTAGCTCCTATTGGTCCTGGCAAGCCCTCATATCCTGGTTCACCTTTAATACCGGGTAAACCAGGTAGTCCTGGTTTCCCTGGAGCTCCAGGGAATCCTGCTTCTCCTGATAGTCCGGGTACCCCTTGATCACCTGGTGGTCCTGGTGGTCCTGGTTTTAACTGTATAGAAGTCGGAGGAGGCACGGGAGCTAAACGATTAAATTAATTGCATGTTATGACACACTGTTATTGCAATGAGGAAAAAAGTGTAAAGATCTTTTACATTTAGAAACCTCATTTACATTTAACCATAAATGTTATCTCAATTCTTGTGTTGGCCAGCCTTAGGTAACGAATTCTCTGTGGCATAAATCATTTGTGTAAGGAATCAAAACAAGTAGTCTTTAATAATTCATTATGTAAGTTCATTATGTAACAATCCAATGATTTCATGTGTATGCATAGACAGCTTGTCTGCTGAAATAGTGTCCGTCAATGCGCAATTAAAGTAATAGTATAAGGGTGGATCAAATGAAAACGGAACAGTAGTTATAGTTTGGTTTATTTTTGTAATAGTGTGGTGCAATAGTGTGGTGTGTAGAGGTAGAGCAAGAGGTAAGGAAAACAACCCCTACTGCGTACATGGACTTGCCCTAGGTAGTCTCGCAGAACCACGGAGTATGCGCTGGCAGTCGACCAACAGTATCGTCCGACAACAGTATGTCTTTACAGCATTTTCTCATATACCGTGCTGAAGACAATTTCCTGTAGAGAATTGTGACGGGTGATGAATCTTGGTTCCATCAATTCCAACTAGAAAATAAATGAAAATCCAACAGTTGAAACATCCAAGCTCCCCTCCGCGGTGGTCAAATGATCAACGCTGCTCAGTACTGTAATACCCTGCAACGTTTGCGTGCAACAATCAAGGCCAAACGGCCTGGCCTGTTGTCCTCTGGAGTGGTTTTGCTGCATTACAACGCGCTACCACATACATGTCCGCTCTTACACAGAACACTTTGGCAAAGTTTTGGTGGTCAGTGTTGCAATACTCACCGTATAGCCCGGATAAATTGCCGTGTTACTTTCACATCTTTGGTCCGGCATTGAAAGGTTGCCGGTTTTACTCGGACAGCAAAATCATGGACAATGTTCGAAACTGGTGCCGATCTCAGCCAAAGGACTTCTATGAGCAGGGTATTCACCGTCTAGTGAAACAGTGGGACAAGTGCTTGTGTAGCTTTGGAGATTACATTTAAAATAAACTATGTCATTTCGTTCTGTGGCTCCGTTTTCATTTGATCCACCCTTATAGAATGGATAAGAGCGTTTTCTTAAACTAATTGATAACAAAGAAATACTTTCGGCTAACTCAGATGTCAGCTTGAAGTATCAGGTGTTCTCTAGGTTCATTTTTAGACGGACACGTTTTGAGTCCTCATGTAACAACATATAAAGTTAGGAAATTCTTACAACAGAAGAATATGAGACATTTTTCTGCATCTCGCACCAGACTAGCTAGTTTTCTGTGCAAATGGTAAAGTCATAGCCAAACCCACTCTCAATGAGTATTGTGTTTTGGTTCAGATCTTGAGTATAATTATTGAGTTTCTGCATAAATGAATGGTTAAAACAGAGATTTTTATCGATTTCTTTTAATTTATATACAAATTTGCTACCTTGTCAAAGTAAATTATCATTCCTCTTATTCTAATTATTGAAATAAAATAGGATTGTGATCCTGCATACCAGCATACATCAGAATAAAAGCTGCTGAAGTGACGATATATTTGCTTTGCTTGTAACTTTTAAATCATACGAGTAATAAGAAATTGGACTAAGAAAGTATAATAAATAAAATATTTAACATCAATTGTATATTGTAAGAAATTTTAATTTTTTATGATGTTATTTTACCTCCCAAAACATGCGTTTTGGTCGTACAATATTACGTTCTGACGTAAAAAAGAACCCTTTTTTATAGCATTGAGAAATAGCTAAAGTTTTATTTTCAAAAGAGAAAATAAAAGTGAAAATAGGTATGAAATGGGAAACTGTTCAACTTTAAAATGTACTCGTTTTCTCGTTTAGACTTGTTTTTAAGAATTCAAAAGTGTTACGCCAATTATGAGCTCTGGTAATTCGTATACGCATAAAGTTTATTTATTTATTATTATTTTTTCCCAGTGCAGACTTGACTTTTTTTTACCTTTGTCCATCAATACCACGAAATCTTATTGTTTACTTCATTAATGGGAGCAACATTTAGGCGAGCAAATATTGCTCCCTATGAATGGGGCATACACTGAAACGTCCAAGTCTTACACGGAATTTGAACCGAAGTCATCTGCGTGGCAGGTCACGACACTAAGCATTATACCATGTGGGTGGCAATGTATATACACGAAATAATGTATGTATATATTTATACGCATAAAGGTAGTAATAAACATTGCAAAAAAGTTCGCTTACCTGGTTCTCCTTTCAGTCCTTGAGGCCCGGGTCTACCGGATTCTCCTGGCTTTCCTTCTTCCCCTCTTTCTCCGGGGCTTCCAGGCAATCCATATCCTCTTTCACCTTTCTGACCACGTAGCCCAGGAGGACCGAAAGGTCCAGGAAGTCCGGGAGAGCCAGGAAGACCGAGGTTACCCTAATTCAGAAGCAGTTGTGACAATTTACAGATTAGAAGTCATCATTAAATTTAGCTTTCATAAATAATTTATATATATATATATATATATATATATATATAACGAAAATAATGAAAATAATATTTCTAACAAAATCCTGAGGATAAATGATTTTGCGTTTCATTGCTCATTCGGTTTGATAGCTGAAACTGAGGTGGTGGTTGTTTTGTTTTATTTTGTCAGCCATTTCGTTTATGAAGCACGATTTTATAACCACAGAGAAGTATGACTAGTAATACCTTATCAAAAACGCTTTGCTACTGTCTTATTTATTCATATATTATTGACATTAATAAATGAGTGAATGAAGCATGTTTTCTTGATTGATCATCTACATTGGTCATACATTGGTCTTGATTGGTCATACTCAGCCTTTTATTCTCTCGTGCCGCATGCATATGTTTGCTACATTACGTGGGCCGCAACATAGTACACGATACCTTATAATATAATAATGCAAAAAAATAAATCTCAAAACCTAAATGTATTCAAACTTTTATTTCAAAAATGAGAAGGATGTTTATATGTTAAGACAAAATTTTGACTATTTTTAGCAAATCCGGTTTATACTTGCTACATGTTGCTCTCAATACATCAAGGTATGAATCAGTAAGCCGATTTCTATATACGTTCTCCGCATATTAGTTCATTTTGGAATTGGATGATTCACAAAGATACGTGGAAGCAAACAACGTGAGCAGCAGGTGGCACATTTTAGTATAGTTTTCTATTTTTCAGGCACTCATTTCCAAAATTATGTTTATAAAGGCAAATTCCCGATAATGTGTGCGAGTGTTTCGGGCCGCACATAAGAGCTTAGTGGGCCGCATGCGTCCCGCAGGCCACAGTTTGAGTATACCCTTGATCTACAGTTTTAGGCCTTATGGCTAAAATTTATCAATATCTGTCATTCTATCTATACAAGCATGAATTATCCTCAGATCTATATTATACTTGCTGATAAAACTATGACATATTGAGGTTTATATGAATATACGTTTTTGCTTTTACGTTTATACGTTTATACGTTTTTGCTTTTTTGCTTTTTTTAGCATTCCTTCTTTACCTTAAAATCAGATTAGGCCTTTTCTGTATTTTATTATGTACCGTGAGTAGTTAGAGAGATATCATTCAGAAAATGGTGTCCTCAGTATTTGAAAAATTTTAATTATGTGGACATAACGAAAATGTTCTTGAAACAAATGAGTGACTCATATTTTAATTTTAATTTTGTTTTAATCACTTACTTTTTGACCCTTGAATCCTGGAACCCCATGTGGACCTGCATATCCATCAGCCCCTTTCAAGCCATCTTTTCCAGGAAGTCCAGCAAGCCCTGGCTGACCTCTGTCTCCTTTATCACCTGCATTAAACACATTAGACAACTTTCTCTACATTTGAATTCAATGAAACCGCGACAGGTATTTTTAGAAAGTAAAATATTGAACTCGGTGGTCCAAAATTAATAATTATGCAAAACGAAATACTTTACCTGGTGATCCTATAACTAGCTCTTCTCGTACGTAAGCTGGCTGACCTTTATCACCTTTCTGACCTGGTGTTCCTGGAATTCCAGGGGTACCCTAATAAAGAAACATTTGAAGAAGTGGCACCTTACACGAAACTCTTGCTTTTTGTGATAACTATATTGAACATGCCATAGACATAATACTATTTATAATTAACATAAAATTCATACTAACTGTAACCATTAGAAAACAGAAAGAATATTTCATAATGAATGTGGAATTAATATTGATCAAAGCTTATAATGAACAGAAATTTTCCTCTTCCTTTTCACTGGACTTTTATTCATAAACAGTCCATGTGAGGAATAAAGGACATCATTCTTTGTTTATTTTACTGTCGCCTCAATAGTTTACTCAGAAAAGAGTAATTATACATTTTTCAGCAAACTATCTTTTCGAATATTTGATTAGCTCAATTTATTTTCACATGCTTTGGAAAATGTATGATTTTCTAATTGGGCAGTAATAGGAATAATTTTTAATATCCTGTGGAAAACACTGGGGTTGAATTTAATAAGAAAATTTTCAAAATTAGTGGAAGAATCATTTTTAAAGTTATTGGTTAATGGGGGGTAACTTAATACAGTATATTTATTTTGTATAAAAACTTATTTAAATTGATGATATATTTTATCTCTAATTAAATCACTTAGTGAAGCTTGTTTAAAAATATTTACGAACAAACACTTAACAAAAAAGAACGTTTTTATATGTTTATGTTTCTTATAATTTAAGCATATAATTGGTGTCCTAAAATTAAACAAAATCATTTGAGGAAGAACATTAAAACTTCCATTTGAGGGTTGCTGGAAATATTTTACAATTAATTTTTTCTCAAATGCTAGGCCGTGCATTTTCTCATAAAATATCAAGTATTGTGAACTCCTGTGTTATTCAGCAAACAATACTCAGTTTATAATGAGATAACTCAAAATACATTTAATACAGTTGTAAATGAAAAATAAATGGATTCAGAGTTTCTTTTTATTCTATGAACTCGAACCCCTAAAAAATTTTGCCGTATTCAATCCCTTTAGCTGTAACAATATTTTTATGTATTTCATAATTTTTAGGATTTTGAAATAAAAATGTTAGAGTTTTTGATGTTCATTACAGAAGATTTAATTGGTGGCATCTTTTGAAGAGGTTTTTCGAAAGAGCAAAATCACTTCATATTTTCAAATTTGCCTGGATTTCAAACATTAAACTTAAAACTCATTATTCTACTCTATACTGAATCCCCCCCCCCAAAAAAAAAATAATCTTATTTCATTACCTCAATGCCTGGTAAACCAGACAGGCCTGGTAATCCATCCTCTCCTTTGTCACCTAGACGCCCAGGTGTGCCTCTTGTTCCACGCTCTCCTTGCAGACCTGGAGCACCATCAGATCCTCTCTCACCTTTTTCGCCCTTTTCCCCTGGAGGACATTGAGAACAACTACCCCCAGAATCACCTGCAAGGTGTGGTACATTATACTAGTGGTAAGCCCTTTAAAAATTTACAGCAAAATTGATTCAATGAGAAACTAACAACAGAATTGCATGATATACATTATGATAAAAAAAAATTATCGAAAAAAGCTCCCTAGAGACGAAACAAAGATACAGAAAAGAGTAATAATTGCAAACTTCCGAAGCTGTTATATTTGGGGGAAATAGCAATGTTTGGGTTCTGGATCTCTACGCTCACCTTTCGTACCATTTCGCTAACGAGACTAGCAACACTGAGAATATATTAATACAGAGTAAAACCACATCTAACAGCGATGAAGGCAGATAGTCTCTAAGGTTGACCAATAAGTCCTTGGAAATCCTATTGTAGCAATCTTGATCAAGTATTACCAATTATTTAGAATGAAAAATGGTCAAAGCACACGGTATAACATGCATGTTTATTAAAGAAAGGTCTGGGAACATATGATCCTGGAAGAGCTGAAATAGCTCGATCTCAAAGTTTTATAGTCATAGAATATAGAGTTTGTAAGGAATCATTGTACTGGTGATACAATAAAAATCAAATATACACAAATAGATATTCCGATATCAATAAGGTAGTTTTATGTAGTTTTTTGCAAAGAGGAAATTCAAATTTTTCCTTTAAAGCCCGCGGGAATCTTTATGCACTGACATATCACATCTTCAGGAATTGAAACGGTAAATTTTTTTCAACATACTCAAAGCCAATAAAATAGTAGATTTTGCTCATATAAATAACGAGAAATATCTTAATGAAGTTAAAATTCTGTATGTATAAAAAGTAATATTGTTTAAAAGAATTTTTGGTTATGGAAAAAAAAGTTTATTCTTATAGTACATTTTTCTGTAACGTATTTTCATTTTTAAATATTGTGAAATTAAGATTAAAAAAATGTTATGACTATCACTTACCTTTAGGACCCCTAGGTCCCACTGGACCAGGAAATCCAAAATTACCAGGAAATCCCTTATCTCCAGGTATACCTGGTATACCGGGGCTTCCAGGAATACCATCTCTTGTGTCTCCAGCTACACCTATAAAAATACATAATGTTTTAGTTTATTTTTCTTAAAATAAGAAATTTTTCTCTGCTAGCTGGTTTTAGAAACCCATACAACTCGATTTTCCTGTAAGTAGCTCCATAGAATTAAAAGTTATTTTAGCTATTTTGCGTGAGTCTACTTCATTTCGCCATCACAGAGAAAGAGTAGAGTGTAAGATTATTGAAATATTTGCGTCTAGATTCAGGCAGGTAAGAAATTGAGCTATAAGAAGCCTTGACAGCAAGTGAAAATAATGATATTACCTAACAAACAGAAAATTATGCTTTCCGGAATAATGCGTAATGCTCTTTAAACACTTAAACTATTTAGATGACTTACGTAGAATGAAAACGAGAGGATCATTTCCCTTTCCAGCTCTTATTATATACGCGTTAAATGTGGCATGTATTCACACGAAACAACTTGTTAATTTTTAAAAAAATTATCATTAACTTAGGCATAGAAAAAAATATATATAAAATATTTGAAATGGACTTAAGATTCATAATAGAAACGGAATGGCATATCATGGTATCAAAGTAATCTGAAGGATAGCTGAATTTATTCAGAGTCTTACCTCTATCTCCTTTTGAACCTCTTTCACCCTTTTGTCCTGGGAAACCGTCTAATCCAGGGCTGCCATCCAATCCATCTGGCCCAGGAAGGGGATATCCTGGTGTCCCTTTTGGACCAGGTTCACCTTTACTTCCAGGAATACCAGGAAGACCAGAAGAACCGTCGATTCCTGGGGCTCCAGGTATTCCTGGTTCTCCTTTATCACCTTTTGTTCCTGGTGGTCCTTCTCGTCCGGGAAGACCCGCTACACCTGCTTCTCCAGTTGGTCCAGGGTAACCTCTTGGTCCGATTAATCCTAAATCCAAGAAATTTTATTTCAGTACTCTATTTATGTTGATAATAGGTTATAAAATATTATTTTCTGTAAAAACGCAGTATTTCTCAGTAAAGATATGATACATTCTTTTATTTCGGTATAAAGAGAGTTGTCAGTTGACGTGGAAATATTTTAAATTTATATTGGTAAGGTGAATAAGTTTTGAACCATTAGCATTAGGTGCAGATATAGCCTATCGAAAATATTTTTCCTCTAAAATGGTCTCAATTCAAAGAGACAGCAATTGAATATTGCTAATGTTCACGCGATTTATCTAGTTTAGATATTTCATTACTGAATGAAGTAAAGAAGTAACCGTATTTGAGCAATTCGAGCTTCTTCACAGATTTTCTAGGTAAAATAGAAAACCTAAACTTTCCAACACCGTAAGGGCCTGTTCACATAGGAGTCCGTTGCGTTGCGTTAAGGAAAAGATGACGTTGAGACGAAAATAAACCAATCATATGCCTCCAAACGATTAGCAATGAAATTTTTAACGCCTATGATTGGTTTATTTTCGTCTCAAAGTTATCTTTCCCTTAACGCAAAGCAACGGACTTCTATGTGAATAGGCCCTAAATCGTTTAAGAGGCTTAGTTTCCATATCGTTTATTGAACTGACTGAAATTTGTCAGTAATCATAAAGAATTTCGAGAAATTCCTCCATTTTCGGGGGGGGGGGGTTTGTTGCTTGGTTGGCGGTTGGGACATGATGAACGACCCTCCACTGAATGCAAAATCTAGGTTTCTGCCAATTGACTACGCTGGAGCAAAGTTACTCCACTAAAATGCATTTGTTACATGCAAATTTATCGTGAAATGTTCTTTATAATAAGTGTAATAACTGACACACATACATGTTATGATATATATATATATGTATGTATGTGTGTGTGTGTAAGTAAAGCTTCTGCGTAATATCCTAAAATTATTTAATTAATCCATATCGCATTGCAGTCCGTAGTTATTGCCAAGAAAGTCAGTCCAACGCAGGAATGCGTCATATCGTAATTGAAGCTAAGATATTTATTAAATCCAGATTAATATCCTTTCAGTTCCAACAAGTTCATCTCGATATTTCCCTCAAAACGTCAACCTCTCTCCCGCAAAACAAACGCGTCCTGGCGCCTTCGATCTCTACATCGTTCTGCTCTACTGCTAAAACCTCGTGGTATGTTTCACGCTTCCAAAGCGCGTGACCATCGCGTGGGAGCCGAGTGCGTGATTAAATTAGTCAGCAACGTTTCATAATCCGATGACCGGTGAATCAGAATCGCCTGGTCTCTGTCGCAAGCTGTTTTGAAAACACATCCTACGTTTTTTCAATCCAGAACCTCCCATCTGGTGCCGTCATCTACTGGCATTTTTTCATTAACTATTCTTTGAAAACCCGTAAATTTTATAGTTTTGACAATAAATTAAGTTAATTCAACTAGTTTAATCACCCTTTATGGCATTATATATATATATATATATATATATATATATGTATATATATATATATATATATATATATCAGTCATAGCACTGTAGATTTTAAATATACGTACATGCTACCCTAACGCACTCTGGCGACCTTAAAACGACTACTTCTGAACACATAGTACAGATTAAATATAAAGGCATCCATTAAATACCTGGTGTTCCATCCGTGCCCGGAAAACCTGCAGGCCCAGTCAAACCTTTTTCACCTGGTAAACCAGGTGCCCCGGCTCTTCCTTCAATACCCTTAAAGGAATAGAAATTATTTTCATTAACACCTCAATGGAATCTAAAAATATATCATGCATAAAAACGGACCTTTTACTGGACCTTTATTGCAGAATTAGTGATTTTTCGAATGAAGTCAAAAGAGCTAGGTTTAAAAGGGCATTTAATGTACCTTTAAAACAATTCTTTCCTTTTATATCTTTTTGAAGACACAGAACGCATAAAAATGGATTCATAATTTTACAATTAATTTAAATTTGGATGTTTGGATTACGGATATAACTAGCATGACATTATCAGAAACGAAAATTGTCATTTTCGAGGACAAATCAAAATTCTTAACAAGAATAAGATTTACAAGACAAAATAACTCCCAGTAGATTGTTCATCCAGACTTTCATAGGGGGAAAATTGACGTTGACATGGTACGTTATCGGGGCACCGGAGAGCAGAGCTCCATAACCTCGGTATGAATAATTTTTTTTGGCTATATTTCCGTTCTCAGGATTACAGGAAAAGTGTTGACGATGAATGGTAAAAAAAATTAAAAATAGAATAAATGAAAAAATAAATTTATAAATAAATTAATTATTTAACAAAAACAAAAATTTGGCAACTATTTAATGTGGCAGAATTAATGAAAGTTAGACTCGATGGCAATTCGTGACCATGATAAAATCTCCACTTTTGTAACATTTTTAAGGTATTGAGAAATCATTAACACAACGCCATTATCAATTCCGCAATCGTGCATTTTTTAAGTCGTTATTTCATCTAGAGAGTTGAGATTTAAATTTTGTTATAACGTAATTACATCAAACAGCATCAAACTTCTGGGCCAAAAATAGAATAAATTTTTTATATGCTTCATATTCCCACGTTTTGTTTCCCTCTTTTGATGATTAAAATGATTATAAATAACATTTTTTAGAACGCGAAGACATATTTTCAAAAAATACTTTCTTATGCACAAAAGTGAAAAACACTATGCAAACAGAATTACCTACTGACTCAGCCAATATAACAAAAATGAAACATGCTTTATATTTTGAATTTAAACATTTTTTGGACCGAAATTTCGAATTTCTCTCATATATTTTTTACTTGTAATGATGTTTATATAAAGGCGTAATGGAAGAGAACCAAAAAAATATGTAAAAATAAATAATTTAATTTAAAAATAATAAATAAAAAAGGTTTAAAAAACAAAGTTAGTATAATAGTTTTAAAACCGTATTTTTGCAGTCCCCTGATAGCAAAATATATTCTACCAATGGTATATTACTTTGAAATAAACAATTTCACAGGAGAAGTATTATACGAACTTTTCAGTTAGTTATCTAAAATGCGACCATATATAAGAAATAAAGGCTGATAAAGTTTACTCACTCCTGGCGATCCAGGCGGTCCAGCAAATCCTCTCGGTCCAGGTGCTCCTGCTCTTCCAGATTCTCCCTTCATTCCAGGCACTCCGTCTATGCCAGGTAAGCCTTCAGCTCCTGTGTCACCCTAAAAAGAAATTTGTTCCTGTTAGGTTTTCTTTCTCTTTATGTTTCTCCTTCTTTCATGTCTCACCCTTTTTTTAATAAATGCAGGCACATTGTTATTCGACATTCGCCAATGAAGAAGCATCCGCGAGAGACGTTGGTATAGGTGAACCAACAGCATCCTCAGGGGCAACATCTGAAGGCTTCGTACCAGGATTGGATATCTGAAGGCTTCCTGCACTCGATGATCTCATGTAAAGACTTTCCGGTCCATAAATTTAGCCTGCTCATATCCGAACTAGACACGAAATGTCTTATCATGATGATGTATATTTATAAAAGACAGAAGCGAATTCTACTACAGACACCACCCTACTTACGTTCCAGACAGCTGTTCGTATCTGGAATTGTTCGTAAGTCGGAATTTAGCGTAATTTTAAAATAAACGTAATCTTCACCCCTATTTAAGTATGATAAGTATGATAAACTGTAAAGTCAATAAAATATTGTACTTTTTTTCATCCTAAAACATAATACACTGCACAGTATTGTATTTTTGGACTTACGAGGGGCAAAGCGAGCGCTTTGAACAAAATTTGAGTGGCAACCCGGACTGTTCGTATCTCTGAATTGTTCGCAACGTGAATATTCGTAAGTTAGATGGTATCAGTAAAGTTTCTTTTTGATGATACGGCAAATTACTTGAGTGTCTTCCATTCTGAAGCTTTTATTGACAGACGAGTCAATCATTAAGTTTTCCCTAATGTTTGGACTTCGTTGAATAATCCATCATCACGTTTTAGGGCAAAAATGATCACCATTTGGGAAAATTTCACTTTGCCCTGAAACTTACTAAGTATAAAATCTGCTTCTCGATATCAATATCAAATTGCTTACAAGATTGTTGATTTACACTCTTTTAAAGACGTTGCTCCAGCATGAAATAGGAGTTTCCTGTGTTCTGGATAGGCGAGCTTAATGACTAGACCCGTAGGCTGTACTCTAGATCTTACAGAAGAACTCCTCAAATTCGAGTTGTTGTTTTTCATTCATTTCAATATCTTTTGATTTTTATTGAAAAGAGGATTCAAAGTTCTGTATTTTTGACATTTCATCACAGAGATAGTCAATATTCTTTAAAGAATATTATGCAGTCGTTTTAATGTTGGGCAGAACAGTTACTTTCCATGTTTCATGTCTTATAAGTTAAGTTTTAAACATGCTTACCTTCAAAGAACTTCTATGACAAAGGCGATATCTTAAAAAAATTTCTTGAGACAATTATATATAAATGAAATTGCTAGGAACTTCTGCGCCGTCACATAGTATAAACCTACACTATTCAGTCTCTTAACATTGTTTTAGATAGTCTTCTAATGCTTAAAATAAAAATTAACAGAGGCATTGTTCACAAAACGCATTTTGAGTTCAAACTACTGTCTTAATCTTAATTTTGAAAGAGCAAAAATAAATCGTTGCTTGATAAATTTTGCAGTTTTCCCTCCAAAAGTTTAACAGAACCAGTTACATTACCTGAAAAGAATGTTCGCTCATCGCGTCCGGGAACTGTTACTTCATTAGTTAAAATACTCTTTTAATAAACGCATTCAAAAAATTCAGGTGATTGATGCTTTAGAATTACAGTCATCCCTTGAATAACACAGTACTTGAATTGCAAGGAAACTGGAATAATACGGTAGTAAATTGCTACATCCCTTGAATAACACGGTACTCGAATTACACGGAAACTCAAATAAAATGCAACTACCTTTGAAAAATATTGATAAATTTGGGATATTCCCTATTAACACAGTTAACGTAGTTATTAAGGTGTTTTCTGCAATTTTAATTTTCGTATTAAATTTCAATTGCCCTAATAATTTGTTAGTGACATATAGATTGAAAACCGTATTTTAGACTCCATAGAATTTTTAAAAAAGAGTCTATAAAATATATTTTGAATTAAATTTTAATATTTTTTGTTATTAATAAAACTAAAAATAGTCATTGAAACTAATCTTTTTTTTAATTTCGCAGTTGCTTTCTTTAAAAGTAAACTTTTGGAACCGAATGTCCATTTTTTATATGAAGCTTAAGTATCAAATTGCACGGTTTTGAACAACACGGAACCAATTAACTGTGATATTCAAGGGCTGACTATAAGGTGGAAACAAGTGGAAAAGTTTGAGGCTGTTACCGATATATCGAGTTTGGTCTTGGACCGAATTTTCATGATTCAAAATTGCCTCATGTCTTACTATGTAATGAATAATAGCACTTCATTTATTATGCATGTTAAAAATTTCTGAGCATTAATATACATAACATTTCTATTGTGTATATTAAGAGTAGAATATTTTTTTTCTGTTTTTGAATTTCTCTTTCGTACATCCCTTAAAAACTATTGCGGTTGAAATAAAATATTTATACTTAAAATCTACCTTATATCCAGATTCTCCTATAGTTCCAGGAGCTCCATCTTTACCCTAAAAGAACAAATACAATTATTTTGACACATTTATTATAAATATAAACTGTTGGTCAGACACACGCATTCAAATAACGATGTTCATATGCTACAAATACGTAGTTTCTTATAAATCATATCGTAGGGTTTGAGTAAAAAAGCAATTTTCCTGTATAATAGAAATGCCAAGAAATATTTTAAGGTTTCTTTATGCAGCAATATTCCTGCAACGTCGCTAAATGCATGCAAAACACATTATGAAAGATCATATAGCCTTTCAGTTCGCAATATGATCTTTTTCTTTGTTTAGACTAACTGCTGCTAATTTGCTTTCAGTATGTGATTTTTTTTTTCAGTTTGTTTGTAGAATACAACAACATGTATAACTACATCATATCTAATAACTTCATCATACTTAAATATATACAACTACGATGTAATTCATACAAATCTGCTCTCACAAAATTAGGCACTTTACCTATTTATCTATATTTAGCTGTGCTAGCACAAATGCAAAAGCGGACAGAAGAGAATAAACTTGGGGAGTAAACTTGGTAAACTGAGTTTAAGAGAGATAATTAATGAGAAAACCTTGTTTTGTAATTAAAAAATAAACATTTTTGCTTTGCAATAACATAGGGATACTTTAAACTTACCCTAGCTCCTGGAAGTCCAAGGATGCCCTTTTCCCCTATTTCACCAACATTTCCTGGTGGTCCCTGAAAAAATAATAATAAAAAGATCGTTTTCTGACATGCATTATATTTATCAACATCAAAAACCTACCGCGACGAAATTTTAATTTCATAAGATGCGGCATTTTTAATTACCGGTTAATGTTTGGTTTAATTCCTAATTGATCTGTTTAGTCGGCAAGATAAAAATAAAAGTAAGTATGAAATGCAGTATTATAGAAAAAGAAGGCAGTATTTTATAAAAACCTTTGAGGTATAACTTAAAGTTTTACTAACTAACTCATTTCATTTAAGTTTGTTTTCTAGTAATAAATCTTACCTAATATTTTGCAATACCTCGTGCATCTCCTCCACGGACGCGTTAAGAAGAAACACTTTCTTGGTAATTAGGGACATGTACGCTAATTTTCCGTCAAAGCAACTTTAAATGAGTACGCAGACTCAAAAGCATGTTTTCCGCCGCGGGGGTGAGCAGATTATTAAGTCGATGAAGACTTAAGAGGTGTCTATATTACGGTGTATTTATGTTAGGATTTAGGCTTAAGCTAGTGTTACGATCTCCTAGATTTCGAACTGTATCATCGAAACAGGTATATATCATTCATATTCGCAAACACAATTTTTTTTAGTATATTTGAATTGCTTTCGTGTTTAGTTCAGGGTTCTTTGAATTTCATCACTAGAACAATAGAAGTTGTTCAAGCTTTACTAAGAAAATAAGAAACTATTTTCAAGCCATATAAATCCACTAATTACTTTAATAAATTTCCATCGATTCATGAAGATAATAATCTAATGTCAGTCACTGCAATTAAATATTAAGATTAATAATCAAACTAGTTATGAAGATTTTGTCACTGAAAGATTTCCCAGTCACGGAATATCGTGAACATTAAGTATTAGCGTCATTGTTGTGATATAATAAAAGCTTTATTGATATTTTTTATACGAGTAAACTTTACGTTTTATTTTTGCTCTTAAAATATATTAGGAGAATTTTTCAAATGTCACACTGAAATTTAAAAAAAAAACAATATTAAATGAAATCAACAGCGCTCTCGGGTTTTAGCTACTGAATTTCTATTAGGGTGAAAATTTCAACACTACAGATAAACTGGGAAAGAAAAGATTAACTGAGGATAGGATGAAAAAAGAATCAGGATTAAAATGAGATTTATTTAACATTGATTGAAACTATTTGAGTAGAGCACATTTTACTCGTTTCGGCACATAAATGGATGTATCACATCATAAAACTTATACTTCTATATAAGTACATGTCAACAATGGTTGCTAATGCTATTCCTTTTATACTGACCAAATCTTTGTGAGATTTAAGCATAACTAAAGCTTACCGCAATTCCTGGTATTCCATCGAACCCTCTGTCACCTCGGTTTCCTGGTTCTCCCTACATTGGTAAAACAAAAATAAATAAAGATATTGGAAAATGTAAGTTTTCTCTAGAAAAATGAATGAAGTTTTTTAAAAGGCTTACCATTTAGGACTTCTTGAAAGTTAAGGGAAGGCATGGAATAATCAGTTTATGATTAATAATTTTAGCCCACATATATAAGCATATACAGTTTATTAATGCATATAGATTCAATTTTATTCATTTTCCTATTCGCCGTTGGGCTAAACAAAATTAACGTGTAGGATATATTTTTTTAATGTAACTATCGAGAAATTGAGAAATGAAACAAATCGCCATTTTTATTGAAAATGACCAAAAGCAAAATTCTGTCATATGTTACCAAAATGGAAACGCTTAAAAGGAGTAATATTTTTTATTAATAATATCTGTATTGATTTTTTTATAACTGTAAAATTGCAAAACATCTGAATGATAGAGATATTTTTTTTAAATCCGTACGTATATTAAGTTTTGAATTCTGAAGATATTCAATAAGTTTTTCAACAAGTTCGGAATGTTTTCCTATTTATTTCTGTTTAAAGATAAATTTTCCCTTCCCAAACAGGTATAAAAATCAAATTTTTTTTTGTGTGTAAATTCATATACAGCACGTATTGAGATTTATCCAGATATTCTGTAATGCCTTTTGCTGAAAAAAATATGAAAAATCAGAAATTGAATTCGGACATCTTTGTAGGATCTAATTTATACTTTTTAAAATAATTAGATTTTTTTGCAATTAGAAGAGTCCATCGTCGAAAAAAAATGTGTAAATTTAGGAATCAATGATTAATATATGAGTCTATGCTCTGTCTCACGCAAATCTTTAAACCATTCTTGATCTCTCGAGAATCAATCCTCCTACTAGCAGAGCCTGAACAAATAGCATTATGAGAAAACATGCGATACTTGATTCTAATTACATATTTATCACATGAGCATGAAAATACTAATTAAGTTTTTAAAAAACGTGAGTCTAACGACCTTCAGTGATGAAAAAATACGCAAAATATAATCTCAGCGAGTCATAATTAAGTAGGAAAAACTTTTGATGTTTTCAAGAGGAAAATACGCAAGTTAATTTGTCATTCGCTGAAACGGTTATTGCTATCATTATGTGGCCAATACGTTAATAATGCACAGCTAAAGTTTTCACGGTATTCAGGAACAAATTAAAAGTTTAAAAAGTTTTGAAACCAAACTGAGGTGTACATTATTGATAACTCTAAATGATTCATTTATTCTATCCATTTTCGCATTTTATATTTTGAGTATAGATAGTTTTGAGGTATTCAAATGGATTATCAACAAGTTTTTTCTCTTGTATATACCGATTCAAAAAGCTGATTTTATTTATCAAAAGCTGAGATATCCCCTCGATCTTTTGAAATATCAGTGTTTTTTTATCAGTGTTGAACATATTTGAACCATTCGTATTTTTTAGTTAATGAACTGTCAGACGCATTTAGGACTGGTAGAAATTTTTCTTAATGAACTTTTAAATTTCTTGCCTTTTGACCTTTCATTCCAGGTTCACCAGGCGGGCCAATCGTCGAGCCCTCCTTCCCTCTTGCTTCTTCTCTGCAGGGCCCTGGGCGGCCTGGAGCACCTCTGTAGCCTTTAGGTCCCTAAAACAAAAGAAGAGGAATGAACTTTATTTATTTTGGAGTAAATAATGTCCCAAATTATGCCCATGAAAATTCGTAAAATAAATTTCTCCCAAAGGGAAATTTATCTATTTTAAACAATTCAGTTTACACAAAAGTTCTTCGTCGGTCAGATCATATTTCTAATTAGAAAAAAAAACGAAATATCATCTGTTGCTCATGCCTCTGTTTTTGACTCCAAATTAATCTGCAATGTTTTGCTTCGATTTACAACTGATTTTCATATAACGGTATTAGAAATTCAAAATCAGAAACTCTAAGGACTCAAGTCATAATATCTCAAAAACAATTGAGATATTATGTTACTCATCCAGAATCTAATAAAATCTGTATATGAAGCACATTCAGACATGAATTATAATTAAGTCAAAAACACGTAAATATAAATGTCATTTTGATACAGTGATGCAATTATTTCCTCCGTTAGAGTTGTATTTCACAAAATAAATAAGTTTTTTTGCGCATTTCGTCGGTCGTCCCTTTTAAATGGAGCCCTATAAATTGCCTATTTAATGATGAAAGAATTCTGAATAATAAATATTTAAGACATACCTTATGTTAGAAAAGTTAACTGAGTTAATTTTTTTCTGTCTTTCTTTAATGGAAATTTGTTCTTCGGCTTTTAATACTAAACAATTAAACAAAACTCTCCTCTAAAGAAACGGTACTAGAAAGGGCAAACAGAATTAATTTGACATTTACTTTTGGCTCTTGTTTTTGCCACATAAGTTTTTTTTTATTTGATCCGGCCACGGCAGCTTAACAAAACATCTGAACCGCTTGAAAATTTTTCAGAGTACTTTTTTTGCACTGTTTGTGATAAACCACTAGATTTGGACATTTCTCACCTTTAGATCTGTGAGGCACTACCGTCTCGGGATCTCTGTTGCCGATATTGGGAGGAAACAGAAAAAATTGAGAATTTTTTTTTTCTTTTTTTTTTCAATGCGGAGGCACTTGTCGCCAAACATTCTCCTATAATTCACCGCAGTTTTACTGGCCACTTTATTATGGGGGCGTCATATAAGCGGACCAGCATTGCCCCCTATGAAGGGACGACACAAACGGAGGCATTTTAGTGGTGCTTCGCTAGGATTCGATCCGAGCACCCTCAGCACCGAAAACCACCGAGCTGTACCACAGGGCCGCCATGGCCCATAAAATTGAGAAAATAATACGTCCAGTTTCTCTCTCCTTTTTATACTTGTATCCTGTTGCTTTTTATTTTAAATTAATATATTTGTTACCTCGATCGTCATGATCCGATGTATAAGCCACTCGTAATATTAATGTGGACACTAATGCATGTCTATTTACATCTTGTTTATTATAAAATAAATATCTAGACTAATATTAATATATACATCTTTGTTCCAAAGAACGCTGATAACATTCTTGAGAGAGGGGTTCATAATCAAAGTTCAAAAGAGACTCTGTCTCTCCGCTCGCCCGATCTCGTTTCGGCAAACTCTAGTCTAAAAAGAAACCCTGTCTAATCGTCTTTTCAAACAATGGCCGCCACATCATTATCTATTTAACGTTCTGCAAGATTCCTTTAACAAAAAGTCACATCTGGACTGGATTTTCCAAAGTTAGGATTAAGTCTGTTTTCAGACTATGTGAGAGTCTCACAATATTGTTTGCCATTGGTAAAAAAAGTTTTTCATTTTGATTTTCAGTGAAAATGACCACATTCTGGGCACAATTACATTTACTTTTTTTTTCATAATATATTGTGGATTTACAACCTCCTACAGCCATCGTTCCAGGATTGCGGTTTATGCAAGGAAAAGTTTCACATTTTTAAAAAAAAAAATGTTAGTTCAAATCTCTCTCTAAACGGAAAGAGCATGGATGAAAGCATGAAAGAATAAAGTAACTTTCACCACACGATTTGGAAAGTACCAAGAAAAACAATTGAGATATTATGTTACTCATCCAGAATCTAATAAAATCTGTATATGAAGCACATTCAGACATGAAAATAAAAATTAAATTAAAGGTACTAATGACTCATTATCTCTATGATAATATTAGATATAATTCATGAGTAAATAAAACAAAAATCCAGTATGTCTAAAGCTATATTGCAAGACATATCCTAGAGACAAATATACTGTGCTACAAAATTGATAATATTAGATATAATATATGAATAAATGAAACAAAAATCCAATACCTTCATACCATTGAAAAGTACCAAGAAAAACAATTGAGATATTATGTTACTCATACAGAATCTAATAAAATCTGTATATGAAACACATTCAGACATGAAAATAAAAATTAAATTAAAGGTACTAATGACTCATTATCTCTATGATAATATTAGATATAATACATGAGTAAATGAAACAAAAATCTAGTGTGTCTAAAGCTATAATGCAAACAATATCCTAGTGACAAATATACTGTGCTATAAAACTGATAATATTAGATATAATATATGAATAAATGAAAAAAAAATCCAGTGTGGCTAAAGCGATATTGCAAGCAATATCCTAATGACAAATATACTGTGCTACAAAATTGATAATATTAGATACAATATATGAATAAATGAAACAAAAATCCAGTGTGTCTAAAGAGATATTGCAAGCAATATCCTAGTGACAAATATACTGTGCTACAAAATTGTTAACATTAGATATAATACATGAATAAATGAAACAAAAATCTAGTACGTCTAAAGCGATATTGCAAGCAATATCCAAGTGACAAATTTCTATGTTACAAAATTATTAAAATAGTTCAACAAATACAAAATTTATTCTGGTCCTCTTTCAAAGTTTCATCATATTTTTTCTTTGATCTTCATTTCAAACACTATATATACATATGCATCTATATACTTTTAGCGATAGAGAACCGACTATATTAAGAGTCTTTTTTTTCCCTTTTCAAACATCCTAACAAACATTGTATTTTTAGGAAGACAGATGTTTCACAAAAAGGAGTTTTACTTACAACTTCTCCTTTTGAGCCTTGAAATCCAACACCCATATTTCCTTTTGGACCTGGGTAGCCTTTTTCTCCTTTCGGGCCCTGTATGGGAAGATATGAAAATAATTCCGAACATCATGTATAGCCAAATTCGCTTGTCTGATATTCTCAGTTTTAGATACTGAAACTCATTTTAAGTACATGCGCGGAAGCATGTAATACACGTGCATGTATTTAGGAAAAGTAAAACACATAATCAAATAAATTTAAAAAATTTAAAAATTACCAAACAAATTGGAAAACAAATGAAGTTTAACATTAAAAACTTCGTACTGAGAGCAATGTCATCTCATCTTTTGAAACCAGGAAAATGAAAAAAAGAAAACTCCGAGATTCAGAGAAAACGAGAGTAAAGAATATATATGCTGTTTGATACAATCAAAAGAAGATATTAGAGTTGATTTTTTTTAAACAGGTATAAACCTCGAGAGTTAAACAAACGCTAAACATCTAAATATATAAACTTACGATGAATCCTTGAGGTCCAATGTCTCCTTTAGGTCCGGGGAAACCATCTAAGCCTGATGTTCCCTATAGATTAAAAAAATTATGATTTATGTAAGTCGCCAATACTCACAAAATGAATGTTAATAATATAGTTTGATAATCTTTTACCGTTTAGTATAAGATTATCAAAAGTTCAAATAATATTAAGTTTCTCAAAAGAGAGAAGAAAATTTGGAATCAGATATTATTTAGGAAATTCATGATGTGAAACTGGGCAATCAGCCCATTCATCAGTGTCCAGTAATCTGTAATATCTCTTATTATGGCGAATTTCACCCTATTTGGTTTTTCTACATGTACTTCTTCGACCAATGGTGTTTTAAAGAAATTTTACCACTAAAATTTTTTTCTGAAATAGATTAGAAAGTATCGCAACACGAGACGTGCAATTTCTGTGGAGAAGATAGGATAAACCTATCAGGATAAACCTATACAAAAAATTCCAATCACACTCCAGTAAAATTCAGATTCAGTTGTACGAATTAGATCACTTTATCATGCAAAAATTCCGTAACTAACATTTTACCTACACTTTTCTTGTTATATCATTCATATATCACTGAAGTGCAGTATTTAAAAAACCTGATACTTTTTCCTTTATTTGTCTACTGTTAGAACTATTATTTGAGCTTTTTAAGACACAAGAAATTCCTAGGCACATATCCATATTACCCTCTTAACCGGAGGAATTTTCGTTATGCTTAGCATCAACGTGAAAAATTGTGATTACAAATTCGGAATTTAACATTCATACTAAACTCCTGAAATTGACGTCACTTTGGGGATGTTTATTTTTGGCCCAATATATCGTTTTATAGATAATATTTGACTTAATATCGTGATGACTGGTAATAATAGTATGCAGTAGTTTCGCAGCTTCAAATATAATTTTAAACTAACGAGGAAATAAGTAAAACTAATTTAGAAGAAGTAAAACCTTTGAACTGACTGAATTTCAGGCTAATATATCAGGAAACTCAACTTGTTCAAAATACAATTACGATCCTGAAGCAGTTCATATACAGAAATTCTGAAAAAAATTTTAAAATGATAGGTAAGTCAAGGGCATTTTTATGTGAGCAATTAATTGATTAATTCTTAGCCTCCTCTCCGTATATTATTTGACTTTTTTGAACTAAAAAATATCTCTGGGCAACATTACCTCAACTAAAAATCGTGACACAAAATTTTAAAAAAATCCAAATAAATGAACTATAATATGCGATTACTGAGAGAGTTAATTCACCACAACATTATTAATTTAACCTATTACTTATTCCTGCATTTGTAGAATTTATAATGAATAGATTTTTTTTTTAAATGCCACGATTGTGGGAAAAGGCTCAATGAAATTTTCTTAGAATTCTTTGATGTTACTGATACTCCCAAGGTATTATAATTAACTATTAAATTAAGGTAATTAAGGTATTATAATATCTATATTTTAAAATATCAAGGAATGTACAACACGTCAACATAAACCAACTTCTATCTTTTTGTTTTAAATTACACATCGCTGTGAGAAGATAAACTTTGGAAATAACTCTTTCCATTCGAAAACTGTGGATTTCAAAATAATTCGACCTTAAATCTTTTTCTTTCCTTTTCAGAGTATCTGTCTTCCTTTATGGGTTGCTTGCAGTTTGTATTCTAATGAAGAATCTTTTAAGGTATTGCGTTCGGAACCGAAAGTAAGAAAACACAGCTTCAGTCCAGTTTTACTCAAAAATATTTCCAACGCTTTTGCTGGTTATATCTTTAGGTAACATTAAAAACTACATGGCTAAGCTGATAAAATTCTCCTGTTATTTTTCACTTTGTCTTTAGCCGTAAATTTAGAAAATTCGGGAGCCTTCACTATAGACATATAAACATGGGACAAATGGGAATTTTCTATCAAATCGGACAAGTATTTTTTTAAGTTACTCATTTACAGCTAGCTTATTTATATTGTTTCTGGGATATAAATAACTTATAACATAATTTGTTATAAAACTGAAGCAGAGTGCTTTGAAATATTTAGAAAAAAAGTTAATAGATTTATTGAAGCGCCATGGACTTTTAAAATAAAGTAATAACAATCATACTTACGGGGTATCCTGGTCTTCCATCCCTGCCCGGTTCTCCCTGAAAAAAAAAACAGATGTGAAAATAAAAACACAATATTGTTATTGAAAATTTTATATTTATATAGTAAAAGTCTTATTAAAGATAACTACGTAAGTATTAACCTTAATTTCGAAATGTATTTGATTAATTTTTGATCAAAGTTCGTATCTTTAAAATTCTAATCATTTAGTGTTATGAAATACTCGAATGAAAAGAAGAGTGAGTACTTTAATCATATTCAATAGCTTATTTTGAAAAATTAACTTACTAGAATGATAATAGGAAGGATTCTGTATATTATGCAGTTTGTTGAAAGTTGTTAGAAAATGTTTTTTTTTTAAAGTTTTATTTATTTATTTATTTTGTATGGGGAGGGGGGATCAAAGTTCGTATCATTAAAACTTTAATCATTTAGTGTTATGTAATACTCAAATAAAAAGGAGCGTGAGTACTTTAATCATATTCAATAGCTTATTTTGAAAAAAATAACTTACTAGAAGGGTATTAGGAAGGATTCTGTATATTATGCAGTTTGCTGAAAAATTGTTAGAAAAAGTTTTATTTACATATTTATTTATTTATTTATTTATTTTGTGTGTGTATGTGTGTGATGGGAGGTTATTTCGGATTAAATTACTCTTATTAACAAGAATAAAGAGAGAAGAAATATTAAATACGTTTGAAGGGTAATCTAGTTTACTTATTATATATTGTATATATTATATAGAGGAAAAACTCTTCTTCATCGAGCTTCATTTCATCTTATAATACCATGTTTTTTTAAATAAAAGAGAAAAAAATAAAATTAAAATATTTTATCATCATGACTTGGTGATATCTTAAATTTGAATGCAGTGTGCGAAACATGAGTAAGACTACGTATTTGTAGTATTATTACATTTTTTTAAAATTTAAGCAAAAGGATAAATTATGGGTATTTATTGTGCCGTACATTTCGCATCATTTAAAATGTATTTTGTTCCGAAAGTAATAAATCTTGTTAATTTTAGTTTATAAAAATAAAATTCCAGTGAAATATGCGTTTAGATAAAGGTTTCGTTTCTTAAAAATATTGAAATACTCCGCATTGTGTTATTTGCATTTATACTTAAAATTTATTGATACTTCAATAACTATTACAATACCAAATTCAAAAGCATGCACTCTGCACACAGAACACGCCATTACACAGTTAAAAATGCTGAAAAAAATTTTCAACTTTTTTTATTTCAGGGCAAAAATGTAATCTCCATGTTCAATTTTTAGTGGAATTGAAAATAATTATTATTTTCAATATTACAATAATTATTATGAATTATAATTTGTTCAATTTATAGTGGAAATTTTTGTAGTTTTTACAGTAAAACGCTTTTGGCTTACACCACGTGACTTAATGACTTACACCACTTTGCCTTTCACCGCCTCATGTATTGGACAACTTTAGGTATCACCTTTTGACCTATTGAATCAGCTCATCTATAAGATTGTTCTCCTTTCTCACCTTTAGGTCCTGGTGTTCCTGAATTATCATTTCGTCATTATATTATTTGCATCTTTTTAACGCTATTTATTGCGTAATTTATAAAATTATTCTAATAGCTTATCTCGAGTATCTATAACGGATCTTTTTCTTATTAATAAAGAGAAAAATTAATGTAGAGAAATACAGGGTGTCCAGGCTAAAGGTATCCAAAAGTCATGACTTATTTTTACGGATCTACCCACTAGAATTTAAAAAAAAATTATTTAAATAGAAAGAACATCTCACCAAGTTTTAATATCAATCGTAGATTTCGATCATAGTATCATAGATTTCGATGTGTGCACCTTTTGTAGCACGACTAAGATCTAATTGGTAATCCAGTTCTCTCCAAGTTTTTCGTAGCATATCAGGAGTTATTACACGAATTGCTTGAATGATACGCTTCTTCAACTCCTCCACAGTTTCAACTTTTTGTTTATACACAACGGATTTAATGAATCCCCAAGCAAAAAGTCTAATGACGCCTGATATGCTACGAAACACTTGGAGAGAACTGGATTACCATTTAGACGTTTGTCGTGCTACAAAAGGTGCACACATCGAAATCTATAATACTATGATCGAAATCTACGATTGATATTAAAACTTGGTGAGATGTTCTTTCTATTTAAATATATATTTTTTTTAATTCTAATGGATTGTTCCGTAAAAATAAGTCATGACTTTTGGATACCTTTAGCCCGGACACCCTGTATAAAGGCGTTTCAAATAGGTAACTTCCTGTACCACACCGATGAGTTTTGATCTTAAAATACTATGAACGTTGCCTCTGCATACAACATCGTCAGTTATGGAAATATTGGACAACATTAGGCATCACCTGTAGGTCCTGGTGTTCCTGGATTCTCATTTCGTCATTAAATTATTCGTACCTTTTAAACGCTCTAATTATCAATTGATAAACGAATATACTAGCTTACATCGAATACTTACATCGAAATAAGGAATTTTTTTCTTTAATAAATATAGAGAAATATAAGGACGTTTTAAATCGGAAACTTCCTGTACTACACCAATGAATTTTTATCTTAAAATACTTCGAACACGCCCTCCAATTACAAAATAGTCAGTTATGGATATAATGGATGACATAAGGTCTCACCTTTTGTCCTTTTGAACCAGCTTGTCCGTAAGATGGTTCTCCTTTGTCACCTTTGGGCCCGGGAGTTCCTGGATAGCCTTCAAGTCCTGGACCTCCGTCTCTTCCAGGACGGCCTGGATCACCCTATGAGTAAAACATTTAGAAAATATTGTGCATTGCTCATCTTAATTTCTTTAACATTTAGTTATGAAGCTTTTAAAAGTACTTCAGAAAACTAAAGTTTTTATTAAGCTCATCTAAACATCCTGAAAGGGATATAATTTCTTGTTTCTCTAATTAATTGTAATTTCTATAAAAGGTATAGCTGTTTTCTCAGTTTCTAAAAAATTCCAAGACACGAGAGATATATTTCAAAGTTACTTTTTTTTAATTTATTCAGATATCGCTTCTCTGCTAGTAGTGTTACATCTCATAATAGCCATATTTTCTGGAAGAAGATATATGTCGAAATTTCATTTCTTGTTTTATGAATGCCTATGATAATTTAGGAAAAACTTATTGTTCGAATCACTTCAGAAGGCAAAACTATATACTATTAAAGTTGTTTTCAATTTTTAAAGCAGGATTTTAAATTTTAATTACAAGGTATAAAACCCATGTAGTAACTTAATTTTGTCAACATGGACTGAAAAGCTTTAGGGAATACTGTCATATCGCTATGCTAATACACAATCTATCTAAACTTTTCACAATACAAAGAAAAAAATCTTCATAACATCAACAACAGGTTAGAAAAAAATACAAATTTATTTTCCAAATAAAAACATCTATTTTCTAAATAAAATTTAGTGAACATTTTTATTACAGGAACATTTTAATACAATAACATTAGGCACTGACAAAAATCTTATTTTCATTCTTCGAGCATGAGCAAGTTCTCCATCATAGTTGTGGAAGAGCGTAACAAGCGCCATCTAGGAGAATGTGTTGGTACTTGGCTTTTAACATTATTCGAGAATGAGAAGGACTTCTTATACAGCAGTGGTTCCCAACAAGTGGTCCGCGAGAGCCTCGGGAGTGGTCTGGCACCACTTATAAAAAAGCTGCCAAATAAATTGGAATTTTGAAAACAATGTTCACTGAACTAGATGGGCCGAATATATCCGATGACTATCAGGTGTTGAATTAAAATTTCTTAAAAGTTTAACATAGTCATTTTATTATTAGAATATGATACGTTAGAATGTGAGTACGTTAATCCTGTATCCCTTTTGTTCGAGGGATATTCTATACCCCCATACCCTCCGGATAGTTCATCCCCCTCAAGCCGGACGGTGGGTCCGCACATGGTTCAATTTCTGGCTTAGTGGTCCGCAGACTTTCACGGGTTGGAAACCACTGTTATAGAGCACTAGCCGGGCTTCGCCAGGCTAGGCTCGGGTTTCGCCTAGCTACGCTCAAGCCATCCGTGTAACATATTTATGTACTTCGGACCCACAAAAGAAAAAAAAAGCCTACAAATATATTAAATTCAAGTGAATAAATTCCTTTCAATTTTCATTCCCGTCGCTGCCGACAGATGGCAGCACCACTGCACCAGATGATTTGGTTTCTCAGCAGTGAGTGATTTTAGAATAAAAATATCTCTAAAACTATTGAATTAACAGAATAAGTGTACACAGAAAAAATTGTCAGTTTTCGAAGCTCTTTCCAAATATGTAACATTTATGTACCTTCATGAGAAAAAAAATTACACCGTTTCCTGTATATTTGTCGACCATTTTTTTTTCGAGGATCGATGTCCGCCCGGATGAGTTACGGTCATGTGATCTCTCGACTTCCACTTGTCTCTTTATTAGTATAGATTGTGGTGTAATTATCTCAAAAGCGAAAATTTTGGAGATGTAACACTCTTCTAGCAGAGGTGCGATATTTTAAACGATTGTGATAAAAAAAGCCTTTTGGCGTATCATTGCGTAAAACAGGAGAACGGTATGAACTTACGTCTTCTCCTTTACATCCGTCTAGTCCTGGGTGTCCTCTAGGACCTTGTGGTCCAGGATGGCCCTGAAATAGAAAATGTTATTGCTAAAATGTATCGTAGAAGGGCAGAACCATTTAAAAACAGCAGCACTGAGTTTCATCAAAATTGAAAATGTTAGAGAGGAAAATTCACCGGGTATAACGCTATGTGCAGCACCCTGATCTCGGGATACCTGTTCTTAAAGGCATGGGGAGCAGTGGCCCACTTGGCAACAGCAGCGGACTATTGATCTGAAAGTCACTGGTTCGATGCTCGTCACTGACAAATGCACCGCCCGTGTACACTAATGGCCTCTGGTGCACGTAAAATCTGCCGTGGCTGCAATGTCCTCCAAGCTTTCAAAATTACCTCTGGAGGTGTGGGGTCAAGTGTTCTGGTCTCGTCACTTGACTCGATTCAAAATTACGGGATTGGTCCTTTACTATGTCGGACTCCGACCCTTGTGGTGCCAGTCAAAACAGGAGACCCACCTGCATCGCCCATAGCCTTCAGGACTTCATCTGATGTTGCTGTCGGTCAAGTGGCATAAGCAGCAACACTACTATTTCACAAACAAGGGACTCTAATTTTTAGCATCCTTTACAAAATTAATTGCTTGAGCATCCCATTTCATTGCTTGTATTCTTCCACTTCTTGTCAATGTTTCTTCAACTTGTGTTTCATACAGTTTCCCAATTTCAAACAAATTACAATTTTCAGCCCTCATTAGCTACAAGACTTCCCTCAATGTAAAGTCTTATAGCTAATGAGGGCTGAAATTTTCAATTTGTTTAAAACTGGAGAATTGTATGCGAACATAAGTTGAAGAAAAATGACAAGATGTGAAAGAATAAAAGTAATGAAAGGGGAAGCTCAAGCAATTAAGTTTACATAGGATGTTAAAAGTCAAGGGGCATAAGCAACAACAACAAAGGCATGGTAATGGTATCTAAAACTTAACGAATTTGTAATATGACCTAGCACTTTTTTTATATATTTATTTCATAGTTTTGTGTCAATATTTTCTGCAGAGAGGTCATGCCCATGCATCTCTCATTTTGATCTCATTATCTATTTATCGTCCTATCTCTATGTCCCATGCAGACTTTTATTGATTTCAACTTATTATTATTCCTTATTGTTATCAACTTATTGTTATCAATTAGAATATTTAGAAGAAAACTTATAAATTTACTCTATTTCCTATGTACAGAGCCATTACAATGAGACATTTATAATCTAAAAGCGTTAAAAATATTGATTCAAAATTAAGATTATATCTTTAGCAACGAAAGTTATACGAAACTTACTAAACTTGTAGAATGCCAATAGAATTTCAAGCTGTAAAAGGTCTCAAAAGTCAGATTCTTCACATATGTTAGATAAATAATAAACGGTTAGGAAAAAATTACTTACAGGTATACCATTTATACCGGGAAAACCAGGCATTCCCATCTTCCCCTGCAAAGAAATAGAAAAAAATCTGTAATTTACACATTTACCATAATTTCAAAGCCAAAACGCTAAATAAAATTCATTACAATTGACAAAAAAATCTTGCATGTTTATTTGTCGCAGAAAAAAAAAGTTAAAAATCATTTAAGTAGATTTGGAGTTAAATCGGTGCAACGAAATTCTATCATTGCAAAAATAAATAAATAAATAAAATAATTTTTTTCGGTAGTTAATGAAACGATGATTCAGCTAAGATATTGTACATAATTTATGACAGTACGCTGTCATATAATATGTATAGCGTATGTTAATCTCTTTAGAAATGTATTTTATACGAAAGTATTTTTTAGAGAGAAAAACTGAATCATAAAAAAAAAGATGAACCATTTACTACAAACTACAGATAAAATCAAACTAGATCTTTCAAAATTTAACTATCTCTTTAATTTTTAACTGAATATTTTAATTTAAGTATCTGGGTAATATTTGTATCTAAGAGATTAACACACGTAAAAGGAAATTCATAAGGCAGTTCAATGTATTGAATGTTGATATAATGATCATATCATAAATAAATTTCGACGCGTTGTTAGATCAACATTATACTAAGACTAGCTGAATACCCGTGTTTCGCTACGGAGTACATTCAAATTAAATACAACGGTCAATGTATGCTGTTAAAAAAAACCCAAAAACTAAAAAAATATATTTATAAAAAATCGTTCTGATATTTTCATAGACAAAATAATGTAGAAGAAAATATTCAAGTTAAATCTGATAGAACATACTAAAGAATATAGTACAGTTAATATAGTGCAGTTTGAGGAACATTTCTTTTACTGTATTTTAATATTTTTTTGGATAATGTCCAATCGTCTTCCGTATTAGAAAGAAAAAAATATTTTTTTTGTCAATTTATTTCGTTGTTATGCACGTGACGCAAAATTAGTTTAAAGTATCACAAAAAGAAAAGAAACCACGTGATCAGCATTTAATAAATTAATTCTAAAAATTAATCTTTAAAAATTCACCAAAAATCAGAAAATTAACGTAAAGATTCGAAAAAGATTTTATTTTAATGCAATTTTTATGATCTTTCTCGTGATATAAATTTTATAACCCTCAAATTATTATTTTAAAAGCAATCTTAAAAAAAGTTACAAAAACGACTTAAAAATTCAATTTTTATAAAATCTAAGAAGACTATTTCAAAAATCTTTCTTAGTGCACCCGTACACTATAAGAAGAATCACCATGCAAAATTTCAGCCCTTTAGGTCCAGCGGTTTTCTCTGTGCATTATCTGTCAGTCAGTTACGGAACTGTTTTATATAGAGAGATAAGTTTAATTTTATTCTGAAATACATATTTCCCTGTTCTTATAAAGAAGGATTCTTTGATATAAAAAAATCACTTACTCTGTCTCCTTTCGGTCCTCTTGATCCGGTAATGCCTAAATCTCCCTTTTCACCTTTCTCACCCGGTAAACCTTCCGGGCCTGGAAATCCTGCCGGGCCATCCAGTCCTTGCTCACCTACCCTGCCAGGAGCACCCTTTAAAAAAAAGCATTAATTTCTCATAAGACAAAATTTGATATTGAATGCGTAAAATCCATGCTTATTTGCATGCAATTTTTCAATTAGATATATATATATATATATATATATATATATATATATATATATTATGAGGGAAAAATCGTTTCCAAAAACCGGCACTCTTAGTTTTCCTTGTGTTCAGAAAATGGCAGTACGTACTTTTGAAGGAGCTGCTAGAAAAAGTATATACATAATGTTCTCTTACTGATATATATGTACTATGTTCAAGAGACCAGTCAAAAGAGACTTATAAATGAGATCATCGTGCAGTTTTTGCTAGCAAATAAACTGAAACTTTAAATGGAAAATTTGACAAAATATAAACAACTTCATTGTAATATAAGGAAGTTAATAGAAACTATACACTTTAAGATTAAGCTATAGGTGTTAAAATATTTTTCGAATTTTTTTAAGACAGTTTTTATCTCTGACTTCTCAGACGTAAATTGAAGCACGCACTTCTTTGAATCATTGCATCAAAGCGCTATCGAGATTGTCGAAATTTGGTTCAGTGTTCTTACTAATCATTTTGAACCGCTAACTATATTTCTACTATATTTCTATCTCTAGTTTTCCAAAATTCCTGGGTTATATCCTAGTGACAAAGATTCATGACAAATTGAGTCATAACAACATTTCATCGTTTGTTAATAAAAATTCTTCTGTGTTTGTGTGATTTATGTTTCTATTTCCTTGTATTCATATGTACACCGGACTGGGGTGTGACGTATAGAAGTTCAACCTCTCTTGAAGCAATGGCACCTCCTCTTCTGTGGATAGTGCTTCTATCCGCAGACACGACAACAAACAAACAAGTAACTACAGGAGTTTTATTTGTTAGTTATGACTCATACATAAACACTTCGAAGGTACTGACATCTGCAGGGCATACAGAGCAATCCCACAAAATGTAAAAAAAAAATGCTATTGGCGTCTGTGAGACGCCGCACGATCAATGCAGGGTTAAGGTGTTCGAAATAAGACATCCTCACATCCTCCAGGATAGCTCATCTGAATAGAATGTCATCAACAGATCGGAAGGTCAATGTTTCGAGACCCCGGTCTGGCAGTCGGTCGTTGCAAGACATTTCCTTATGGAGAGTTATACCGATTACTACAAATTCTTAATACATGAATGATGAGAAATTTATGTATTGTAAGTAAAGAAAACTACTTACTCTCGGACCTCTTTCTCCGACACATTTACAGTTGTCTCCTGTACAACCTGCGCAAACGACGTTACTAGACGGTACTGGATATAAGCTTCGGTTTTGCTAAAAATGAAAAATAAAGAAACCAAAGTGAGTATTAATCATAATAACACATTAATGATAGACTTTGAACATACAAACAACTGATTTAAATGTTAGAACAGACAACAGACAAAGTATAACGCTATCTAGCTCAATTTTATTTTGCTACCTTAAAATATGAATAAAGCTCACATACTTGTTTGCTCGAAACTAGACTTTAACTTACGGCAGAATGGTGATTTGTGTGCTCTCCATTGGAGGGCCAGATAACTTATGTCCTGATCTCACGGTCTTCAATTATTGTGCTTCTGGCTTTTTAACTTTTTATCCTAGAACTTCAATGTTTTTAACTGGTTTTAAGGCCTTTTGGTCGTTCTTTTTAATCGTATCTTGTGGTTTCTTTTTTGGTATCCTGTGCGTTTTTATATTTTTGTATGTTGGGTGAGTGGCCAGACTTGTATAGATTAAGTTCCAGTCGGCCAAATGTAACAACAACAACAACAACATATTTTGCTTCCTCCTTGATTTTTTCTGTTTTCTGTCTTCTTCATTTAATTCCCTCTATTTACACTCTCATCGCAATCCGCAGAATTAGGTTACAGGTAGTGAGACAGAGCACAATGGAACTTGAAATTAGACTGAGAGATTGACGGAATAAATAAGGTTATTTCGCGACCGCGAACATCCATTGCTCGTCGTTAACCCGTCAGTAGATAGAAATTGCCGGTTCACCAACACACGAAATGATGAGGTGCGAGGTGCAAGGGGGCGTGGTCTATTGATGACGTCACCGCCACCTGGCCGCGTTTTTGAGTCAATCAGGAGAAGGCCATGATCTTATCGCCCCCTTGCGGGAAAACCTGGAACCTTGTAGTACAGCAGAATCTTGAAGAGAGTATGTGCTCCGCGGAGCGCCACCTATAGGTCAAATATGAAACTAAATTACGTATAAGGTTACGGATTTATATTTTCAGTGCTGCCATCTATTTTATAAAAATCACAACTGAATTTTACATTTAATTTTACAGAAGATATATATTTTTAAAAGTTTGTCCTGAGCGGGGTTTGAACCCTGGTCCTGCAGGTTTCAAGTCCAGTGCGATAACCACTGGGCTGTCGAGGCTTGTCATTGTACGGTATTATAGGCTATTTAAAGAGTGAATATTTTAAAGGGAACTTGAGAAATATGATAGAGGATTCTGTGGTATTATATTATTTTAATTAGTTAATTAATTAATTTTTTTTTTTAATATAATACATACTAAGCGCCCCCTAGCGGGAAAAACTTGAACTAAACTAGAACTTTAAATATTTAAGATTGTAAAACGATTTTACGCTGTTACGAACATCCAGTGAATAAATTTAACTTTTCAAATTCTAATATCAATTTACGCTGCAGGCGCCATCTATTGGTAAAAATTACAACTACATTTAAAATTTAATTTTGTAAAAGGTTTTATTTTAGTTTAAATTCTAAATTAAAATATATTATTAACTTACTATTTTTTTAACGATAGTAGTAATTAGTAAAAAATAATTATAATTACTTATTATTACTTTAAAGACATATCTAATTTATAAATAATATTTGAAAAAATATTCTATTAAAAGGAGTATTTACAAGTCTTTTAACATTAAATCTATAAGAGAAGATATTAACAAGGATATTTTTACGCATAAAATTATTGAAAACAGCTGTTAAATTTAAAATATCTTTAATTTTCATGCTAATATCAATTTCAAGTATAATATAACTTAGATATATCTTTAAACCCATTTAAACATAACTTGAAGACATTAAATTATATAATTACCATCTAGAACCTGAAACTTAAAACATATTATCAATTTAATAGTTTGGAAAAAGTATTTATTACAGAACATTACATACTAGCATGAAAAAAATGAGAAATATTATTTGAACTTTGAAAAAAACATTCCATGAAAGCTAACAAGGGATATTTTTACACATGAAATTATTTACGACAACCGTTAAGTTTAAAATATCTTTAATTTTTCTTAAGAATATTACTTTGCAGTATAATATAATTTAGATAGAGCTTTGAAACCATTGTATCATTTAGTATAGAAAAAATTATTATTTGATCTTACCTTGAAAATCATTCCATGAAGGCTAACAAGGGATATTTTTACACATGAAATTATTTAAGACAACCGTTAAGTTTAAAATATCTTTAATTTTTCTTAAGAATATTACTTTACAGTATAATATAATTTAGATAGAGCTTTGAAACCATTGTAACATTTAGTATAGAAAAAATTATTATTTGATCTTACCTTGAAAATCATTCCATGAAAGCTAACAAGGGATATTTTTAGACATAAAATTATTTAAACAAAGCGGGAATTCCCCAGTAGAGTTATTTTTTCCTTTTAATATTAGAAATAAAAACTGAAATATGATTCAATCTAGATAATTATTTAAATTAAATACACATAACATACCAATCCATACTATTAAATCTACAAGAGAAGATATTAAATTTACGCTAAAAAATTTTTTTAATTGTCGACATATACATACTGCAATAGTCTACATTATTATCAAAAAGTTCATTGAATTATATTCTATAACAGAGAGAATATTTTTATGAATTTACTAGAATTAATTATCAAAAATAAATATAACGTCATCTATTGATTAAAAATGAAACTTAGAAAATTTAATACATGGTTTTGAGTATATTTTTCAAAACTTTAAATATTTTTAGTCGAAGGGCTTATTTTCAGGACTTTAAAATTGTTTTGTTATGTTTTTTAACGTGATATATAATTTTACATAGATACATTCGCAAAATAATATAAAATAATAAGAAATTTTTAAATAGATAGGCTAAAACGAATATTTATTTTTCTTTTACTTGATATTTTTACACATGAAATTATTTTACAACAAGCGTTAAGTTTAAAATATCTATAATTTTTCTTAAGAATATTACTTTACAGTATAATATAATTTAGATAGAGCTTTGAAACCATTGTAACATTTAGTATAGAAAAAATTATTATTTGATCTTACCTTGAAAAACATTCCATGAAAGCTAACAAGGGATATTTTTAGACATAAAATTATTTAAACAAAGCGGGAATTCCCCAGTAGAGTTATTTTTTCCTTTTAATATTAGAAATAAAAACTGAAATATGATTCAATCTAGATAATTATTTAAATTAAATACACATAACATACCAATCCATACTATTAAATCTGCAAGAGAAGATATTAAATTTACGCTAAAAAATTTTTTTAATTGTCGACACATGCATACTGCAATAGTCTACATTATTATCAAAAAGTTCATTGAATTATATTCTATAACAGAGCGAATATTTTTATGAATTTACTAGAATTAATTATCAAAAATAAATATAACGTCATCTATTGATTAAAAATGAAACTTAGAAAATTTAATACATGGTTTTGAGTATATTTTTCAAAACTTTAAATATTTTTAGTCGAAGGGCTTATTTTCAGGACTTTAAAATTGTTTTGCTATGTTTTTTAACGTGATATATAATTTTACATAGATACATTCGCAAAATAATACAAAATAATAAGAAATTTTTACATAGATAGGCTAAAACGAATATTTTTTTTCTTTTACTTGATATTTTTACACATGAAATTATTTTACAACAAGCGTTAAGTTTAAAATATCTTTAATTTTTCTTAAGAATATTACTTTGCAGTATAATATAATTTAGATAGAGCTTTAAAACCATTGTAACATTTAGTATAGAAAAATTATTATTTAATCTTATCTTGAAAGGCATTCCATGAAAGCTAACAAGGGATATTTTTAGACATAAAATTATTTAAACAAAGCGGGAATTCCCCAGTAGAGTTATTTTTTCCTTTTAATATTAGAAATAAAAACTGAAATATGATTCAATCTAGATAATTATTTAAATTAAATACACATAACATACCAATCCATACTATTAAATCTGCAAGAGAAGGTATCAAATTTATCTCGCGATGTTAATAGAGAAGATTCTTACATTATCTGAAATAATACAGACTTTATCATGTTTAGAAGATATTTACAAGAGTTCATTTTAGAATTAAATGAATCATGGTTTGAATCCTACAACAGTAGGGGGTATATGCAAACATGAAGACTTTAAATTATACAATTACCATCTAGAACCTGAAACTTAAAAATATATGCACCAATTTAAGTATCTTTATATAGTTTATGTACAGTTTTGAATATATTTCAAACCTTAAACGTTTTTCCAACTTTGAAACTATATTATAAGTTAAGACGCTTACTAAAATTAAAAAACATTTTATAGAGGTAAAGACTTGAAAGATAAAATTTACAAGTTTTAATCCTAAATATTATATTTTATCCAGAAATGTAGACTATTAATATATGATTTTAAACCTAACATGCTTTCAACGATTACCTAAATTGCGATATAATGTTAAATTCCATAGATTATTTCACAGATTTTAAGATATTTATTTAACCTAAGATGTTTATAAATCCTATCCAAATTGGAATAGTGTTTGCATATCATCATAAACAACTAAATATTATCATTTTCATGGGTTTTAAGGTATTTATTCAACATAAGATGTTTATAAATCCTACCTAAATTGGAATAGTTTCTGCATATCAACATAGACTGCGTAAACAACCAAATATTAACTTAATTTAAATAAGAGCATATAATTTCCTTTTTGATAACTTAAATATATATATATATATCATACATGTTGCTAAATTAAAATTCTTGTTATACTTTCGTATAAGATAGTTTTTTTTTTTTTACATACAAGAACAGAAATAATATAGACTTTATTATGTTTAGAAGATTTGCAGATATTTAAAGCAGTTCACTTAACTTTAGAAGTAAATGGATCAGAGTTTGAATTCTACTGCAATAGAGGTAGTTTAACTTCACAATTATAATCTAAACAGATAACAAATCTTTGAAAAAAATATTCTATAAAAAGCAATAAAATATATTATGGAAACTTCAAATTAATTTATGATAGGTTTCATTAAATATTCTGCAAACGCTATGAAACATTTCGTATAGAAAATAATTACCATTTGATCTTACCTTTAAAATCTATAGTTTATGCACTTAATTCATATAATTTTTTACAAAAACAAGCTTTAACTGCATAAGAAGATATTATATTTGTCCCGCACATACATATAAACTTAAAACATATTAAAACTTACTAGTTCCCTTATAAAGGTTTCAAGACTTTAAAAATTTTTTTACTATGTTTTAAATCTAATCTATAATTTTACATAGATATAACCATTAATAAATTGTTTTACATAGAAAAAAGCATACATCGCACCTAAAATTTTAGTTTTCTTAACAAAATAACCTGCAAAACTTTCATCGAAACAAATGTTTATTATGTTAAAAAAAATCAAACACCTATTGATATTACTTTGAAATATTATGCAAATAATAACTTTGAATAAGTTTTACATCAGAAATTATTTTCCGACAATTGTTAAAAAAAATTTATACTATAAGTTTAAAACGCTTCCTAACACTTAAAATTTTATCATTCTATAAGGAGTATAGTTTCTGCATATCAACATAGACTGCGTAAACAACCAAATATTAACTTAATTTAAATAAGAGCATATAATTTCCTTTTTGATAACTTAAATATATATATATCATAAATGCTGCTAAATTTAAATTCATGATATACTTTCGTATAAGATAGTTTTCTACATGCAATTACCCAAAATATTTTATCCATACAGCAACAGAAATAATACAGACTTTATCATGTTTAGAAGATATTTACATGAGTTCATTTTAGAAGTAAATTGACCAAGGTTTAAATCTTACAGCGGTAGGGGTATACGCAGACAATATTTTTATATGAGAACCTACTTACAATAGATCTTAAAATTAAAATAAGTTTTGTTAAGAATAAAACTCTGCTGTAGATTTTATAATCTAAGCATATACCACACTGTCATAGTTAACATTTTCAAAACTTAATGGTTTAAAATATATTATTATAAAACATATAAAATACTTACGGCATTAGTAGAAATATTCTGCATTGGAAAAAAAATCTGGAGCTTATAATTAGCCATACTTCTAAAACGAGACCCAATTGAAAAATATACAAGTCACGTTAGTTAATCTTGATTATCTGCAGTTAATTTTCCGTTACAGTCACAGTTATCTTCTCAAAATGAATCAATGATAAGATAAATAATTATTTTGCTATCATTTAACGAATCGTTCACGTTCCTTTTATTTTATTTGTCAAGAGTTGCCAAGAGTTGGCAACGATTGTAGAACGACTTTCAAAAATCTAACCCCTAGTGTTTACACAAGACGTAGATTATTATTATCTTATACACGAGAGTATCCTGTGGGAAAAGATCAGATAATATGTTTAATCAAAGTTAAACAATTGATACACGTTTTGCTAACCAAAACTTTATTCGATAGGTTAATTTTCAAATCTGAAACAAGCTTTGCTAACTGCTAATACAGTTTATTAATGTTGTTAATAGAGTTTTTAATAACGAAGTTGTTCGATTAATGCTTGCAAAACTGCAACTACTAAGTTGATCGAATATATATTAAATTGTATTAAGTTAAAATTCTAGTTTTCACATGAAAAAACATTATGCAACATAAGTATTAAAATTAAGTCTTTGAAATATTCTATAAAAAGTAATGAAATATACTATGGAGACACTTACCCATTGTTGCTAAGCTTGGCATTAATTAATAAAATAATTTTAAAGATCTATTAATAATACTTTAAAATATTCTGTAAAAGGTAACTTAGAATAATTTTTAAACATGATTATTCTATAAAAAATACAATATTATCAGTAACAGCAGCAGATAGTATATTCAAGATTATTGAAAACAACGTAACAGAGAATAAAATTTTAGATTATAAAGCAACAAAGGCTAATTTTCAAATGTACACTGTCAACCTCTACTATCAGTATTTTACGATTCATTGAAGTGGAAGTTATAGTTAAGTTCTTATTCTCACTTAACATTTTAATAACTTAAAAGTTTAACGTTGTATTGTACAACCGACACTCATCAGAATAATATAAATTGCTAGTAATCTTATCTAATGACGAAATAAAATAAACTATGAGTCATAGAAACTTATCTTATCTGATATAGCGATTCATTCGACAGTCGCTTGCTAGATTTTCAATCGGAGAGGGCTGTTTTAGAGTGCTTGTGCTGTTTATCAGTTAGATTATGAAACCTGCATTTAAAAAAATGAAGGAACAGCTTGTTCCCGAAAAAGATTGGTATGAGCAAAATTATGAAAATACAGATTTTTGCATGCATAATTTTTCTGAAGGAATCTTAAATGTTTTAAAAATTGAACAGAGAAAAAAAGAAGTTAATTGCTTCGGCCCATCAATGATAAAATATTTCAATCTTGGATGTAATGTTTTTGCAACTGTCCACATACATATCAGTGGTGCAGCAGTCCACATTGCTAAATTTAAAGAAAGTCACCTACATAAACTTCAAAGGGAAAAAGGAGTGTCAATGCATGGAGATACCTGGATCGAATTTAATAAGAAACTTCCTACCATCTCAACTGAATATAAAGACACTTCATGTATTGCAAACAACGAAATAATCGCTATTATAGATCAGGAAGTGTGTATTCTACAGGGGATGTATCGCATGAAAAATGTTAATTATGACTTAGATTCCGGAATTAAGTTGAATAGATATGAACTAAAACAACTTTGTGATTATGCTTCAGACATTACAGACTGTGTCGAACACACAATTTTATGTCGTACTTTGCCTCACATTCTACAAGAAAATATTGCCGATTCCATCTCCGATTGTTTTAAAGAACATTGTAATGTAGATGATGCGCTTGAAAATTTTTTCAGATGTGTTAAACAAGAACTGTTCAATGTATGTCATAAACTGTTTAAATGTGAAGGATGTATTATGAACCACCCCTCCCAATATCAACATTTGTGTCTAAAAAGCAGTGCTTTAGAAAAATATAAGAGTCTTGGTAAAATACCAATTTTTCATATAAGTATTCAAGATATTGTTAAAAATATATGTGATACATATTGTACATGTGCATACATTAATACTGAAATTTTTAAAAATCTTTGCGTCGATGATTTTAAATACTATTTCGAAAACGGAATAGTTAAAGTGTAAATACTTTTGGATTATTCTAATGATCTGAAATTTCACTCTAAGGAATATCTTCAAGAATTGTAAGAATTTTTTTAGATATGTTAAATAAAGGTTGCTTTAAGGATGAATTATTCCATTTTTTTAGTCTATGTGTGTTTTAATGATGTCTTAAAAATTATTTAATGATATCAAAAAATATTTATTATAATTTAAAGATATATTAATAATTTTTAAGACATCATTAAAACACACATAGACTAAAAAAATGGAATAATTCATCCTTAAAGCAACCTTTATTTAACATATCTAAAAAAATTCTTACAATTCTTGAAGATATTCCTTAGAGTGAAATTTCAGATCATTAGAATAATCCAAAAGTATTTACACTTTAACTATTCCGTTTTCGAAATAGTATTTAAAATCATCGACGCAAAGATTTTTAAAAATTTCAGTATTAATGTATGCACATGTACAATATGTATCACATATATTTTTAACAATATCTTGAATACTTATATGAAAAATTGGTATTTTACCAAGACTCTTATATTTTTCTAAAGCACTGCTTTTTAGACACAAATGTTGATATTGGGAGGGGTGGTTCATAATACATCCTTCACATTTAAACAGTTTATGACATACATTGAACAGTTCTTGTTTAACACATCTGAAAAAATTTTCAAGCGCATCATCTACATTACAATGTTCTTTAAAACAATCGGAGATGGAATCGGCAATATTTTCTTGTAGAATGTGAGGCAAAGTACGACATAAAATTGTGTGTTCGACACAGTCTGTAATGTCTGAAGCATAATCACAAAGTTGTTTTAGTTCATATCTATTCAACTTAATTCCGGAATCTAAGTCATAATTAACATTTTTCATGCGATACATCCCCTGTAGAATACACACTTCCTGATCTATAATAGCGATTATTTCGTTGTTTGCAATACATGAAGTGTCTTTATATTCAGTTGAGATGGTAGGAAGTTTCTTATTAAATTCGATCCAGGTATCTCCATGCATTGACACTCCTTTTTCCCTTTGAAGTTTATGTAGGTGACTTTCTTTAAATTTAGCAATGTGGACTGCTGCACCACTGATATGTATGTGGACAGTTGCAAAAACATTACATCCAAGATTGAAATATTTTATCATTGATGGGCCGAAGCAATTAACTTCTTTTTTTCTCTGTTCAATTTTTAAAACATTTAAGATTCCTTCAGAAAAATTATGCATGCAAAAATCTGTATTTTCATAATTTTGCTCATACCAATCTTTTTCGGGAACAAGCTGTTCCTTCATTTTTTTAAATGCAGGTTTCATAATCTAACTGATAAACAGCACAAGCACTCTAAAACAGCCCTCTCCGATTGAAAATCTAGCAAGCGACTGTCGAATGAATCGCTATATCAGATAAGATAAGTTTCTATGACTCATAGTTTATTTTATTTCGTCATTAGATAAGATTACTAGCAATTTATATTATTCTGATGAGTGTCGGTTGTACAATACAACGTTAAACTTTTAAGTTATTAAAATGTTAAGTGAGAATAAGAACTTAACTATAACTTCCACTTCAATGAATCGTAAAATACTGATAGTAGAGGTTGACAGTGTACATTTGAAAATTAGCCTTTGTTGCTTTATAATCTAAAATTTTATTCTCTGTTACGTTGTTTTCAATAATCTTGAATATACTATCTGCTGCTGTTACTGATAATATTGTATTTTTTATAGAATAATCATGTTTAAAAATTATTCTAAGTTACCTTTTACAGAATATTTCAAAGTATTATTAATAGATCTTTAAAATTATTTTATTAATTAATGCCAAGCTTAGCAACAATGGGTAAGTGTCTCCATAGTATATTTCATTACTTTTTATAGAATATTTCAAAGACTTAATTTTAATACTTATGTTGCATAATGTTTTTTCATGTGAAAACTAGAATTTTAACTTAATACAATTTAATATATATTCGATCAACTTAGTAGTTGCAGTTTTGCAAGCATTAATCGAACAACTTCGTTATTAAAAACTCTATTAACAACATTAATAAACTGTATTAGCAGTTAGCAAAGCTTGTTTCAGATTTGAAAATTAACCTATCGAATAAAGTTTTGGTTAGCAAAACGTGTATCAATTGTTTAACTTTGATTAAACATATTATCTGATCTTTTCCCACAGTATACTCTCGTGTATAAGATAATAATAATCTACGTCTTGTGTAAACACTAGGGGTTAGATTTTTGAAAGTCGTTCTACAATCGTTGCCAACTCTTGGCAACTCTTGACAAATAAAATAAAAGGAACGTGAACGATTCGTTAAATGATAGCAAAATAATTATTTATCTTATCATTGATTCATTTTGAGAAGATAACTGTGACTGTAACGGAAAATTAACCGCAGATAATCAAGATTAACTAACGTGACTTGTATATTTTTCAATTGGGTCTCGTTTTAGAAGTATGGCTAATTATAAGCTCCAGATTTTTTTTCCAATGCAGAATATTTCTACTAATGCCGTAAGTATTTTATATGTTTTATAATAATATATTTTAAACCATTAAGTTTTGAAAATGTTAACTATGACAGTGTGGTATATGCTTAGATTATAAAATCTACAGCAGAGTTTTATTCTTAACAAAACTTATTTTAATTTTAAGATCTATTGTAAGTAGGTTCTCATATAAAAATATTGTCTGCGTATACCCCTACCGCTGTAAGATTTAAACCTTGGTCAATTTACTTCTAAAATGAACTCATGTAAATATCTTCTAAACATGATAAAGTCTGTATTATTTCTGTTGCTGTATGGATAAAATATTTTGGGTAATTGCATGTAGAAAACTATCTTATACGAAAGTATATCATGAATTTAAATTTAGCAGCATTTATGATATATATATATTTAAGTTATCAAAAAGGAAATTATATGCTCTTATTTAAATTAAGTTAATATTTGGTTGTTTACGCAGTCTATGTTGATATGCAGAAACTATACTCCTTATAGAATGATAAAATTTTAAGTGTTAGGAAGCGTTTTAAACTTATAGTATAAATTTTTTTTAACAATTGTCGGAAAATAATTTCTGATGTAAAACTTATTCAAAGTTATTATTTGCATAATATTTCAAAGTAATATCAATAGGTGTTTGATTTTTTTTAACATAATAAACATTTGTTTCGATGAAAGTTTTGCAGGTTATTTTGTTAAGAAAACTAAAATTTTAGGTGCGATGTATGCTTTTTTCTATGTAAAACAATTTATTAATGGTTATATCTATGTAAAATTATAGATTAGATTTAAAACATAGTAAAAAAATTTTTAAAGTCTTGAAACCTTTATAAGGGAACTAGTAAGTTTTAATATGTTTTAAGTTTATATGTATGTGCGGGACAAATATAATATCTTCTTATGCAGTTAAAGCTTGTTTTTGTAAAAAATTATATGAATTAAGTGCATAAACTATAGATTTTAAAGGTAAGATCAAATGGTAATTATTTTCTATACGAAATGTTTCATAGCGTTTGCAGAATATTTAATGAAACCTATCATAAATTAATTTGAAGTTTCCATAATATATTTTATTGCTTTTTATAGAATATTTTTTTCAAAGATTTGTTATCTGTTTAGATTATAATTGTGAAGTTAAACTACCTCTATTGCAGTAGAATTCAAACTCTGATCCATTTACTTCTAAAGTTAAGTGAACTGCTTTAAATATCTGCAAATCTTCTAAACATAATAAAGTCTATATTATTTCTGTTCTTGTATGTAAAAAAAAAAAACTATCTTATACGAAAGTATAACAAGAATTTTAATTTAGCAACATGTATGATATATATATATATATTTAAGTTATCAAAAAGGAAATTATATGCTCTTATTTAAATTAAGTTAATATTTGGTTGTTTACGCAGTCTATGTTGATATGCAGAAACTATTCCAATTTAGGTAGGATTTATAAACATCTTATGTTGAATAAATACCTTAAAACCCATGAAAATGATAATATTTAGTTGTTTATGATGATATGCAAACACTATTCCAATTTGGATAGGATTTATAAACATCTTAGGTTAAATAAATATCTTAAAATCTGTGAAATAATCTATGGAATTTAACATTATATCGCAATTTAGGTAATCGTTGAAAGCATGTTAGGTTTAAAATCATATATTAATAGTCTACATTTCTGGATAAAATATAATATTTAGGATTAAAACTTGTAAATTTTATCTTTCAAGTCTTTACCTCTATAAAATGTTTTTTAATTTTAGTAAGCGTCTTAACTTATAATATAGTTTCAAAGTTGGAAAAACGTTTAAGGTTTGAAATATATTCAAAACTGTACATAAACTATATAAAGATACTTAAATTGGTGCATATATTTTTAAGTTTCAGGTTCTAGATGGTAATTGTATAATTTAAAGTCTTCATGTTTGCATATACCCCCTACTGTTGTAGGATTCAAACCATGATTCATTTAATTCTAAAATGAACTCTTGTAAATATCTTCTAAACATGATAAAGTCTGTATTATTTCAGATAATGTAAGAATCTTCTCTATTAACATCGCGAGATAAATTTGATACCTTCTCTTGCAGATTTAATAGTATGGATTGGTATGTTATGTGTATTTAATTTAAATAATTATCTAGATTGAATCATATTTCAGTTTTTATTTCTAATATTAAAAGGAAAAAATAACTCTACTGGGGAATTCCCGCTTTGTTTAAATAATTTTATGTCTAAAAATATCCCTTGTTAGCTTTCATGGAATGCCTTTCAAGATAAGATTAAATAATAATTTTTCTATACTAAATGTTACAATGGTTTTAAAGCTCTATCTAAATTATATTATACTGCAAAGTAATATTCTTAAGAAAAATTAAAGATATTTTAAACTTAACGCTTGTTGTAAAATAATTTCATGTGTAAAAATATCAAGTAAAAGAAAAAAAATATTCGTTTTAGCCTATCTATGTAAAAATTTCTTATTATTTTGTATTATTTTGCGAATGTATCTATGTAAAATTATATATCACGTTAAAAAACATAGCAAAACAATTTTAAAGTCCTGAAAATAAGCCCTTCGACTAAAAATATTTAAAGTTTTGAAAAATATACTCAAAACCATGTATTAAATTTTCTAAGTTTCATTTTTAATCAATAGATGACGTTATATTTATTTTTGATAATTAATTCTAGTAAATTCATAAAAATATTCGCTCTGTTATAGAATATAATTCAATGAACTTTTTGATAATAATGTAGACTATTGCAGTATGCATGTGTCGACAATTAAAAAAATTTTTTAGCGTAAATTTAATATCTTCTCTTGCAGATTTAATAGTATGGATTGGTATGTTATGTGTATTTAATTTAAATAATTATCTAGATTGAATCATATTTCAGTTTTTATTTCTAATATTAAAAGGAAAAAATAACTCTACTGGGGAATTCCCGCTTTGTTTAAATAATTTTATGTCTAAAAATATCCCTTGTTAGCTTTCATGGAATGTTTTTCAAGGTAAGATCAAATAATAATTTTTTCTATACTAAATGTTACAATGGTTTCAAAGCTCTATCTAAATTATATTATACTGTAAAGTAATATTCTTAAGAAAAATTATAGATATTTTAAACTTAACGCTTGTTGTAAAATAATTTCATGTGTAAAAATATCAAGTAAAAGAAAAATAAATATTCGTTTTAGCCTATCTATTTAAAAATTTCTTATTATTTTATATTATTTTGCGAATGTATCTATGTAAAATTATATATCACGTTAAAAAACATAACAAAACAATTTTAAAGTCCTGAAAATAAGCCCTTCGACTAAAAATATTTAAAGTTTTGAAAAATATACTCAAAACCATGTATTAAATTTTCTAAGTTTCATTTTTAATCAATAGATGACGTTATATTTATTTTTGATAATTAATTCTAGTAAATTCATAAAAATATTCTCTCTGTTATAGAATATAATTCAATGAACTTTTTGATAATAATGTAGACTATTGCAGTATGTATATGTCGACAATTAAAAAAATTTTTTAGCGTAAATTTAATATCTTCTCTTGTAGATTTAATAGTATGGATTGGTATGTTATGTGTATTTAATTTAAATAATTATCTAGATTGAATCATATTTCAGTTTTTATTTCTAATATTAAAAGGAAAAAATAACTCTACTGGGGAATTCCCGCTTTGTTTAAATAATTTTATGTCTAAAAATATCCCTTGTTAGCTTTCATGGAATGATTTTCAAGGTAAGATCAAATAATAATTTTTTCTATACTAAATGTTACAATGGTTTCAAAGCTCTATCTAAATTATATTATACTGTAAAGTAATATTCTTAAGAAAAATTAAAGATATTTTAAACTTAACGGTTGTCTTAAATAATTTCATGTGTAAAAATATCCCTTGTTAGCCTTCATGGAATGATTTTCAAGGTAAGATCAAATAATAATTTTTTCTATACTAAATGATACAATGGTTTCAAAGCTCTATCTAAATTATATTATACTGCAAAGTAATATTCTTAAGAAAAATTAAAGATATTTTAAACTTAACGGTTGTCGTAAATAATTTCATGTGTAAAAATATCCCTTGTTAGCTTTCATGGAATGTTTTTTTCAAAGTTCAAATAATATTTCTCATTTTTTTCATGCTAGTATGTAATGTTCTGTAATAAATACTTTTTCCAAACTATTAAATTGATAATATGTTTTAAGTTTCAGGTTCTAGATGGTAATTATATAATTTAATGTCTTCAAGTTATGTTTAAATGGGTTTAAAGATATATCTAAGTTATATTATACTTGAAATTGATATTAGCATGAAAATTAAAGATATTTTAAATTTAACAGCTGTTTTCAATAATTTTATGCGTAAAAATATCCTTGTTAATATCTTCTCTTATAGATTTAATGTTAAAAGACTTGTAAATACTCCTTTTAATAGAATATTTTTTCAAATATTATTTATAAATTAGATATGTCTTTAAAGTAATAATAAGTAATTATAATTATTTTTTACTAATTACTACTATCGTTAAAAAAATAGTAAGTTAATAATATATTTTAATTTAGAATTTAAACTAAAATAAAACCTTTTACAAAATTAAATTTTAAATGTAGTTGTAATTTTTACCAATAGATGGCGCCTGCAGCGTAAATTGATATTAGAATTTGAAAAGTTAAATTTATTCACTGGATGTTCGTAACAGCGTAAAATCGTTTTACAATCTTAAATATTTAAAGTTCTAGTTTAGTTCAAGTTTTTCCCGCTAGGGGGCGCTTAGTATGTATTATATTAAAAAAAAAATAATTAATTAATTAACTAATTAAAATAATATAATACCACAGAATCCTCTATCATATTTCTCAAGTTCCCTTTAAAATATTCACTCTTTAAATAGCCTATAATACCGTACAATGACAAGCCTCGACAGCCCAGTGGTTATCGCACTGGACTTGAAACCTGCAGGACCAGGGTTCAAACCCCGCTCAGGACAAACTTTTAAAAATATATATCTTCTGTAAAATTAAATGTAAAATTCAGTTGTGATTTTTATAAAATAGATGGCAGCACTGAAAATATAAATCCGTAACCTTATACGTAATTTAGTTTCATATTTGACCTATAGGTGGCGCTCCGCGGAGCACATACTCTCTTCAAGATTCTGCTGTACTACAAGGTTCCAGGTTTTCCCGCAAGGGGGCGATAAGATCATGGCCTTCTCCTGATTGACTCAAAAACGCGGCCAGGTGGCGGTGACGTCATCAATAGACCACGCCCCCTTGCACCTCGCACCTCATCATTTCGTGTGTTGGTGAACCGGCAATTTCTATCTACTCCCGTCTACGAGTTTAATGCAAGTGAAGAGGGTAAACGCCCATGCAAATTATGAGCTGTCAATGTTTAGGTGTGCTATAGCTATGCACTATCAGTTCCATTTATAAGCGCAACATTGACAAGGAAAATTGTCGGAAAAACATCGTAAATTGATTTATTGAATCACAAGTCAAAACCGCTGTTGTAGAAGCTAGAACAAAGAACTATTTTGGTAATTATACAGTCTAAGTTGTTTAGAGATAAAGTAACGGGCTGATTCTGACGAGAAGGCAACAAAATATCCCAGAATGATCATTTTTGATAACAAAATGCGTGTAATGTAGCTTCAGTTGCAAAATTGAACATGTACACTAGCAATTTAAAAAAATCTTTAAATTGAATACAGATACTTTAACAGTTGAACAAATTGGAAACTGATTATCACTTTACAGCATCAATTTTCACAGTATTTCCATTCATATCTTTTTATTTTACTTTTCTTCGTCAGTTTAAAAACTTTGCGCAAGTATGATTAAATCTTTATGCGAGTTTCTAAATTTTCCTCCAGTGAACTCGAACACATTCAAATCATTAGGCTCCCTTATCACAGTCAAAAAAAAAAAGCACAGTCTTTGAATCAACAAACAGTTTTTACCTATTGATATCGCTCAGACTGGTATAATTCTAGCATTTGTTTAATCATTTTTAATTTATTTCCTAACGATTTAAAAGCCATAGTAATTTTCTATCATGAACAGTGATAAGATCTTCCTGAAAGAGAATGGTAAATCAGTGATACGTTGCATCATTTAAAAAATTTTCTAATTTCATATCAGTTTAACAGTCTTTTACAGCGGCTCCCACAACTTTCAAACTAATTGAAGAAAACGGTTTATGATGTTAATTGCGCAAGTTTAGCGCAAGCAGCTTGTCCCAGCAGCGACAGGAGTTTGCTGGAGGGGAAAGGCAGTACAGAGGAAAAGTAGTTTCTGTGACACCAGTGTAGTTGAGTCGAGCTATGTTAAAGATGCTGTCTTGAAGACTAGATTCTGAAGCGAGTGATCGACTATCATTAGATAAACTGAACTAAGTTTGGGGATAAAAAATAATAAAAAAAAATCAGATTCTGTCAAAGGTATGTGATCTCCTAGTCACAAAGTGTACCTAAGCGTTTTAATTGTGAATTCTTGCTAATTGTCAAAGACTCTTTAGTGGTAAACGGAAATCGATGATTACATACTTGTTTTCGCTAGTAAATGAAAACTTACGTTTTATTTTGATTAAGAGAACCCTTTGAAGCTAAATATTTTGTTGAGTATTAGATCAAAATTACTTTACTAAGTCAGTCTTTTAATTGAATATGTTTTATTAATCATAAAGTATTTCATAAACTGTGACTTAAGCTAAAGATTCCAAACTATATAGGTGTTTCAAACTACATGTATACGTTTCATATATAATTCGCAGTCTATAATAATCAGTCTAAGAATTCTAAAATTCTTTAAATTTTGCATAATCTGGCTAATTAAGGTCTTGGACGGAACCAGTTTGCAATATGCCAAAATAAAATAAGAAAAAAATAAATAAAACTCTACTTAAAGCAAAATAACAGGTAATATTTATTTGCCTAAAGTGCCACACAAAATGGATTACGCAGTGTAACATATGAAAAAATATATATAAGTATATATAAATATAATAAACTTCATTGGGCAGAAATCGTCATATAATTTTAAGGGTACGATGTAATCCTAACTATGAAGGAATCACGTGTTTCCTTATGATACCCTCTTCTTTCTTTATTGAGTTTGATGGCTGTGCGCAAAGTTTAGGAGCCATTCTGTGATGATTTGCACTATGATTTGCATTAGTGGGTTATCTGATTGATAACTCACTATCACGTTAAATCACGTTAAAAACAGGATTATGCACGCTCTGTTGTCTGACCTTACTGCATTGTTTAGCGTGACTAACTTAGGTAGGTCTAGTTATAGATAAAATAAGCATTTGGTGCTCACAGCTCTCGAGTAAAATAGTCTAGACATTTCATAAATGTTTAATGGGCCAGTCTTTTAAAAGCCAAGAGTATCGACAGACATATCCCTATTTTCAATCATCAGTAGTTATAAATATCAATTATTCAGAAATATGAAAATTTTACTTAGTCATTCTTTCTAACACTCTTTCTTCTTTATAAATATGGCTCTCAATTTTTTTTCTAGCATGAAGAGAAATTTTTTAACTGTTTAAAATTTTAACCATTGTTTTTTTCATTGTTATGTCCTTGAGCACATGATATCACCAGAACATTTGGCTAGAATACCATGAAATTTTATACACATGCAATATAATTATATATAATTAAAATGTCCAACTATTATATTATTCCTATTATTCCTAAAAAGTTTAATTAGCAAAAAATGTATTAAAAAAAATTTGAAATTTTAAAAATTAAAAAAGAAAAAAAATTGTCTCTGAAGTACTAAGAATTTTAATTTCAAAGTTGGTCATTTTAAAGATATATTATATAACTTAAATTTAAAACTAAAAAAAAATGTATGTATTCATCAATATGCAGATGCAAGTCTGCGTGCTATGACATAACATTGAAAACACAATGATTGAAATTTAAAACATTTAAAAATTTCTCTTCAAGCTAGAAAATATTAAGAGCCATTTATATAAAGAAGAAATAGTGTTTAACTCAGTAAAATTTTCCTATTTCTGAATAAATTATTTTCATAACTACTAATGATTGAAATTAGGGATGTTTGTCGAGTTTCTTAGATTTTAAAAGGTACCTGATCCCTTAAAACATATAGAGTATAGCTACTTCTACCCTACCTTTGGGTATGTATATCTTGAAGTGGTACTCTAAATAATTTCATTCAAACACAGTTCTTACATAAAAACAATGTTTATTTAAATATTTACATATATCAATTTTGCTTTTCAACATAAAGCATACGTACTACTAGTTCGAGATATATATAGCATTCATGAAAGGGAAATACAATTCAATATATTCCCTTGTATAACTACTCATTCAAGAAAAATACACTTTGCAATACTCACAGATACTTTGAAAGTCAACCAGCAGTGCCGCCACGTAAACTTTGGGCCTAACAAGGACTCGCGTAGGTTTGAAGCAACCTAGCTATGCCTCCAGCGGCTGCTCGCAAAACTCAACTATTATTAAACCAGACTCTAAGCCTAGCTCCAGCTCGATACTTCGTTTCGCTAGCACTACTCCTCCTTTCACTTCCTCTCACTTCGTTAGCTCTCTTCCCCTCGTTAATCTAGCTGCTTGGATTTATACCAACCGCGTATGCCGCAATTAGCATATCTTAAGCGGCTTCTTTAGATTTATTCACCTAAAAGTTCGATTATTGTGAATCGAATCTTATGTAAACCTTACAAACATCAACAAGAGCCATAACACTAGGGCGACATGGCCAAGCAGATAACAACTATTTCAGGTGCATAGATGATTATCGTTCGTGAAAATTGTCAATCTTTCAGGAATGCCGAAACATTGGGTGCCGGTTTAGTGGAAGTTTACCGTACGAAATATGCGTAAGATTGCTAATATGATATTTACTACACTGCTGGCCATTAAAATTGCGACACCAGGAAGGGAACCAAATAACAAAACTTTACTTATTGTACGTATACAGTATAGTAGAAAGAAAACATGATCAAATTTGTAGGAAACTTGTGGGTATACAGGGACCGAAATTAGTACACACAGCTGCCGCCTCTGGCAGCTAAAACGGCTCTAACCGTGGTAGGCATCGAATCTGACTGCCGTTTCTCCCTCCTGCGTCGTTCGATTGCGCTTAAATGCTAATCATTTGCATATCCCAGTATCTTCTTCCATTCATGCGAATTTGACGATTGTGTCATCCCTCCTTCATGGTGTTGCAATATTAATAGCCTGCAGTGTATATTGCCATATAACGTTATTACAATGTTTTTATTAACTTGCTTTCTTGTTTGTTTGTGTGTTTGTCCCTTACAAATCTTGCAATCGATTCTTAACTTACTTCCCGACTAACTAGACATTTGAAACTTTTAGAATACACTGAAGTGCCACTGAATTAGGGATAGCAAAGCCTATGCAAATTGTGTAGCGCTGCGCATCATGTATGCGCAAGTGAGGGCGCTGTGGTAACTGCATATATAGCGCGTACTGTGGTTGTTCTGAATTAGTTGTTGGAATTGCCAGTATGGGTAAACTGCCTGATTTAGACGCCTTCGATCGCGGACAAATCGTAGGTGCGTGACGCATGGGCCATTCAATTCCTGAAATCGTCAGACAACTAGGATTTTCAAGGTCGATAGTGTCAAGAGTATACCAAGAATACATGGAAGGTGGAAAAAAAAACTAGCGATCGGGCAAACTGCAAAGGACAATTAGCCTTGACAGTGCGTGGTGAGAGACGGCTCAGGCGTATTGTACGTAGCCAGCGAAGCCAAACATTAGCTCAAATTACCACCCAGTTTAATGACGGTGCCAGTCGTACAGTCAGTAAACGGACTGTGCAACGCTCGCTTCACCGTATGGGTTTCGGGAGCCGTCGACCTACGAGAGTACCATTGCTCTATACTCGCCATCGGGCTGCACGTCTTCCCTGGGAAAGAGAGCACAGAGACTGGAGTGTAGAGGGCTGGAAACGAGTAGCATGGAGTGATGAGTCTCGACTCCGACTACTTAACGCCGACGGGAGGCTGAGAATATGGCGTCAGGCTCATGAAGCCATGGATCCTGCATGCCTGGCTGGAACTGTACAAGGGCATGGTGGCTCAATCAGGGTTTGGGGTGTTTTTTCGTGGCACAGTTTGGGATCTTTGGTGCGTGTACCAACCTCCCTCAGTGCAATTCGGTACGTAGAGTTGCTGGGTGATCACCTCCATCCGTTTATGCTGTTCTGTTATCCGCACGGTAATGGAGTTTTCCAGCAAGACAACTGTACCTCTCACAAGTCCCGGTTGGCTACTGGCTGGTTGGATGAGCATTCCTCTGACTTCTCTGTTATGAATTGGCCACCTAGAAGCCCAGACTTAAATCCTATTGAGCATATTTGGGATGTTTTGGAACAAGGCATGAAAGGCCATCACACAGCACCAAAGAACCTTACTGAATTATGGACAGCTTTAGCCAATATTTGGCAAGCCATTCCCGTGGAACGTTTCCAGAAACTTGTTGAATCTATGCTTCGTCGTGTGGCAGCCGTTATCAAGGCCAGAGGAGGCCCAACTCGTTACTAGGTAGGTATCCCTAATTCAGTGGCACTTCAGTGTAGCTCAGAACACGATGACAATGCATTTTTTAAATACTTTTAGCCATCTTTAAGGAGAATTAAATTAATTTTCAGTTATTTTCAGTTAATTTTGCTTTGTAGACTGGTGCAGCCAACTATCGGCCGGAACGGGAGCGAAAAGTCAAATGCAAGTTAACTTCCAATTTACTTCATTTTCTTTCAAGTTGATGGGATAATTCATCAAAAAAATTTTAAAAAGTATTTATTAATACATAGAATTGTTAAGTTTATATGATTCCACAGAAAATTTAAAAACATGGCATATAAAAAGTTCTTTTTATCTTGTAATTATTTTATCTAGAAAGAAGAATTTATAAAATGAACTCAAAACCCTATTTTATGTTACAATAAGAACAAGTAACAATATAAAATGTTTATTCATTCCTATTTTTTTTCCTGGAGTAAATGAATATATTTAAGTAAATTTGTGTCAATAAAAATTCTGTTATTTTAAAAGACCACAAAAAAAAAGGGAATATCAGTTATTTTTACAACTACCCTAGAATATGTAAAAAAAAGTGCTTAACGAACAATGATATTTAATTAGGATCATAATCTTATTTTCAGTATTACCAGTGTTTGTTAGCTTACTTTAATCCATCAGGGATTAGCATTTCTTTGGCAGTAACATGAAAAAAATGCTAAAGAAGGCAACCTTAATGATACAGATATATGAAAACTCTATAAAAATACTCAAAACCATCGTTGATGTATTAAATTGGAAAAGAGTTTTGTAATGAGATACAGTCCTTTGCAATGGTGGTGGTAGATAAAATTATTATACTAAAATCTAATTTAAACTAATTTTGAAGATATTTTAACAGACAAACAACCTAAAGCGGACACTTTTCAGCCATTAATGGAAAGTGCTAAATGTGGAGGCGAGCGTATAATATTTCTTAAAAAGAGATACGGCAGAACTTTGTTCCTGAAGGCCCAAAAACTTTCTTATCGTGATCCTCTCATCACACACACATTGCATTTAGCCAACGATTCGTTAACAGTAATGAGGCAAGCAGATCAGATCAAAAAGTCTTTATGAGAAAAATTCGATGACCTAATATAATTGTAAAGGAAAGTTTCTTATCGTCTTCCGATACAGGGTAATCTAGTGTTTATGATTTGCAGTGTGTATGATAAGACAAATTAAGGAGTAGTGAGCGATGCGTCTGCCTACAAACGCCCCGAAAGTCTGAGTTAAGTTTTGTTTCATGGGCTAGAATGGAAGTACTTTCTTACTATCAATATTAATCGGTCAAAGTCAATATCTAGTTTAGATAGACAATTATCAAAATTATGTCAGTGTTCTAGAATATAGAGTTAAATTAGAAAAGATTTGGGGAAATCAGTCTAATTAATTCTCTTCAAAATAGCAACCAAAAATTAAGATAAAATGCAGCCTACATTTTTCATCATCTGCTGAAAACTAGGACTTTAACACATTGCAATTTAAGAATTTTTGTCTCGACTTAAATAAATATTCGATAATGAATATTCGGTAATAAATATTCGAATATGGGTTTCTACTAAGATTCCGCGAAACACGATGTAGAGACAAATGGTTACTTTTAATCGATGAAACTCGCTAACGATTTATCATACCCATTTTGTTATTATAAACTGCATCGTAGAATGGTTTGCCATAATGTGTTTGGTGAATGGGCTAAAAATTTTCTTTTAAGATAATGAGCTTTATTTAGAATTTATCTGCAGAGAAAGTGCTTTCCTCGGGAGTAAGAACCGGCATGTCTGCAGACGACACTGTTGTTTGGAGCTCTGATACTGATATAACTGAAATAGAACTAAATTATTCCCTGACGGCTTTTTCGAACTTTGCGGCAGAGCTTAAATTTAGTTTTAACCCCTCTAAATCAATTGTAACTTTTTTTACCATCAATAAGCACCTGTACAAATATCAACCAAAATTGAGACTAGATAATCAAAAGATTGATTACATGAAGCACCCCAAATATTTGGGGTTTATTCTAGACCCTGAATTTACAAATTACAAACATACTGAACATATTGTTTTGAAAGTAGAAAATGGCTCAACATCCTCAAATTCATCGCTGGTAGGGACTATGGAGTTAATGCAATTACCCTTAGAACTACATATTTGGCACTCATTCGGCCCATTCTCGAGTACGGTTTTCCGATTTATTGTTGTGTCTATGACTCCAACTTGAAGAAATTAGAGGAAGTACAATTGAGTGCTGCCCGCATCATTACAGGGTTGATTCAGAGCTGTCTCTCAGAATTTTTTCTTTTTGAGGCTGATCTGCAGCCTCTACAAACTAGATGACAAGCTGGCCTGGTCAAATACTATAACAAACTCTCTAGTTTTGGCCCACTCAACAAAACTTCAACGTATCTAAATAAATAAAGTAACCGCCAAAGATTAACAGCCCTTTCAGTCAAGTCGCGTTCCAGAATTTACTTGTCTGCGATGTTGAGCCCCACTCATTGCAATACTGCATGAGTCCATCGGAAGGACAACCTTTCCACCTCTATCAATAAAAAAGATTCTGTTATAGAATATCTTAGACAGCTTGCCTTGGAGGTCATAAACAACATCCCTTTTAACGCCATAAAGATCTATACCGATGGAAGCAAAATTGCTGACCATGTAGGAAGCGGCATCTATATGGAGACTACCCAGAATAAAATTACTCTTAATCAACGTAATCCAGATTCCTGTTCAGTTTTCAGGAGTGAACTAATAAAAATTGATGTAGGACTAGAGGCCATCCTAGCTACGGTGAACTCTGGATTTTATCCGATAGCCAAAGCGCGCTTCAACATCTAAGTAATAGGATACTCGTAAGCGACAAAACCAGTCTCTCTGTCCTACACAAGCTAAATATAATTTCACAGCACCATGATATCCATCTACAGTGGATTCCATGTGGATCTTTGTGACAATGAATTAGTAGACAAACTAGCAAAGGAAGGCTATAGTCATCTAACCCCTTCCTCTTCCGCCCTTACCTTCCTGGAATTATATCCCATGACAAAATCACAAAATATGGCGAAGTGCCTCCTACCCATCATTGGTACTCAGGTAATAAATAGGTCGGGTTTGGTTTTAACCCTTGAATGTGACAGAGGCTCCCGGACTGCATTCACATGACTTGCCAGTGGTCACATCAAGGGCCTCTCGTTCTCAGAGGGCAGGAAGATCCTCGCGACCTGCACCAAATATCAAATTCACCAGGCCTCTGCCGAGGCCTGGTGGATAAAAATAGCAGAGGCCCAGGCCTCTGCCATTTTAAGTTGCATTAAAAAAGCTGCGTTATGGTTGGTTTAGAGCGCTACGATCATCCGATTCCAAAGTCCGATTCCAAAAGGCAACAAACATCCATGCCAACAGTAGGACTGCTGCATCATGATAGTTAAGAGACTACACAGTACAGGGTTCATAAAAATAGCTAAATTAAATTTTAAAATGTTGTTAATGTATAAAATAATATAAATTAACATCATGATAAAATGCTGTTTTTTCTATTTTTTGGAACGAAGTTCTTTTACGCGGCTTACAGTAGAGTGAACTGGAAGGAATCGTCACGTAACGAAAAAGCGTTATGTGCCCTTCATAAGAGCTTTCTCTCAAGGACTTTGTGGCTGAATGGTTATCGCATCGGACTGATCGATTTCGTCCGATGCTCCGCAGGACTGCAGAGGTTCCCGGTTCAAATCCCCGCACAAGCGCTACCGGCAATATTTTTTATCCACCTGTGCACCTTGTATTAATTTTGAAACATCATAGCAAAGCTTTTAATCACTGTTAGTTACATTTTCGTAGAATAGATGGCAGCAGGAATACAACTGCGATCTCAGTAAAAGATAGCCGTGCAATTCATACCAGACCTGTCTTAGTATTTGCTATATTTTCAGTATTTTAAAGTCAGTTTACATCTTTGAAAGTTTTATAAATATATTTTAGAGGTACGTAGCTTTTATAATTATTAATAAAATACTTCTTTAATCTTTTGTAAAAAATTCAAGTATGATTTCAATTTTATGTATCAAAAATGATACATGGTGTGCTTACGCAATTTTTTTAAGGAAATAGCGGGAAGAAAGTTTTTAACACAGAAAGAAATTGAGGAACTTATGAACAGATCGTGGAGTGATCATAGTGAAGATGGATCTGATTCAGAAAGCGATGGCAGCACAGGTGATCCTAATTATAAACCAAACAAAGTTTGTGATGAAATTTTTTATGGTAGTAGTGATTCGGTAGATGAGGTATCATTGCTTGATAATAGCGATGTTCTTAATCTGCCTAATGGTGGGAACATGCCAAAAACTAATAGAAATAATACAGGGAGAACTTACCCTGCAATCAACTGGAAAAAAACTAATTTACTTCTAAATGATCAAATTTTTTCCGAGGTGACGAGAATCTCGCTCCTGAAATTATGAATTTAAACACACCTCTAAATTTTTTTAGTTATCTTTTTACAGAAGATTTCATTGAGCATATTGCTCAAGAAACAAATTTATTCAGTGTGCAAAAAAACCCAGAAAAGTGTGTCAATGTAACGAATTTAGAAATTAAACAATACATTGGTATTTGTATAATGATGTCTATTGTACATGTACCAAACACTAGGGCATATTGGTCACCTGCCATAGGCAATGATCTAATAAAAGAATATATGTCATTAAAACGCTTCGAAAAGATAAGAGAATTTCTACATTTTAATGACAACAGTAAACAACCACCGCATGATGACCCTCAGCATGATCGTTTATATAAACTTCGACCAGTTGTAAATGCTTTACTTGAAAGATTTTATACCGTCCCTATGGAATTGCGTCTTTCTGTTTAAACTTATTTAATGTTTGTTATTGTTTTAATTCACACGGGATTTATATTGTGTCATTAATTTATTTTTGTTGGTGATTAAATAATAAAATTAATTCGATTAAAAATTATGCTAGGTAACATCTAAATCAAAATAATTAATTTATATATTAAAATTTTTAATTTTAATAAAAATAATTAATTTATATATTAAAATTTTTAATTTTAATAAAAATGATTAATTTATATATTAAAATTTTTAATTTTAATAAAATAGAGAGAGAGAGAGTTGGTTGAATAAAAGTGGGCTGCGCTTTTTGACGTGTCAAAAATACACTAATATAATCAATAGAAATCTACATATTAAATCACGTTTAGAGTTGAAAAAATAACGTAAGGAACTTTGTTCCTGACGGGGGTCCCCCGACCACACAATTTTTTTTTTTATCTATCAGGATCATAGTAACGAAAGTAGTATTTTATCATGTTTTAAACGTATTTTGCATTCCAATGTGTTTCTCTACAATGGTTTCAGATTTAACACTCTGAACACCCTATAGGTAAGATTTATTAATTTCCTACCATTTAGTAAATTTATCTATATAATTAGTTTCTGAAAATTCAAAGCAAGTGTTATTAGGTCTTCTACTCACTGAAAACGAAGCATGATATTAGTAGTGTATTGTACACGAGATCTGTATTTAAATTAAATTCTCGAGTTTCCGAGAATTTCTGAAGTTTCGTTATTCATATCAATTTCTCTGTCTAAATTTTCACTCAAATGATTATCAATAACAAAACAAGTTCCTAATTCATGCATTTTTCAAGATATTTGACCGTACGCTAGAATTTGTGTAAATATTTAAAAAGTTTTGCAACATTTAATGATCCAAGAAAATATTTCTGTGGCAAAATTGCATAAAACACTCTTGTAAGAGATAATTCCTGCAAAAAAAAAAAACCACAGGTATCTCCAGTTTATCGAACAATGCCGCTTTTGGATTGCGTCTCCTCCAACGTAGTAATCGGTTATGTCCCACATGAGGAGCCCATAATGAGAGCAAAATTTAGGACCATGGCTTCTAGGTAAGTCTGGTGTATACTATTTTACTGTATTCAGCAGTACTTAAGCTGAATCTCAGTTTTAATATATCATATGTAAATTCTACATGAAATTGTACTGTTTATAAATAATAAATTTGAGACCAATGTTTTTTTGTTTTTTTTTACAGACTGGTCAATATCCAGTTTAGATAGACAATTATTAAAATTATGTCAGTGTTCTAGAAAATTGAGTTAAATTAGAAAATTTTTGTGGAAATAAGTCTAATTAATTCTTTTCAAAATAGCAACTAAATATTAAGATAAAATACATCCAACATTTTTCGATCAAGTGCTGAAAACTAGGACTTTAACACACTGCAATTTAAGAATTTTTGTCTCGACTTTGAGCGGTAATAAATATTCGAATATTGGTTCTACAAAGATTCCGCGAAACACGATGTAAAGGCAAATGATTAATTCTAATCGATGAAACTCGCTAACGATTTATTATCACCATTTTGCTATGCTAAACTGCATCGTAGAATGGTTTGTTATAATGTGTTTGGTGAATGGGCTAAACATTTTCTTTTAAGATATTGAGTTATGTTTTAAGATATTGGGAAGAGATTTTTGATATATCTTTAATAAAGGCTGCTCCTATAGAACCCAAGAACATACAACAACATGATGATTAACATGGAGGTCTCTTAGGTTGTAACATTAATCCGTCCTCACAGTCTCACTTGAAAGCAATCTGACAACAAATATACCGCATAAAAATTCTTCACTCAATCGTAACGTCAAGGGATGGTTGTGTTTCCTTCCACTTTGTCAAATGCGTAGAATATAATATAAAAAAGATTCCCGTAAGTGGGTCATATTTTTTTTAGCGTGTACTTGGAAAATTTCAAAGACGTACACAGAAAAAGAAAGGTTGAGGGGGGAAAAAGCGAAAGATATTAAGTTCCAACCATGATACGACAGAGATTATTTTGATCTAGTACAGTTGCAAACGAGAAGTGAATGAAAATGTTAACTATACACTACCTCTCATTCTAGAACAGTGGTTCCTAACCGGTGGTCCGCGGAACACTGTTGATCCGAGAGACCCCAAGAAGACGTCCGCGAGGTCAATTTCTTTTTTTTCCGGAGGCACTTTGTCGCAAAGATATTCACCTATAATTCACCGCAGTTTTGCTGGCCATTTTATTTTGGCGGCGCCATATAGGTAGACCAGTATTGCCCCCTATGAAGAGACGACACAAACGGAGACATTTTAGTGGCGCTTCGCCAGGATTCGATCTGAGCACCCTCAGCACCGAAAACCAGCGCGCTGTACCACAAGGCAGCCACGGCCCCCGCGAGGTCAATAGTGATGTACAAAAAAAATGGTTTCATCGTTTCAAAATACCCGCGAATTTAAACATCTTTTTTTTAATACTGGAAGAACAAAATTTTTAGTTCCCAATTCTTTGTTCACATTCTAAATGTTTGTATTTCTTCCACTTTCTGACATTTTGAGCACCAGAAAAAAATCCTTGCTCTGCTTTAAAAAATTTAATATGTTTTCTTTGACGCAGACTCGCATCGTCACAGCCGTTTCGCAGCATCACGGCAGCTTTACAGCAAGTAGAGCAAATGAAAGCCGAAAAATCTCCTTAATTTTTAAGTTTTTGTAGGCTTTTATGTTTGCTATTAAGTTTTTCTTTTGCCTTAAATTTGTTATTAAGTTTATTTGTAACTTTTTGTGAAGTTACAAATAAACTTAATAACCATTTTAAGGTTTTACCTTAAATTTGTTATTAAGTTGTTAATCATAAATAGTTTGTTTATTCAGAAAATATAACCCATTTTTGCCTCTAAAAGGATTGTTTGGGAGATGGTCCCCGGCGAATTTTTTTTTCTTTTTTTGTAAGTATTTTTATAAGTGCTTTTTATAAGTTTTTTTATAAGTTCTTTGATCAACAAAAGGTTGGGAACCACTCTTATGGTTTATTACGAGATTTTTATTTACTCTCTTGCAAAAAGAAAAAAAAAGAAAAAGAAAATTTAAAAAGTTAAAGAAATCAGTGCAAAGTGAATGTTAAGCAAGGGGTATATTTCCTTTCATTTTAGAAAATACGAGTAAAACAGAGGATTAAAACTACAGCTAAATGTGTTTTCCTCTATGCAGTTTTGACGGATCAACTAAATTTTCATATTTTCTCGCCATAAAAGTTATTAAATCTTATCTCTTTTAATTATTCATACTCTTTTCGGCATACAAATGCATTCAGATGTTCTAAACCAAGAGAATTTTTCTGGTTTAGAGAATTTTTCTGGAGGGGGGATTTTTTTAAGAAACAGTTAATGTTTGATAAAACAAATATTACGTATCGACAGAGAACATTGTGAACGGGCTCGCAATTTGCTCTAGATCACGGTTAAAAAAATTTTTGAGGATTCAATTTTAACATTGATATTACGTTAGTATTACTACAAAACTGAGCGGTGTTTCTCAGCGTAAAATCTCTAGGCACAATTAATCAGTTGATATCTTTCCTGATCATCATTTTTAAAGGGTGTAAAACCATTACGTTGGAGATTTTTTCACCTCCTAAAAGTTTTTCAACTGCTAGGTAAGTTGAAATTTTTGGCTTCTGGGGTTATAAGATGTCAAGACAGAAAGAAGTTACATAAGAACTGTTTGTATTTCATTGTTGAAGAGTAATGTATGACATTTTTTAATCACTGAAGAGTTTTCATGTATTTTCAAGTGCGAGAGAAGAAAGAGTATCTTGACGAAAAAGTCCACGATTATGATGATACATTCTGCGAAAATCTTTCTTACAAAATTTTTTCGACAAAATCTCACAATTGATTTTACTTCAAAGAGTGTTTTGTTGTTTTTCTGTAACCAATTTTCATTTAGTTCAGTTGGGTGACAAAAATCACTATGTTTTGTCACGCTTTTAAATGAAGAACCTCTGCTTAGCATTTACTTTGCTATTATACGTTTGAAAATGTTTTAATTTTTAAACAATTCTTGTATAAACAATATTAAGTTTATGTAAAATTTTAGAAAGCAAATCGAATGAAAAACATGGGCTTTTGCAATTTTGTTCGCTGCTGTGAAATAACTTCCATAATATGTTATTCGATTTGGATCTAAATAAGCCAAATCATGAATGCACTAACATCTGTCCATTAAACTTAGTGTTCAGTATAGAATTATAGCCATGTAAACAACGCGCTTTCAACTTTGTTGAATTCATCCGGGGTTCTCAGCTTACGACTATACGTGTACACGTAAAAATGAGATTACGTCTCTCTGTTGTTTCTCAAACATTCCTAAACACTTATAACGCTGTACACCAAATTTTTCATACATATTCCCCAGAACCCTACGGAAAAATATAAGCTGCCATTCAATGAAATCTGATGTGATTTACTCAGTATTGCTTCCTCATCTCTTAAGTAAGAATTTTACAATGGTCCTATAGATCAGCGGTTCTCAACCTGGGGGGAGCACCCCCCTGAGGGGGGCGTAGAAGAATTTCAAGGGAGGCGTGAGTTTAAAAAAAAAGTAAAATAACAAGTAAAACTAACTGTAATTTACTGTACTCAATTTTGTGGTCTCAATGTAAACGTAACGTATTTCCGACATACGAACATGAACACGATAATTGCCGTACGTCTGGACGTTGAAAGTGACCTGAGGTGTGCTTTGTCACAGTTACAACCTAATATTCAGAAACTTGTCAAGGACAAACAGTGCCCGCCAATATATATGATCTGTATTTAATTCTTTGATTTCATACGTTCTAATAATAATATGTTCCAAATTAAGATAAGTGTAGTAATATTAAATTTTGTGTATGAAATTATCTATTCTATATTTTCATTTAATAACCAGCTTCAGTTTCAAATTCCGAATTTACTACTTGTATTGACAACATATGGTGGTGATGGGTGGCGTGACCTCACATTAGTGTTCAAAGGGGGACACAGAGCCTGAAAGGTTGAGAACCCCTGCTATAGATGATTTCATGTATAAAAATTGTCTATATTTCACTTGCTCCAGATTTGCTACACCACCGGAAAATTCAAAAATATATCTTTGAGAAGAAAAAGCGAAAAATAATTGCGTATCATAAAGCCATAAGATAATAAATTAACCATTAGAATAACAAATATAAGCTATCTGCCAATCATACACGTAAGAACTTAGTAAATATGAACAAGATTATTTAAAACGTGAATTTACAAATAATAAATCCCTTTGAATTAATGTCAATACGTTATTGTTTGATTTTCACATTTCCGTAAATGTTATGTTCTAGATATAAGAAGCCAAAGTGACATTGGATAGTTAAAGCTAGAATACTGCAAGTCCCGCATTTTGTAAAATAAAATGAATCCTTTCCTATTGAATTTTTTTTCTTGGAGAAAGATTTTTGCGTGTAAATATCTATCATATGAAAACACGACCCCCTCAAACTGGACAATCACATTACTTTTCTTCAATTGTCTAATTCGCATATACTTTACGATAGTGTATTAAAATAAACATTCTAGTTCTTTGACGAATTTTTCCTCATCTATATCCCCAAAAGTTTTGATATTATGCGGGATTTTTTTTTTAAAGAATCGTAGCAAAAACAGTAACCCAATATTTTTCGTACTCTTTGTCCATGACAATAAACAATAACCGCTCTCATTCCAAACTAATATATTGTTTTATGAATAATCAGATTTCTTAGCAAAGTTTAGCTTTGTTTATATTTCATTGACTTTCGGTTTTTCTTTTCGAGTTTTGATTCCCGTATCTTGACAGATTGTCGTTACATTCTTATTCTTCTTCTTCACAAGCACAACAGCCCCCTACAGGCCCTGGCTGCCTCAACCACGCGCTCCCTCCAGCGTCTTCTATCTGCGACGACTCCTCTCCAATTTTTAACATTCAAAGTCTTTAGGTCTTTTTCAACGCCATTTAACCATCTAGTCGGTGGTTTACCTCTAGCTCGGGATCCCTCAAGTTTTTTTAAATGTCAAGATCTTAGTGGGATTATCTTCGGAGCTTCTCCAAATATGGCCAAGCCATCTAAATCTATTACTACGGATGACTTGTGTCATATGTGATTGCCCATAAAGCCTATGGCCGTCTGCACACGGAGCAACTCAAAAGAAACTGATAACCGACTCCAGTCACAAACCAGTCCGTGATGAGTCGTAACCTATGTAATTGAATGGAGCCACGCACAAGGCGCAACTGGTTGCAAACCCGGTCGACGGCTTTGTAACCAGTTGCGCCGTGTGCGTGGCTACATTCAATTACATAGGTTACGACTCATCACGGACTGGTTTGTGACTGGAGTCGGTTATCAGTTTCTTTTGAGTTGCCCCGTGTGCAGACGGCCTATACCAGAGGCGGGGAACGCGCGCCCTTGAGTTCGCATGCGGCCTCCGTGATCTTCTCTTGCGGCCTTCATAAAAGCTAGCACTTGTATTAATTAATATTTAATTATATAGATTACAACAATTTCCAAATCAATAGAACTAAATAAAGAACGCCATGAATGTATGTACAGTGTCGGCCAAAATAAAGTTGACATTTTGAAATTGTTGTCTAAAGTCGCTACAATTGTATATTTATCCAAATGAGCTTCGTTTACCTTGATTGTATGATACTTTAACTACACTTTATATGTAATTTAATGCTCAGAGTTTCTTAGCCATACTACCAGACATGTTATATGATCTCTACACAAAAACTATTTTCTTACTATTATTGTTGTGACTGACTCCATTGAAGTTAAAGCGTATTATTTTTTCTGCAGAAAAAAAATAATAATTAATGATTAATGTTATAACAAGTTTTTATCCCTATGTGAATACAAAAATATTTTATATTGTAACTTTTTATGTCAAATAATAAATAAATAAGGACTTAATTTTTTTGTTATTTTTCTATATAATGCACCAAATTATTAAAACTGTATCTAACTATAATAATTTCACAAAAGTCGCATTTTTAGTTCATCAACTTATGCGGCCTCCTTTATTACTACCAAATTTACACGTGGCCTCTAATGGTAAAAAGGTTCCCCACCTCTGTCCTATACAGTTCAAAATTATATCTGGTTCTCCAGAGTCCCTCCTCCTGCACTGGGCCAAAGATAGCTCTGAGGATTTTTCTCTCAAACATGTCTAGTGAGCGCTGCGTGTCTATGTTCAAGGTCCATGTTTCACTTGCGTAAAGTAAGACAGGAAGTATTAGTGTCTTATAAATTCTTAATTTAGTTTTGCGACTGATAAGATGAGATCTCAGTTGTCTTCTCAGCTCAAAGATACATTTGTTAGCCATTTTGATTCTGTTATCAATTTCTGCTCTTAGCTTATTTTTGTTATTAATTATAATGCTAAGGTATTTAAATTCCTCAACCTTTTCAAAGGTGTAACCCTTAATGCACAGAGGATTGTTATAGTTTACCGTGGAGGGTGAGAATTCCATAAATTTAGTTTTATCCTCATTGACAGTGAGGTCCATATTTGTAGCGGAGGATTCGATAGCTGAAAAAGCCTCTTTTACATTATTATTAATTATACTATTTACCGTCGAAAATGCAACTTTGTAATGATGTTATAAAAATTGTTAAACATCTTTGTTTAATAGGTATTAACTGCATCATATGAATATACAGATAATTAAAATATTTTATAAGTTTTTAGATTAACACTTTTGGGAAAATTAATAATCTTCATAAAATTCCCGAGATCCATCTACATCTACGGTTAAGGGGACAGTGGACTTTCAAAATAGTGAAATCTGTCCAAAAATTCGATTTTTTTTTAATTTTATTAAATTGTGAAACTACGGACGAGTAGGAATGTGTTGGAAATAGAATTTTTAATTTCTGTGATTACTTTCCTAGTTATAGGCATTTGTATTTAATTTAGATATTATGTGGTTACTAATAGCAATAACTTTAAATGTGTTTTTCTCAAAATAAAAATTTTCATGACATACGAATATTCAAACTGCTCCAGGCGCATTTCTAATTATCGTATTGCTTTGAAATTTAAGTTTTATATACTTAACTGTATATCAAATAAATTTTATTGAAAAAAATTATGCTTCGTAGCTCAGAATTTCTAAATTTTGTACTTGAAAAGACGATTTATAGGTATTTTGCGTAATAAAATGGGTGTTTTCACTATTATTATTTTTTCTCTTTATATTTTTAATGAATGCTTAAAATAATCAATAAGTTTCATTGTTAGTTCTAAAAGGTATCATATAAATAAAAATTTACGTATTATATGCAAAAGAAATGCGCATGAAACATTTTTAATTAGGCCAATTTTTGATATAATTAATAATTCATAATTCATAAATTATTAATATTTCATCTTTAAATTTTAACCACTTTTACATATCTATGGTACTAATCGCATATTCAAATTTCAAGCAAATCCATTCAAAAGAAAAGAAGTTAGGTTTGAAGGTCCACTGTCCCCTTAAGCATTAAATTATTTTTTAAACGATTAAGAGAGTTTTCAGAATGACTCCAAATTTTCCTCTTTGAAGATGTACTCATTTACGCTCGATAAAATAAGCTCTCATTTAGCCAAATCGTTGGTAGAAAAAAATTTCCCTGATTAAGTACATTTAATTTTATGCGTCGCAATGACAGTCAGAAAGGCTTTTCTCTAAATTCGGGTGTTCTTTTTAACAACATTCCATTGCCGGAGCATCTACCTTACACAAAGGTTATAAAGAAATTGTTAGAAATTTTTAATTCATATGACTTTACTTCAGCTGCTAGTGATCATAACGGACAATTAAAAATATGTTCAACAGCCTTATTACAAAGAAATCCCAAGGAAGTAAATTTACCATAACAGTTCCCAAATGGTAATATGTTTTGTTTTCAGGTTTCAAAACTTGATCCAAAAGGTCACTTAGCTCTTTCACTTCAACACTTCACTTAGCTCTTTCATAACGGAGATATTTATATCCTGATTTTAACTAACTGTATTTAATTTTATACTTATTACAAAGAATTTGTAATAAGTATTTTGTAATACCATTTTCGCCCTAGCTGTCGAAATGGTTTTCTCTGAATTCGGATGTTCTTTTCAACAGCGTTTCTTTGCCGGGAAGAGACTTGCTATAAATCACTTAAAAGTCACGAAGAAATTATTAGAACTTTTTAGTTCATATGACTTTTCTTCTGCTGCTTGAAATCATAACGTACAGCATGTAAATTAAAAATATGTTCAAATGTCTTATGAAAGCACAAAGGAGTAAATATACCATAATAGTTCCCAAATGGTAGCACGATTTGTTATCAGATTTCAAAATTTGATCTAAAAGGTCGTCTTAGCCACTTCAATTAGCACTTTCAATCCAAAATAGTGAAATGATAACGCGGTTATTTATCTCAAACAAGTGATTGATACCAAGGACATCCTCGACTATCGTATCATCCGTCACACTTAGGAGATGCTAAAGAGTTATTAATTTTTTCGAGTCATAGACTATGTATTTCCATGGAGCAATTTTTTTCTGGTATAATTTTAATCATTCAAGAGGGAACAATAGAAATATCGCAAAGTTTTTCCAGCATGTCCAATAAATAGTGTTAGGACATGAGGATAAGTAATCGAGTATAAATATGATAATATGATTCTTTAATAACACGAAAAGAGTTTAATCACTTGGATTACATCGGCATATTAAATGTATATGTCAGAGGTCTACGCACACATGATGGTGCTGGGCCCAATTTCAAGTGGAAAAAGCCTCCCCATATGCGTCGTTAGCGGAGTGTTCATTTTAAGATAAATTACAAACACTTCCGGGGGGACCAGATGCTCCGACATACTGGCTGACTAGAGGCCGCGGGCTTTTCCCCACGCAGTGACGGAGTCCTCTAGAATGTTCTGCAATTTTCTAGAAGAGGGAATATATAAGAGGGAAGAAAGGAGAGAGAAAAAGAGAGAACTTTCGGATGTGCTTCTCGTCTCTGTGCTGAACTTTAGACACTCTCTCGCTGATTTCCGATTGATGGTGGTTCTGATTGAGGATTGATAATGATCAATTGATAATGGAAATGTTGTATCATAGATGCTTTAAATATATATGAATAAACGAGGTATATGTATATGTATATGTATAAGGAAAGAGTAGTTATGGTTTCCATGGACACATCGAAAATTCCAGGACATTCTAGAGGACTCCGTCCCCGAGTGGGAAAAAGTCCACGGCCTCCGGTCAGCCATTATGTCGGAGCATCTGATCCCCCGAAAGCATCTGTAATTATCTTAACGCTCCGCTAACGACACATATGGGGAGGTTTTTTCCACTTAAAATTGGGCCCATTTTAGGCCTCTGTATATTTTAATTTCACAGTATATTTCAATTTACATAATATGTATGAAAAAGCACATGCTTAGGTACACAAAGATAGATAGCCATTCATGCACTGTTAAACTTGAACGTATAGTGAATTGAAAATTAACATGTGTAGAACTCTAGAAATAATATAGAAATAATATAGTCTGTGATTTACATACATTTTACAGTCGGGAAAAACGAGTTCCGTAAGTATTACTTTTTACGGCAAAACAGCGGTAGAAATTAAAGCCAGGCTTTATAAATGCTATTATGATAAGTCTTCACCTTCTCTTAAAATAATTAACAAGTGGTTATGTAGATTTTCGTTGCTGCCGAATGAGCATAAGTGACGATCTCGTCGCCGTGCCGAGGTCACTACGCCAAAAATTATTTAAAAAATGATATGGCGACAAACAATAGAAGATTAAAAGTGCGTGACATTTCTGAGGCTCCTGGCATCTCATCAGAGTGCGTACATAATATTTTGCATGAATATTTGGATAAGAGAAGGCTTTCGACAAGGTGGGTATCGTGCTTGCTAACAATCGATAAAAATCGTGAACGAGTGTACAATACTTCGAAGTAAAATATGAAACTGTTTCAAAGAAAATTACATGAGTTTTTGTGCCATTGCCTAACAGATGATGAAATATGGATATATCACTACCAGCCAGGAACGAAAGAGCAGTGAAAACAGTGGTTTGAAACAAATGAGTTATTAAGGCCATTGTTTTAGTGGATGCCCACGGTTTAGTTTTATTCAGTACTCTAAAATAGGCAAAACTGTCCCAGTAAACTATTAAGCATCTTTACTTGGCGTTTTAAAAAGTAAAATTAAGTACAAAAAGGCTATATTAAGCAAAAAAACTACTTTTCTATCATGACAATGCTCCGGATCATTCATCTCCGATTGCGGCAGCAAAACTGTTAGAATTAAGCTACGAAATTGTTCCCCACCGTTGGGTCTCCTAAAACTACTACTTGTTCTAAATATAAAAAAAAACACTCTCTCGGGTCAGAAATTTGCATCAACATCTGAAGTGATTAGGGAAACAAACCCATATATTGCAGAGTTGGATAAGTGTTACTTTATAGAGATGATAAAAAAGGTTGAAAATCACTTGATACACACACACACAGATATATATATATATATATATATATATATATACGCACTGTCAATTCAAATAACTTAAACGTTCTTTCCTAATTCATAGTTAAGAACTAGAGAAAAAAGAGGTCATTCATTTACTTAATCATTTATATATTTAATAAATTATGTATATAAATAATTTTTAAAAAATAGATAGTTAGAAGAAACTGAAAAAAAATGGCAATTTTTAAAATGCTTATTAAAATACGCTATTTCCTATGAAGATGAAATCACAAGAAGACATTTTTCACCATTGAAATAAGTAAAATAAATGTTATGGATAAATAGGGAGTGGAGGAAAATATATTGACTCTTAATATCTAAATATATATAAATAAACTCGAATATTTCGCCAGCAGTAGGTGACGTTCCCAGGTGGTTTCCCTCCCAAGTACCTCATCCGATGCTCCTTTATTTCTAGGATCGGACGAGAACCGGTAATTTTAGCATGATATGGCCGTTGGCAATACAACAACGAGTTATTCATCGAGTTTCACATCCGAGAGTGAAGATTTCCCTTAATGCGAATCGAAAATAATTTACCATGAACTTCAGATGATATGTTCCCTGCGATTACTGTATTACTATAAAAAAAATCCTAAATCGAAGCCATACAAATTCTGTGTTTACTGTGTAAAGGGTGTCAAGTCCAAAATCGTAGTTTTGAGAAAAACGGGATTGAAAACTAACATGTTTGTGTTTTGTTTCCCATATCCCAAATTTTCACTGATGAATAAAAATATTTAGGTGTGGAATTGGACTTAGCTTTCTGTACACTGCAGTAGCCGTTCATTTTATCAAACATGCCTCGCTTGATAACTCATTTCAGCCCATTTTAGACTTAACATCCCAAATTTTCACTGATGAATAAAAATTTTAGGAGTGGAATTAGCTCTCTGTACCCTGCAGTAGCTCTTGATTTTCAAACATGCTTGGTGTGATAACTCATTTTAGCCAATTTTGGACTTAACACCCTTTACACAGCAAAGACAGAATTATCTTTTGAAATAGTAAGTTAGATATAGAGGTGTTTCTTAACTCTTAATATTTCTTTTTCAAATGTCTAATTTGAATTGGCAGAGTAAGGCATTGAGAGAAACAGTGTACCTCGACATTCGCAAGGTATTTTCGCTGTAATGTGCATTTACACCACATATTGGGAAGAGTAACAACCGAAGTTGTTCTCTAAATGTATACGTAACAACAAACACCACCGACCGCATTTGTTTGGTTTTTCCACAGTTCACTCTACATCAAAGGAAGTTCGTTACTCTTCGTTAGCTGTCGTTCGCTGTATGTATACAAAGCCAACAAATCAGCTTGGAATCTTTCCTTTTTACTTCGAAATTTCATTTCGAGTAGGAAACTTTCGCTGCCCGTTATCAGTAACTAAGCACGGACGGGAGTAATTCTATGTCGTTAAAACTCATTCAACCGTAATTTTCAGATAACTGCTTAGCTATTAGTCAGTACTGAAAGCCAGTGGTACGCAAACTGTGAAATGCGACCCACAGAGGGGTCGTGAATAAAAAATTTGATAGTCTGAAGAAAATCTATCACACTGAATTATTTACTAATTAACCTTTCTATAATTACATATTTTCAATATTTTTATATGTTCAAAATATGTGGTATTTTTAAATAAGGTGTCAAACAGTCTTGCAAGGCTACATTCCTTCCATTCGCTTTTACCTATAGGTGCGAGACTCGGTTTTCAAAATTAGTTTTACATAGATAAATTAAGTTTATAATTTTCAATGTTTTAATAGGAAGCTTATAACTTTAAAATCATGCCCTTTATTAATTTTAATTTCTGTTAATTTTTACCTAAATGAAATACAGATACATATTAATATCTAAATATGAAATTTTAATCACATGAGATTTGGCAAAAAATAAATGTAGATGGTAAGGGAAGATATTTTTTACTGTTATTATGCAAAATAAATATATACCTAAAATCTACAGTTCATTAGTTTTTAAATAGTTTCTCCAAATTTGCTTATTTTGTTTTTTCTATTCTTTTGTTAAAATTTTCCTAAATTTTTTTAGAAATTTGCTATTAACCAAAACTTTTCATTGGGGTCGAGTTATTTTCTATTTAAAGAAAATAGGTCATGGTCGAAAAAAGTTTGGATATGTATCATATTCCACACCTCAGTGGTGCATGATTATGTACATGAAATGTGTATTCCACGTACATGAAAAGGATAAACTGAAATAAAGGCACTGATGGAGCAAAAGGTACCACGAAGCCTCCACAAAAAAATGTTATTTTATCATCAGCTGGTGGATACATGCCCAGAACTTTATCTGTTATATAAACAAATAAACTGAGTTGTAACAAATGAGATTAAGAGAATGTCGCATTGTGAAACAGAGCGACGTTTTATGAGAAGAGGAAATAATAGCTCATGTTACTGCAACTGACGAGCAAAAAAAAAATCGAGTGGTTGAAAGGAACTCGAAAGCTTTTTCTATACGAGAAATTAGCCGTCCAAGAGTTGAACTGATATCAATTAAAAACGAACTATGTGGGATGTGAAAAGGAAATGATATAATATTAAGAAATTTTCTTTACGCGTACAAATCTGTCTACTCATCGACAGAAATAATTTTACCAAAAGGAAGTTGAATAATAACGTTTCCTTACTCAAGTAGTTATATGATCCACTATTTGTTCATTGGGCAATTCAGATTTATTGCAAGAATAGTACATTTGCATACTGTAATATTATACTAATGCATCAGAAAGAGGGAATATATTTTATATCTTGGCAGATTCTCCTTCGATATCTGCATTTCCATATAGCTGCCATAAATGGAAATTGGTATGTAGGTTATGCATGTTATTGTGCACAAATGTTAATAACATACATCTTGTGTATATATATATGTGTGTGTGTGTGTGTGTGTGTGCGTATGCGCGGGAATGAGCATAGTTAATTATTATACCAATATTAGCTTATACGCGTTTGTAAACACAAATAAAGGAAATAATCATATTTTAAAGATTGTGTTATTTCAAAATGAGCCTTAAATGCCATTTTCGGAGCTATATATATATTCATGCAAAAGAAATGACTATAGGTTCATATCTTTGGAGAATTGAAGCCACGCTAAATAACATAATTTAACCTTCTTTAAAAGAGCAGGAAAAAACGGATGAATAAGGAATTGAGACTGAGGCCTAGACAATCTAAATTTAGACGAATAAGGTTCTACAAAGCTATGCGTTTTTCATTTATACATATACATTGAAACTTTATTGCAGCCAGTCATGGTTAAAAAAATGGCCGTTTTAAGGGGTGATATATATATATATATATATATATATATATATATATATATATATATATATATATTCAGTGAAACTTCGGTAGCCGGCCACCCCTCTAAACGGCGATATTTTGTTCAGAACCAGTTAAAGACTCCGTAGAGCCAATGTTATGGGAGAAACCTCTTTTCGAAGGTCACCCATCAAAACGGCCACTTTTTTTCAGAACCATTACTGGTCACCATAGAAAAATTTCACCACATATATATGTATGTATGTATATATATGTATGCATCTATATATATATATATATATATATATATATATATATATATATATATATATTAACTCCTCTCCATTATCTCTGAGAATTTATCTTACACACTTCTAAGTCTAGTTCCTATTATAAAAGGTGTCACATAGTTACTTTAAATATCGCCTATTTTGGTTAGAAATGTTACTGCTTAGAGTTATATTTGCGCTATATTTTAATATATAATGATTATTAATGTTTCGCTTATCTATCTTAAAATTATAGGCGCTGAAAATTCCTTTATTCTACTGCTGCTAGGGGGCAGCTATTGAACATTTAATCAGTTATTTCTTTAAGTGCTCACTTCAAGTCTAGTGTTTTATCAAATGATCTGAAATATTAATTGGTCTATTTCAGGGAAAGCTATTTTAAGGTTATCTTGTACGAAGACTTAACGAGGTAAAAAGCAAGTCATGATAAAAAAAATTTTTAAAAAATGTTTTATAAGATCCCAAAAACGCTCATTTTAAAATTTGAAAGAATCTCGATCGCTTTCTTTTAGTGTTATATTTTCTAAAATATTTCTGTTTCTACATGTAATACTGTAGGCCTATGTATCAGATTTTCAGTTGAACTATTATTCGCATTTTTTTAAGCTTGAACAGAAGATTTAATAAGAAAAATTAATTCTTTAAGAAATATGTTATCCAAGCTTTTCTATTATCCCATATAACCATAAATAAATATGCAAAAATAATTTGGGTATTTTTTTTTATATCTAAAGTTAGATACTCTACCCAAAATGGGGACTGAATTTTTATCACGATAAACAACTGGAGCTTCATATTTCTCCACATGATGAAAAGTGAAATTAAAAAGATGGATGGGATCACAGTAAGCGCTTCTTCACATAAAATCCGCCAGCGCGCCAGCGTAAAAATTTTTAACCAATCATATTCCAGTCATTGACTTTTTTAACCAATCGGCGCCAACGGTGACCTTTTTAACGCTGGCGCTAGCGGATTCTATGTAAACAGGCCCTTAAGAGACGGTGTTGCTAGAATATGCAACACAATATGAATATTTTCGGAAGTAATACTATAACTTAAACTATTCATATCATGTATTGTACCTTAAATTACTGAAATAAGAAATTTGTTGGATCTTCTAGGAATAAACAGTTGCCAAGATTTTCAAGAGTCCAAATTTCTGCAGCCATATAAAGTTGAACATATTTCCACTGCAGCAGGCACTTATTCTGAAGACATTCCGCCTTATACTAAACCGCAAGTTTTGTTGGGCTATTGTTAGGAATACGTAAATTTCGCATAAAAAATATCGAAATTTCGCAACAACAAAAATACAATACGTAAAATTTCGCATTTATTCGCAAAAAAAAATTCAAAATTTCGCATTTGTTAAAAAAAAATTACAATTTTACTTAGATTGGCAAGTATCAAAATTCTTAAGTTAAAAGCTAGCATTATATTAGTCTCCACATTATGTTCCTTAAGTCTTTGCCTTCAGTCATTAATTACTGTGTTGTACACACTAAAGTATCTCAGCATATACTCTATTAACGGGACTATAGAGGCTTTGCGTACAGCTGCCTTTGAAAAGTTAAGGTACCAGCATTTCGTTTAAATTAAAATCTGTATAACATCAACAGGAGTCTCTTGGTTGAATACTGTAAGTAGCTGAAATACCCTTGACTTTGGCGCTCAAGAGACGTTCTTAAATCTACTAATTTGTTCCATAAAACTTGATGGTTGATTTTTACAGTTAGATTTTTCGGTTCGACTCCGGTACGGACAGACTGTCCGGGTGAAATTCGGAGCAAATCCGAAGGAGAGTGAAGTTTCTCAGTTACAGACCTCGAATGTTCTTAATTACGCAATTATGTTAATAAATTATTACTATTATTACCTAATTTCGCTGAAAAAGTCGTTTATCACTGAGTTTTCTCCGGAAAGTAGTAAAAAAATAATTTTCGCATTTATTCGCTCATTTCGGCAAATTTCGCATTCATTCGCATATATTTCGTGAATACGAAAATTACGTATCCCTAGTTATTGTATTACTGAAGCACTCACTAGGAAAGCCAACGTTGCTTCCTACAAGGAGACAGCACAGAAACATACATGCCTTGACCAGTATTCGAACCCACAAAAATGCAGTGTTATCTTCTGGCATGTACCTCAATACAATGTGTACATTGAGTCAGGTAAATGCCCATGGGCATTTAGCTGAGCATGATTTTGAGTAATTGTTTTTAATCACTTGACAGTTTCATTTTACTTTGTTTCGCCTTGTGATACACAGAGGCTGTTCGCACATTTTTTAGACGATTTTGGTAAGCGGTAATAAAAAATCGTTTGCTGCAAAAGAAATAATTGCAATTGTACTATGTTTTTAAAAGTCAAAATTATCGTCTGCGGCTTGAAAGTTTTGTTTTTATTCAAAATGGCGTTTTTAACAAAGCAGTGGTTCGAAGGCTACATTTATGCTCTTTCCGAAGAGAAATATGCATACTCCGTTATCCAAAAACGATGTGAGAGTCATGGTTTTGTGATATCTAAAGCGTCGATAGGTAATATCGTCAACAAGAAAGGAAAAAAAACGTCAAATTGGAACCTCAAGTGGGACAAAAATTCCAAACAAGTATCCAAGGAAAAAACGGACATCTTCGACTATTGCAAAGGTACGTTGTTTAATGTTAAAAGAAAATCCCCCTAGTCAAAGGACAGTTGCAAAATCATTACAAACACTTCAAAAGGCATTATTATCCTGGAAATTGCGGTGTCGAAAGATAGTTCAGAATAAGGGATGTCAAACAGAACATTTAAAACACAAGAATTTTATGTAATTTAGTTTTGTGAATACAATATACATCGTCTAAAAAATGTGTGAACAGCCTCTGTAGCACTGTTGGTAGATTTTTAATTTGCGATTTGAAAAAAATAATTTTCAACTGAGAGGAGTTGCAATGACGGAAAAAAAATTCTTAAACAAGGAACATTTTGTTTATATCTCTTAAACATGAATTCAGAAAGACAGTAAGAGACATTGTGAGATATAAAATTCATAATCTGAGACTTCCTCACATAACCGGGAGAGTACCGTGATCACGACGCTGGCTTCGAAGTCCAGAGGTTCGAATCGCAATCCCTGCTGACGGTCGTTACAGTGGCGCACGACGGTTGGAGAGAACGCCAGTGGACTGGGAGGATACATATAACAAATTATTTAGAAAAAAAAATTTATCCCCTTAGAGTAAAATAAAGTAAAAATTAAAAATAAATATGGCTGCTAAACACGCTGTGTCATTGGTGGAAGAAAAAAAAAGATATTGAGCAAGAGAATATGGCGTGGAATGTGAGGGGAAGTATTCAAATTATAAGATTTCCGTTCACCGACCATGAGATCTAGTGATCAGACAATCACTTCGAGAGCCAGAAGGAGGAATAGAAAATAATCCGACAAAAAATTATTCGGACCTTCAGCGGCAATGGTGTTAATTTGTGGGACAAAACAGCGAAAATTCAATATTTTCTCAAATATTTTTAATTCAATTCTATGATTAGGAATTTTAATGACCCCTTAAAAATGTTAAAATATTTAAAATATTAAAAAATATTGTAAAATATTTTGTTCTTAATATTTTAGATAAATAATTTCTCTTTTAATCACACAAAAAATGTGACAAAAAGAAAATATTGAAAAATCATCATAAAAAACAAAAAGAATCATTATCTTAAAAAAAGAAATTATTGTAATTCTTCAAAGCAGTTACATCCTTCTTACTCGTTTATTAATCTCACAGGAAATGCCGCCTCTCTTTTACTTAATTGCACCATTTTTTTCCCTCCTTTAAGCTATGGCTAATAGTATTTGACAATTTTTCATGGCCTTTCATCCAAAATATAATTCCCTAGTAATAAGCCAAGAATATATATATTAAGGCCTTTGTTTATTTAAAGCACATATAAGATAAAATAAAGCACGCTCTCTTAAACAAAAAACAAATTCTAATGACAAAGATACATCTGAAAAGAAATGTTTCAAAAAGAAATACATGTCCTCTGAAGAATGCTATTTCCCAAAAATTATTATTTAATCCAAATGGATTAAGGCCTAAAGAAATTCAAAGCGTTTCGTATGTCTAATAATAAGCCTAAAGGGACATTTTCATCCTTCTACACGGATGCAACATGTAGTTTAAAATGATAAGATCCATTGTTCCAAATAAGGATTGTAATGTCATGTTGTCACGTCTCGCGAATGATGGACTGAAAGAAGAACCCCATGCGATGTTCCTCAAGGTGAATGGTTTTAAAATAAAATAGGGGGTCAGTCCTTTGCAGAAAAACCTTACGTAAAGGGTAAAAGAGGATATACTTTCATGATATGCATTACAAATTTCCATAAAATAAAGTTTTTTTTTTAACCGAACATTAAATTAAGATTAACTTTTCTTGTGAAGTAAAAATGAAATAATACACCTATACCTCGCTATACGGCCGCTCTTTATACGGCATTTCGCTATAACGCCTTAACTACTTAATTATGGGACTTTTCGGTTTTAATTATGGCACTTTTTCGGTTTACAGCCCACAATGTTTCGTTGTACGGCCACAACAGCGGAAAATGATGATGGCAGCATATTATAGCTTAGTGATTCTTCCTGTTAATGTTCGTCATCACGTTAAAACAGTTTTTAAACATTTTATTTTATGTTTTTTATTATATGTATTCATATGTGCATATGATTTCTTTTGTTTTTTGTTTATATGTTTATTTTTTTGAGTTTATGTTTATTATTCAATTGTTTTGTACTTTTATTTTTTATGTAAGCATTTTTATAGGAAATAAAAAGAATAAAATGCTTTATGAACTAAAAACTATATTATTTATAAAAAAATTGGAACAGATCCAATTAAATTTGTACGGGTTTGTATCAAAATAATTGATTCGTTGTACGGCTTTTCTCTTTACTGCCAACTTTTCCGGAACGTATCTAGGCCGTAAAGCGAGGCATGGGTTTATCAATAACTAGCATTATTGCCCGGCGTTGTCCGGGTAGATATATAGATATTAAATTTTTATGCATTCTATAAAAAAATACTGGGCTGTACCCCCCCCCCCCCCCCGCTCTTGATGTTCATCTGGCCAGACAGGATGCGCTTAGCGCGTTTCTACTGAAATGATATACAAACAATAAGAAAGAAAGAAACATTGAGGCTGTGAACTTTCTGATTATACGTTTGATTTTATCCTCCCCCCCCCCTTCGTCACCCCCAGACCAACTCTCAGAACAAACCTCTTTTCCAACGCGTATCGAATTTGAATGGTTGTGGGGGGTGTATCCACATTTAAGAAATGTGCTTAGGGGCACAAAAATCATTAAAAAATTAATTTAAAAAAACTAATTGAGCCCCAAATTTCGTTTCTGCCGCGTTAAGTTTCTCGGGTCCTAAACATGAATTGTGCCGAATTTGGTCCCGGTGGGTGAAACAGTCTATGATTCTATAGCGGACAAACAAACAGACGAGCTCTTTTATATATATAGAAGAATGTATGAAGAGTATCCATCAATCCCAAGGAGCCTTATACTCTACTTTGTCAACAATGGAACAGCTTCGATTGCGGTGTTTGCAGGTTCATATTGGGTAATGAAGTTATGAAATCGCCCAAATAAGTGTCAAAAGACCAGTCTCAGAAAAACTCCACAATGATGAATACTAATTTTGTTTGGACCTTGTAAAAGAGCTGCCTGCACATCCGGCGTTCGAAGCGTGGGTGTCGGGCCTGCCCAGTGACAGACTTTGGCTGTGGGCGAGTGACTCAAGCGCCGGTTTTGGAAACTGCTCTCGTTTTTGCTTGCCACCGGAAAATTTATGTACATGGGGGGGACGTCACAGCTTGGGTGGCTGGGAGAGTTGTTTCTTGCTACTATCTCGAAGAAAGAAGGGGATTATCTGAGAGCGACAGAGAGATGTTTTCAATGACCTCGCGGTTTCTTAGACAAATTATCATTTCGTGTCTGGGGCGGAGTTTTTGTGCATCTTCTGTAACCGCTCTTCAAGTAAGATGGAAGGAATGCATTCTCTCTTTCGTTTTCTTTTTATTAGGACTGGTCATAAACAGTTATATTAAACTGATTAAGGCAGTAGCAATTTTTTTTTTAACTTCATTTTTTTATTTTTCATCAGTTTCTATGGTTAAAATTTTTAGTTTACTTTTTTTTAGAAAATTTAGCTTTATACCGAATTTTAATAAACTGTTGAATTATATATAGCCTTAGTGTTTCAAATGCTAAGACTATAAGCAAAGTAATTATGTTTGGGTAATGCTTCATGAAAGAAATTTTTCAGTCAAGCTCGTATCTGAGATCAGATTTTTTTTATAAATCTTCTTTTATCTTTTTTTTCCACAGTAGCAACATAGTATTTTCCCAATGCAATGAATGAAAAATATATCGGGAAGATGCTACTGAAATCTTCAAACAGCTAGCTTAGTAACAGGAATTAGATTCAAACTAGATATTGAAATAATAATACTTCAAAATCCCTTCAAAGTGGTAATAACTCTGGTATAATTTCATTAGAAGAATGAAAGAGTTCTTTAACTACTCATAAATTGCATTAAAACTGATAGAAAAAGAAAAATATATATATAAAGCCATATGTTTAATTCCCAACGGATAGCCTGATATGTTTCATTCCCAACGGATTACGAAAAAATAAATTGTAATACCTATTTGTATGTTAGTACATTATGTACAAAAAATATCCTACAAAAATATTGATTGAAATTCTATACGCATAAAGATCCCCCAAGTGCAGAAAAGGAATTTTTGCTGTTTTCAATTATACGATAATTCAGAGTGAGTGGTTGTGAAGAGTCCATGCTGCAGTTCTTACTTTACTAACATCTAAGCAGTCTTCACTATAAGGATAAAAAGTAATCACTAGATATACGTAAATTTCGCCTAAAAAATATCGAAACTTCGCAACAAAAAAATTACATTTTATAAAATTTAGCATTTATTCAAAAAAAATTACAATTTTGCTTACTTGGATAGGTAAGTATGAAAATTCTTAGTAAAAAGCAAACATTGAAATAGTCTCCAAATTATGTTCCTTAAGTCTTTGCCTTCTGTCATTGGTTACTATGTTGTACATACTAAAATATCTCAGCATCTAGTCTGTTAACGGGACAATAGATGCTTTGTATAGCTGCCTTTGCAAATTTAAGGTAGCAACATTTCGTTGCAATTAAAATCTGCATAACATCAACAGGAGTCTCTTGGTTGCCTACTGTAAGTAGCTGAAATACCCTTGACTTTGATGCTCAAGAGTCGTTCTTAAATCTACTAAATTGTTCCACAAAACTTGATGGTTGATTTTTACAGTTAGATTTTTAGGTTCGACTCCGGTACGGACAAACTGCCAGGGTGAAATTTGGAGCAAATCCGAAGGAGAGTGAGATTTCTCAGTTAAAGACCGCGGATGGTCGTAGTCAAGCAATTATGTTAATAAATTATTACTATTATTACCTAATTTCGCTTAAAAAGCCTTTTATCACCGAGTTTTCGCCAAAAAGTAGTAAAGAAATAATTTTCACATTTATTCGCTCATATCGGCAAATTTCGCATTTATTCGCATCTGTTTTGTAAATACGAAAATTATGTATCCTTAGTAATCGCCCTTCCTGGCTCAACAGATGCCTCCCCTCCCTCAATCACTTAGAACCGATTAAAAAATTGCAGACTCCCTAGGAAATTAGACTTCAATGACTAATAAGTTTTATTCTAATACATGTACCGGGAGCTAATAAGTTGTATTCTGATACACGTAATCAGGAGTATATTGCTCCTGGTTTTTTAGTTTGCCATAAATTTTTAGTGCATAAACTACTTAGGTGTTCTGTACAACTTAGTTTTACCAACAAACCGGGACACTGCCAAGGAAGTTAGCCTTTTAAGTTTTAATATAACAAGATGGAGGATAGAAATTTTATGAAACACTGGTTACAGGTCAATGAAGTGTTTGGTACCAGAGCCATCGTCAGTGCTCCAAATCAGATTAGACCGGGTTATTAAACTTGAACAGAATGGAATATTACAGTGTTTTACAGGATGAAATACTGCTCGAATAAAGCAAAAAAGAAAGTGCAAGCGAGGAAGTTTTATTAAAACCTCATATTTTCAGCAATGGAAGTGTTATATAAATAATTGTTATTTCTCAGTTGCCTTTATTTATTTATTTATGGAAGATTACAGAATCTTCAATTTTATTTTAACGAAAATCTCGAGATGTTCATAGAAAATTTCTTTAATATTTTTTTAAGTCTTTGAAAGATATTATTACTCATTTGAAAGCATCATATAGAAATTGTGATACGTAAACATTTTCCTCGAACTTCAATTAATTTTAAAGACATGAAATTTCTATAGATAAAAGGCTCACTTTTCATCTATTTAGTACCAGAAACCTGCTAAGTGCTTGAAGTTAGAGTATCTGCGTAAAATGAGATTGACGACACACATTTCGATGACCTTCTGTCTTTGTTCTTTTTATTCGTGAAAAAAGAGAAGTGTTGGACTCTAGCCCTTCCGCATTGCTGTAACTTAGGACGGTTTAATTTTTATCTTTACAGTGATGGCCTCAAATTATGATTCACTTATGAAAAAAAAATTTTCTCTCTTAAATATGCAATAATCTGACTACAACAGACACGTGGTAATTTAGTTAAAGTTACTAAATGGCTATAGACAATTAGGTTTGTAAGTTAAAAAATATCGTACTTTGCTTAATAAAATGAAAGATATGTCGATCATTCGTACTAAATCAGGTTCACCTTATTTATAGATCTTAAATCAGCCAAAAATAACTGAAGAGGATTATCAATTTTAAAGAGGGGATTACAAATGTACTACCTCATAAATGGAAAGGGCTGGCAACAGGAAAACTAAAGGATACTATATAAACAATGGTCATTATGATAAATATATTAATTTAATAATATACAGAGGTATAAAAAGTCTGTCAAAGTTTTTTCAAAGTTTTATGTATAAAGAAATCTTGCAAATATTATAAGAATTAATTATTTTAATTAACTTATGGATGGGAAACATTTATAAATTAAGGATCGCTAACTTGCTAATTAGAAACTTTTTGTAAGAAACAAGAGTAGAAGCGTTAAAATAACAACTTTTTAATTTAATCTGAACTGTTTCAGGGAGTGAAGAACATAAGATGTTTTAAGAGAGGAAGGAATTCAACGCCCAATTCCCTTACAGTAACTATCTAGTAATGAAGTACTGTGGATTGAGGCTTCATATGAACTAAAAATAAGAGCATTATTTTTTAATTAAATATTGTGGTAAATTTGAAAAAGATGTTACATAAGAAAAAAAAATTTCAATTTTAATGAATGAAAAATTTACGTTCACCGCTGAAAGAGGGCGAAATCTAAAGTGAATATGCGTCACGCATATGTACATAAACATAGAACAAGGTCTCACATGAATTACTAGTTAAGCTGTTTGATAAATTTACATCAGAACTTGAGAAATATTACCAAATAAGAGTGTTGGAAACAGAATTACCCCGCCAAATACACTTTCTATTAATCACAAACACAACAAACAAAAAAAAGTAACACATCACAAAACAAGTAAAGTAACACATCGCAAAACTTGTTTCTTGATTACTAAAAATTAAATAATTGATTACTTTTCTCCGAGTCAATCATGCAGAGCAGGGTTTCACAAAGTGGGCGATATCGACCCCTAGGGGGCGCTGGAACGATCGACGAGGGGAGGGGGGACGTTAAATTTAAATTCACACTCAGCTACCAACAGTTTTGGCTGCAAAAACAGATGCTGATACTTTATCCTGGATTATAGACTACAGTAAAAAAAAATTTAACTGTACAGTAAAACCTTGTTTATCCGTATCTCCGGATAATCTATATCAGATTTGTAGACTTTTTATTTAATGTTCACATCAGATAATAATTTTTAACTATGATAGCAAGAACATAATTAGTAAGTCGCCCAGTGGCTAAGTGGATAAGGCATCAGCCTGCCGCGCCGGGGTTGTGGGTTCGATTCCCGCATAAGACTTGGCTGTATTCTGGGGAACCGGTCAGTCTTCCGCCTGCAATTGGAACCCCGTCTAGAAAGGGGAGCTGCAACCCATCGCCGGTGTCATCGTCTGTCAATAAAATTCTTCTGTGATTGTGTCATTTGTCTGTTTCTATGTCTTATATTCATATGTACACCGGACTGGGGTGTAATGTTGTCATCCCCCAGGGACATTAGCCACACACACACATAACTAGTAAAGTAAAATATTCGCTTTTTAGTTTGATTCAATGTAAAGTTCCTGCATAGATTGTACAATAAATTATGGTAATAAAATGATTGTTGAGTTTAAGAAAGCTTTACTAGACTTACCATTTCTTTGTTAAGAAATGATGTGAAAAGTTATTTTTATGTTTTTTAATGTCTTGTAAACAATACTATGTAATTTTGTTACAAGACAAAGTTTTTTATCGTAATAAACGGTAAGTCTGCTTAGTTAAGGATTTTGTTTTGCTGATTACCCATATTACCCTGATTATCCGTATTTTCGATTGTCCGGATTGCCTATGGTCCCAGTTAGTCCGGATAAACGAGGTTTTACTGTATTCCCTTTTTCCTATTTAGTGGCACATGGGTTCAGTGTAGTTTAATTTTGCTTACTAAAAACAGAAACCGACTATAAATAGCTAATCGCAAGAATTCTGCTGACAAAAATAGAGCCGAACATTATTAAGTCCAAAAGATAATCCGTCCTTCCCGAAGGTATACGGATGATTTTGAAAGACGACAAATCTCGCAATGACAATCAGTTTGACTAGGACCATACAATACAAAATAAATGCATGCGTTCCATACAATACAAAATAAATTCATGCTATAGTAAATAATTATATAAACCAATACAACACCTACACTATACATATACTATACAAACACACTACAATATATTAACCAATATACTTTACTCATGTCACGATACGATATGCTACGATCAATAACGTATCAATACATATTTATTTCAATTTAAAAAGTCCGAACATTAATAAATTGATAGCAGCGTACCAAGTTCCACTTTTACATTAGGATTAATTTTGATGTTATTTGTATTTTTTACTTTAATATTATCCTTTGTTATCTTCATTTTCTATGTATAATGTGAATAATTTCTATGTATAACCATATAATGTTACTATGGTTGGTTTTAACAAATAATTTTATAATTTCAAGCTTCAAGGTGTCTTAATTACAATGTCTAGGTAGAAATATAAATACATAAAAGGTCGCAAATGTGTCATTGCTTGTCTGCTATAGAAGGAAAATTTTCAAGGAGACACAGAGTAATTTTTTTTTCTGAAAAGGGGGAGGGGGGGTAGGCCATATAAGTTTCTGAATCCCTGATGTAGAGCTTTAAAAAAAAGTTACAACCACATAAAAAAATTTTTGAATTAAAAATAGGGTTAAATAGGGGAATTCCAGAATTTAAAAGAATGCTCTTAACTAAGATATCTTTATTTTCCGTATTGTTGAAATATTTCCATTTTTTTCCTAGGTTAGGTAGAGAGATATAACAATCATAGTTTTGAATCCCATCGTGGCGTTTCAGCTGATCATATTCCAAAAAGAAAAAATGATATTGGCTTTTATATTGAATGTTTTATAAAATATCGCTTTGATTAGGGCATTAAAAACTGATATCCTGCACTGACAAATAAACATTTAACGTTTATTTAAACATTCCTAGATCATCCTATGAATGGCAAGAAACCTGCCAACAGGCACAGGGTTAAAGAACGGAATTAATTCACGAACACGGCAGCTTACTCAGGCTCAGAAGACAACCACTCTGCTACATTTTGGCTCAGCCTCAGCCCTTTTTTGCCCTCATTAAACAAGAATAACACGGATACTTAGTTCACACTTAAGCAGTTGCCATTGTAAACATTTCGCCGGTAAATAAGGAGCATCATTTGCAAGAATTCGTTAAGTTTAGTTTTAAAAATGTATCGACAATAATACGGTACAATCGAGATTTTTATATTTCATTTATTTCTTATTTTTACAATTTTTGCTTGAACGTTCAGTATGATAAATATCCTATAAAAAGTATACGTATCTTTCAGGAGTATTATAAATATTACTTTGCATGTCATGGCTTTCTCGACAGAAAGAAATTAAGTTATTAATCTTTAAAATGTTTTTACAGAATATTTATTTTTTTTTAGCTATTTGTTTGATAATTAATTATTTTTTTTCTACCTTCTGCAACATGATTATTTGCAAACCAGCTGATCTCTTTAGACTTGGTATTCCTTATTGGTATTCACATTTTGAATAACACATGTAGAACAAGTGTTTGAATTTACAACATTCTCACATATTAGCAAAACCTGCGTTGTTGAAAACCCGTTCCGGATTTAAAGTAATCATTTTCTTCATTTAACCAGGATCTAATCAATTACACTTTTATGTTGCTGAAATTTACTTATTTAAACACGTATGTATGGGGCAATCGGCAAGGGATCCTCCCAAAATAATTTATATACACTCTGTCACAAAAAATATATGCAACCAGAAGAAATCGAGCTACTATCACGAAACTTGGCAGGAATGTAGTCTGGTAAGAGATATGCAAATGATTAAAATTTCGACTCTAATGAGACAAGGGTAAGCGCGCTATGCGCATATGAGATGCGCAGCTGGGAGAGTTTAAAAGCATGATTGCTCATGCCATAGGGTTATTCAAACAAATCTTTCCACTTGGATGGATGGTATTGTGACTAGAGATGCCTCTGAGACGTAACCGGTGACAGTACGAAAAATTGTCGGACTTTGAGAGAGGACGTATAGTAAGCCTCAGAGAAGCAGGTTGGTCGAACAGGCGTATCGGCCGCCACCTCTGTCAGAGCGATATGGTAGTTGCTGGGTGTTAGCAATAATGGATCACGGAAGGGATAGTCTACGGTCGCGGAGGGTCAGGGCGTCCCAGGAACACAAATGCGTGCGAGGATCGCGCAATCATAAGAGCGGTCACGTCCGCACCAACAACGTCGCTAGAATCGGTTCGACGCCATTTACCACCTTCCAGACATCCGGTGGTATCACGGGAAACCAACCGGAGACGACTGGTCGACGCAGGTATAAGGAGCTCACATCATAGGAAGTGTCGATTGGATTTTTGCTGACCTCGGGCAAGCTAGAGTGTGTCCGACTGGAGGCGTGTGATCTTCAGAGATGAATCCAGATTCAGTCTCAATGCTGATGACCAGCGCATACGCGTGTGGAGGCGGCCAGGCCACCGGTCCGATCCGGCATTTGTTGTCGTGAGGCATACGGCGATTACACAAGGTGTGACAGTGTGGGGAGGGATTTGTTGGGACACACGATGACCTCTAGTCGTCCTTCAACGCACTTTGACGGCACGCAGTTACGTGGACGAGATTTTAACGCCAGTTGTACTGCCTATGCTATCAAGTCGCCCAGGTGCCATTCATCAGCAAGACAACGCTCGTCCACATACTGCGCGACTCTCCCAACAATGTCTTCAAGGATATGACGTACTCCCATGGCCTGCCAGGTCACCAGACCTCTTGCCAATAGAGCACGTCTGGGACGGGCTTGGAAGGCAACTGCAGCCGTCCTGGAATACTGGTAAATTAACTGCCAAGCTGCAAATACACTGCTGGCCACCCAAATTGCAACACCAAGAAAGACAAGAGATATCACAACAAAATTTATTTTGTAGATAACATGTTGACCAAGTATCAAATGATTAAATTTATAGACTTCTGTGAAGTGTGGTTCCTGCCAAAATCAGTAGCCAGAGTAGCCGTCATTGTTGGAGATCACCGCTGCCACACGCCTCGGAATTGATTCAAAGAGACTTTGGATGAGTTCTTGGGGTACAGCAGACCAAGCAGCTTCCACACGTTGCCAAATTTGATCTGCTGTGGCAGCTGGGGATGGAATCTGGGTCAATCGTAGAGCAACCATGGACCACATGTTTTCTATCGGCGAAAGATCCGGAGAGCGAGGCGGCCAGGGAAGCAATTCAATCTGACGATTGACGAAGAACCGTTGGACAATGCGTGCCACGTGTGGTCGCGCATTATCCTGTTGAAATATGGCTGTGGGCAAGCCCTGAAGGTAAGGAAGGACAACTAGCTCCAACACCTCGGAGATGTAGCGCTGGCTGTTTAAAGTTCCGGCAATGCGTACTAGAGGTGTGCGAGAGTGATATCCAATACCGCCCCATACCATAATACCCGGTGCAGGACCAGTGTGGCGGTGCATAACGCAGCTGTTCAGCATCCTCTCTTCACGGTGTCTCCAGACTCGAATGCCACCATCGTGGTGTTGCAGACAGAAGCGTGACTCGTCAGTAAAGACAATTTCATTCCATTCTGCCGTCCACATCCTTCTGTCATCGCACCATTGACGGCGGAGACGTCTGTGGTTCTGCGTCAAGGGTAGACAAAGCAATGGACGTCTTGCGGACAGACCACTCTGCTGTAAACGGCGTCGAATGCTACGCGCAGACACTGGATGTGCTGTGCTATGGTTCGTGATGTGACTGAGCGATCCGTCACTGCCATGCGCACAATTTGCCTGTCATCACGTGAAGTGGTGCGCTGAGGTGGATGCGATCGAACACGCCGGTCCGTCGTACCCTCCTGCATCCAACGATCACATATCCGCATTACAGTTGTTTGGTTTCGTCCAACACGACTACCGATTTCCCTGAAAGATAATCCACAATCTCGGTAGGCCACTATCCTTCCTCTGTCTAACTCGGATACTTGATCAAAAGATGATGGCTGCTTTCGACGAGGCATAATTGATCGTTTTTTTGAAAAAACAAGAAAAACACAATTGCCGAACTTGAAATCGTCGAAATCTCCAAGCCTTAAATAGCGCTTTGAAGTGGCGCCACAGGCGCGCGTGATGTGCGTCTGCGCTGAAATTCTAATCATTTGTATATATCACCTCCGCTAATGCATGTTGTAAATTTCATGTTATTTGTATGTTTCCTTCAGGGTGTTGCATTTACAGTGGCCAGCAGTGTATTATGGCATGATCTTCCGCAGGAGGTCATAGGTGACATCATTGATGCGATGTCACGCCGTGTTTCGGCTTATATAGCTGCCAGAGCTGGATTTACTACTTACTGATTTGTAACCTTTTTCATGCCATATCTTCTTAATAAAACGGTCTGTTCTTCTGAATTTGTAATCATTTGCTTATCTCCTCATACACTACATACATGTTAAGTTTCGTGATAGTAGCTCGTTTCCTTCTGGGTGCATATATTTTTTTTGTGACAGAGTGAAAGTATCGAATTTTAGCATAAAGGAACGTTTATGAATTTGTTACAGAATAATGTATTAACATAAAAATTCATGGATGATTAAATATTATTGTAAATGTAGCCATAATTGTAGCATAAAATAGGGGCATAAGTTTTAGCGTAAGATATCGTTGCTCATATACTTTTTCATTGTCCTATAATTAAAAAATTTTAAATTTTAAATTTTGTCCTTGTATCAGATTTTACTTTTATTGTTTAGTTTTACCTAAACTATTACGATTATTATTAAAAAACTGCATACGAAAACGGCTGTTGAGAAAAATAAGGAATTAGAAGATGGAAATACTCGAGCTTGGACAAATCTCAAATTTGAATTTTACAAATAACTTTTATTTCTAAGCTGAAACAATGCCCGACAAAGGAAGTTTAAAAAAATTAAACGAGATTCATAAAAAAATATAATGAACACTAAATGTCTTAAAAGAATAAAGTTTATAGAAGCTTAATCGAGTAGTACGACTCTACTAGTATTCTGACAATTTAATCATTTATTCTTATATTATAGTTGTAGAGAAAGACGTATAGATAATAGCATAACTTGAACTCTGTTATTACACCATTTTCATCTCATCGTTGCATTTTTCATCCTCAAATTCTCCCGTAATGAACCGAGAAGGTTTTGATCTCGAAATGAATTTTATATGTTGCATTTAAAAGAGGAGTAAGTACGATCATTGTTCGGTTTGCAAAGCGGTACATTATTTTTTTTCCACGCCTTTGTTAAATTTAATTCTCAAATAATATATTTTCTTTCTATACACTTTTTACACTACAGGTTTAAATAAAAATATAAGACACATCATTGACCCTATTATAGTGGTTAGCTTTCAACTTTATTCGTGACTTGCTTTAACTAGTGACCAATAATTTTGAAAAGAGGCCTTGGATTACCACAAGAAGTTAATCACGTTTTCTTCATTTAATAGGTTATCTCAGTAATCATGAAAACGTGAACTATCATAAAAATGTTCAGATGGTTGGAGGAAATTTTAAAATAAAAAGATGAATCAAAATTTGATTAAACGTTCCCATTTTATGATGGCCTTAATTTTTTAAAACTGTGGGACGTCGCTCTTGGATTTTAACAATTTTTACTCTACATAAGTACTAGAACAATAAAAAATTAACTTCGTGTCTTTTCATCTACACTTGAATAATCCTTTACAGGCTATTTAGAAACTCTAGAAATTACTAAAGCGATGATTGATGAATAATGAGTATGCCAACCATTCTGTCATACGTTCTTATCATAATTGTCATAAAAACAGCCAGCCAGCTGGTTGTGTGAAATTTAAAGAAATAAAACTTGAAAAGCAACAATACACGTTCTCATTCAGTTACTTCTCTCTCAAATTTTTTTTTAAATTCAGGGTCCTCGCTTTTATTTAAACATGCTTTGCTATACATGAGACTCAAAGTTTAACACAATAAGACTTCAGCATCGTATCATCTGCAGTGGCATTAACCTTCATATTACAAATTAGAGATGCGACGACTGATGAATACAGAGCGCTTCAAACATTTTGTCACCCAATTTTTTTTTTTTTTCATAAATGACATAAAAAGTCCAGATAGGTTGCATGAAACTTAAAAAAAAACCTGGTGAGAAGTTAAGAGTAATATATGTTGTCTCTGTGTATGTTTTTTTTTTTTAAATGGCTTAAATATAATGAAGAGTTTAACATAAGAGTTATTTTTTTTCTCTACATGCATTCGACCAAAGAGCTCCAATGCAAGTCATTTTTATGTTGGAAATTTTGTTAAGGAAATTTGTTATTATTGCGTTCAGAACATGGAGGAATTTTAATTATTAATTATTACATTAGCGTAAAATAGCGTAAAGCATAAAATATGGATAAAAGTATTTTTATGTGACCTTATACAGAAACGTTACTGAGTTTAGACTTAAAATAATCAAAATGAGATTAAATTCAAGATATTTTTCAAATTATTAGTCACTAATTAATGACAATCGTACGTAGAATTGAAGATAAGCATTAAAACATAAGCCTTCATAAATTTTAAGAAGTCATTTTAAATTACCGTAGTACCAAAAGTGTAGCGATTTGAAAAAATAATCACTTGAGCTTCAAATTAAATAATATGAAAGCAGTTTTAATTGACATCTCTTATAAAGCTGAAAGGACTCGTATCTATGCTTTTTTCAAGTATATAGGGAAAAAATTCTCTCAGGGTTGAAATATTTTTTGCACATTAACAAGAGAATTTTAGAATGAAATTTAGAAAATACTAGTAAGAGGAATCTGAAATAACAGGGCACCGTTTATATCCAATTGAAACTATACTGGGTACACTTAAATGTTTAACAGCAAAAAGTACCAAAAACAATTATATCAAATAGACTTAAAAATGTATTATAAAAGATGGTGTTGATGTAAGGCTGTCATTTTTTTCTCTCCGGCCGTATTAGATGTGACGAACGTGGATTATATAATATATTGAGTTCAAGACATATCGTTTACAAAACCTAGAACTTTGTCATATTAACTCTCTTTTTCATTTGTAGAGAAATTGAGGACTGCATATACGATTAAGCGTAAAAAAAAATTATTTTTCGCAGCTGAAAATATTTTTTCATGAGGGGGTTTTCAAAAAACAATGCCTGGAAAGTAAACTACAGGAAAGGTTACTCCCGAAATCCTTCCTCGACGTTTGCCAAAGTTTTCAAATAAGTCACAAACTGAGCAGTCTTTTAATATATAATGTCAAGTAGCAACAACCTGTCAGACCATAATTAGATTGTTTCCATGATACATTATTGCCACTCTATGAATAAATTGCCTTTTAAATCCCCAGGAATGTTATATCTTACTTAAATTTTCTTCATCATATCAAATGATAACAAACATAAAATATCATTCATGACTACCTTTCACGATGAAAATTCCCGATGTCCAATAAATGTAAAAGACAGACTACACCTAAAATAATGACATTTTACAGCTTTTTTTGAGTGGGGAGCTATTTAAAACAAGGATTAAAAAGGATTTATAATTTTGCATGAGGTAGGAAGTTTCTAGTCGTTAAAACATAACAAGAGACAGCAACTAGGTAAAAGAAGCGATAGGTGTAACAAATAATGAGAACCGATTTCCCTGTCTTTTCAAAGTTTACTTCCATCACTTCTATTTTGAATTTCATTTAGCTGAAACATAAAAACATCTGTTTAGTCATCCATCAACACAGTGCAAGCTCATTATGCCGTCTGCGCTTAAAAAATAATAAAATCGCCTTCTCCCACACAGTATGGTAATATTAGGAATCGAAAGCATTCGCCTGTCCACTTATGGTATTCGCAGCGTTGGGAAAATCTGATCTCTATCGAATCAGGCACGAGAGGATAAATGCTTCAGACAGCGTACACCTGCTTGTGAAATTTTATTACGATCTCTCCACGTTAAAGCATTGTCAATAAATTATAATATGGATCGAAAAAGAAAAAAAAACCTGATACACTTGTCGTTCGTTATACGAAAGATAATGCTATATTTCTGTCAATTGAAGCATTTTACGTAAAAGAGCATATTTGGGGTAGAAAACATTCGATTTCATCACATCCATTTGTTACTGAAATCGAAATTATAGTTTAGGGGTGACAATATAAAAATATGCAAAATTTTATTTTGAGTGAAGCACTCAACTAAAAAACTAATTAATATATATATATATATATATATATATATATATTATATATATATAAATATATATATATATATATATATATATAAATATATATATATATATATATATATATATATATATATATATATATATATATATATATATATATATATATATATATATATATATATTCATATATATATATATATATATATATATATATATATATATATATATATATATATATATATATATATATAACGGACGTGAAATAAGGGAGGATAAGGGTAATAAAATAAGGGACGTAATGAAAATGTGTCGTGAGTAAAAGGTATTCCTATTGTCTGATGGGTAATTTTATTTTAATATTTACAAATTCTATCATAATGTACGGATAAAGAAAATAATACATTTTGTTTGAAAATTTTTTTGCAGTGTTCTGCAGATTTTGCTGTATTTTACTCTTAGCTAATATCAAAAAATAATTCCTTATAAAAAGTATTTAATTTTCTTTAAAATTTCATTTCCATAGAATGAAAATAGCGCAGTTTTCTTTCTCTTGATAAATTTCATGCATTGAATGTTTTAGAAATTATATCAAACTTTTAAATTTCATATTCAACTTATCTGTTAAATTTTAACAGCAATTTGCCATCTGATGTTAAGAAGTTTCTTAAAAAAAATACCAGTCAGAAATAAATTTTATTTAAATACTTCATAAATGTGGCTGTACAGTTTTTAGTGTTTAGATGTTGAAATATTTAAATACAATTCCTTTTTTAAGAAATATATGTATTAATAAATTTCTAACGTTCACGAAAGTTTCATTAAAATAAATTTATTTATTCCACATTATTGCTGTGGTCTATTTTCATCTATAATCCAATTTAAATGAACTGAATATTAATGTAAGACTAATAAATTATTTTGCCTTTCAATCAAATTTTAAACTTTTTCAAAATTTAATATAATGTATTCATTACTAGTATATAATGACGGCATATCTCACAACGCTCTTGTTGTTACTTTTCCTTTCTTTAAAAATGAAGTATACAGTTGGAGCAAGAACCATTTATAATCCCTGCTCGATATTTTTTTATATGAAGTACCATACCATGTCGTTCAGTACTCTTACAACTGTAATATCACAACATCTAAAAATTTACAGAAAATTATAAAAAAAAAACTAAAATGCATGAAAACAAGTATTACAATAACACGTTTTAAGCAAAGTCTCCATAAATTTCAATTCTCTCTAAACTTATCTCTTTGACGCTTTTTAACAAAACAAGTGTCAAATATTTTATTTCCTAGAGAAAAAAGACACGGCTGATGAATTTGGACTGAAATAAACATTTATTTTCCATAAAAAGCTCTTACCTTTGAGTGCATGATAGATATAACAAAATGATATTTCTATGGAATTTTTACAAAAAGTTATTAGCTTTTAAACTTAAAAGTTAAAAGATGAACGGTTCATAAATTCTTGAAAAGATTCATTAATTCGCTTCTGTGTTTTTGAAGCTTTTTTCTGTAAACAGGTATGCACAGAAAGTAAAAATGCTTTTTTTTTCTCCGTTGTTTGATTTTTTCTTAAATTGAATGTGCGTATTTGTGTGTGTGTGTTTGTTTGTTTGTGTTTATTTGTATTCTTTGAATGTACAGTACTGGTATTCTTGCTTTTTCCTTTGCTATGCAACAATAATAAAGGAATTCAAGTAAATAAAATTAGCATAACAAATTAATTAAGTTGCTGGAAGGAATCAATTTAGTCATACATTCGGCACTGAGTTTAATTTAATTTCCTAAGCAAGTACAGTTTCATGAAAGATTTCCGGTGTATTCAGTTTGTTTACACTGTGTTTTGAACAAAGGGTTCTCTCCAAGAAACATTTTTATACACATTGCACTGTAAGTAACAGTCAGTTAATTGAAATTTTTCTAAGTGCTTAAAAATAGGGAAAGGTAATATTAATTTAGCAGTGATCCGATAGCAATGAATAGAAAAATTTTGATAAGACGTTTTTTGCTACGCTCAACCAAAGTATAAACCATGTGTTTTACAGATGATCACAGTTTTCAGCTCGTTTAAAAAAAGCAAAAATTCAGAGGGTAGGCACGAAGTTTCAACCCAAAATGAGGCGAAAGATCTTTTCGTGAGACATTCTATTTTTAGTCCTGGGTATGTGGCGGTTGAACGAAATAAATAAACTAAAATAAGATTCAGATTCAAATAACTCTAATAAGAGAATAAATTTTTTTCCTGTTGGAAATCAGGAATTGCTCATTTGTTGAAACATTTTGTTAAAGTTCATTAACATTGTATCTTTCATCTAACGTTGTAGATTTACTTACACCTATTTTATGAATGAATATTGATAAACTCGGGCGGATTATCATAATTTAGTTTAACATATACATATATATATATATATATATATATATATTTATTTACAAATATACCCTTATTCCACCCTTACTGATAAGGCACCGCTTATATTCCTATTAATTTAAAAAAATTATAATTCTATTAAATAAAAGGTCATTATTATTTATGACGTCATAGATAATTATATAGACAGGTGTAACTGAATAATATGAAATCAACGAATCATCTTTAATTGATTAAATAGAGTTTAAAACTGCTTGTACTTACTGCTTTGACTATTTCTATAATACATAATATACAAGTTATCCAAAGTAGAATCCTGGAAAGAAACAATCGAGTTAATGTATAATTTATCTCAATTAAATATTTAATTAATTAATGAATATACAACTTCCTATAAAAAATATACAACAAAATAAAACGCTTACCTCAAAAATAAAACATTTTTTATTATTCAATTATGCGCTTTCAAAAACCATGAGACAGTGACTCAATTTGCAAAGTTAGTGTCCAAGTGTTAAAAATTTACTCCGAAATCACAAAATAAAGGTAACTAGAAATAAAAACTATTCGTTAAAAGATTTTCCTATACCCAAAACCCTATTCTAGATATTTCAATATTCTCAGAAAGGTTTTCAATGATCAGAGTTTCTTAACTTGTGATCTGGTACATCCATTTGAACCGATGCGGTGATTTCTTTGGATCGAAAGATTGATTTTTGGTAATACAGCCGAACCCTGTTATAACGAACTTCAAGGGACCAAAGGTTTTGTTCACTTTATCCGGTGGTTCACTTTATCCGAACCGTTAAGAAAAATGCTAGAGTTCACAAAATGTACAACTCATTAGTTGCAATGTATATTCAATAATGATGTATTAAAAAATGATAAATCTATGAAAAATGATCATTAATGAATTAAATCGACTAAAATCGATTACATTAAACTGACACAATACTAATTAAATTACGTACAATAGGAAAACGGGGGGACCAAATTTTTCGTTCGTTATATCCGTGAGTTCGTTATATAACGGGTTCGCTAAAACGGGGTTCGACTGTAAAGGAAATAGACAAATGTTCTGCACTCTTAACGTGATTAATGAGATATTAACAAATAAATCACCTTTCTTGGAACGATAAGATATTTTCATACACGTATACAAGAAATATCGGGTAATTTTCTTTTTTCGATGGATAGAAATTCCCACAACGTACGAAATTATTCTCGATTCGAAGCGATTACTTTTTTCCGCATTTCGCGCCAAGGAGATTGACTATTCCCGTCCTCCTTTTTATAAAATACCTCAATCCTTTGGAAATATGTTAAACCAGTACTTCTCTTAAGATCGCTATAGTTAGTAATTCCTAAAAGTGTGTCCTAAAGGATTGCACAGAATTTCAAACGTAGTCCTTAGGAAAATTTTGCTATTTCACGAACGTTATAGAAAGCTTAAGAGTCATTAATATAAATGCTCATAAAACCATTTATATCTCTGAAGCAAAATGAGTTCTAAGTTTTATTATTAAAGTCTCCATATTTGAGATTTTTTATTTAGGCATAAGAACCAATCATAGAAATATAGTTGAGGGGTGAAGGGTTTACTATTTCATTCTTTCAAAGGGTGTTTTGGAAGGTTAAAATGGATTACTTGGCCCAAAAAAGGTAAAGAACTATTTAAAATAACTCCAGAATGTGTCATACTGAGAAACGCCTAGGAACAAATTGTAAGAATCGTTCATAGATTTTTATCATCTGAGGACAAATAGAGTGTAACAATATTCTCCATTGAATATTAAAGATAAGATTTTTTAAGGGATTGTTTATCATCTATGTATATAAAACAGTTCCGTGACTGACTGACTGACTGACTGATTGACAGATAACGCACAGACCAAACCGCTAGACCTAAACGGTTGAAATTTTTCATGGCGATTCTTCTTATAGTGTAGGGGTGCACTAAGAAAGATTTTTGAAAAATTCTTCTTAAATTTTTTTTAATTAAATTTTTAAGCTGTTTTTGTAACTTTTTTTAAGTTTGCGTTTAAAATAATAATCTGAGGGTTATAAAATTTATATCACGAGAAAGATCATATTAATTCCTTTAAAATGAAATCTTTTTGGAATCTTTACCTCCATTTTCTGATTTTTGGTGAAATTTTAAAGATTAATTTTTAGAGTTTAATTTATTAAATGATGATCACGTGGTTTCTTTTCTTTTTGTGATACTTTAAATTAATTTTGCGTCACATGCATAACAATTAAATAGACAAAAAAAATATTAAATACGGTAAAAGATAAAATTTAACCACTAGACTAATTGAAATAAAAGTTTTTTAAGAATTTAATTCAAATTAGTATGTTTTATGGATATTAACATACAAATTAATTGCATAAATTGACCATTGTATTTAATTTGAATATTTTTCTTCTAGATTATTTTGTCTATAAAAATAGCCATTACGATATATATATATATATATATATATATATATATATATATATATATATATATATATATATATATATATATATATATATATATATATATATATATTGGCATTAATTGCATACATTGACCGTTGATTTTAATTTGAATATACTCCGTAGCGAAGCACGGGTATTCAGCTATTATTTTTATAAAAGTAAAATATTAATTGCACTTATGAAGCTTGTGAATAAAATAAATATTAAGTATATAATAAAAATTAAAAACACAATACTGAAGTTATTCTTTTTAATTTAATAATCGTGGGAGTGTTGATAAATTAAGAAAATGCTAAATAATATTTGAATAAAATAATCCAAAATTTAAAATTTATTTACAATCATGGAGAACTTGTGCCTATTGTATAATGTTTGAAAAAGGTAAATTAAATTTGAACCGACGTGTTTAACTTTTATGTTTGTAGCTGGTATCAAAGTTATAGAGATAAAATAACGTTTCGTCTATTTTAATTTATTTTTTGATCTCATTAATAAAAGATGAACTAATGAATAATAAATATTTAATATAATATAACACGTACTTTATATAACTAGACGCTGCGCGACCAGCATGATCGCTTTTAGTTTTACGTTTTCTTTTGCAAAATAACTCAACTGAAAGTAACATATGTAAGGAATGTTACCATTACCTGTTATCATATATATACGTTGTTAAGGGGTAGTGAACCCCTTAGTCGGTAGTCAGCCAAAAAATTTATAATCATTGCTAAATTCACTATAAGGCTGATTCTAAAACATCGTGATCAAAAAATGTGAATTTCCGTTACTTCAGAACAGAGTTAAAGATAAGACTGAGAAACCCAACACCAACGATTTTAAAAATGACATCATCCCTCTCTGTATGTACTATTTTTAAAAATTAAGATATCTACACTTTATCATTACATCAAATAAGAAATTGTTGGGGAAAATTTTGTCATTTAAAAAATGGAGTAAAAATTCAGCAAGTACTAAAATAGAGTGTGGATTTCACCACTCTCTGTATGTACTATTGTTCACAATTTAGATATCTCTACTTAATCATATGAAATAATAAATTGTTGGAAAATATCTTCACTTTTAATTTCGGACGACCGCTAATGTTTACATCCGGTAGTTGCAGCCGTTGCCATTCGGAGTGTAGAAATATCGTCGATTTTTGTGCCGCATACCTACGCGTTTTATATATATAGATAGCTAATTTCTAACAGGAATGCAATTAACGAAATTTAAATTATTTTTTTCTTAACTATATGTTCTTGTTATCCATTTGACAGATTTCAGTTCCTGTCTTCTTCAAGTTCGCCAAATTTACGGATGAAACAAATAATATAACAATGCCTTGGCGACGTTTAATGGGAAGGAAAAATGATATATTTGACCAATAAGACTCTTGTGCCTATTTAAAATCTAGAACAGTGTTTTTTAGCACTAAAGGGAAAATGTTATCACTTTGTAGATTTGAGTTTCTGCCTTTTTCAGTTTCGCCAAAATTTCCAATAAAACAAGTAATTTAGTAAACCCCTTGGCAACGTTTAACCGAGGGGGCAAAAATGGTTAATTTAATTTAGTCAATAAGACCCTGGTGTATTTAAAATCCGAAACCGAATTGTTGTTGTTGTTTTTGAAGTAAGTTTGTTTTTCCATTAAACTTGATTTTGTTTCTTTGTAATATTAAAATCAGAAAATAATTCCCACATGGATTCTACGGAAAAACTTGAATATCCCTTGAACTCGTATTCCGAACTTGTTCATAAGTGCTATAATATTTTTGGCAGTTCACTGCGATGCACTCAATAGACACGAGACAAAAGTGATTTAAGAAGCATATATTTGAACAGTAAAAATTGTTTCTATTAAACAGCATTTTTTTTTAGTAAAAAAGATAAGATATGACTGAAAAAAGCATTTGAAAATTCTGGTTAGAATCCCTTTATGAAAAAAGTTTAATTCAGTCTTTAGCATCCCCGTATTATTCCAGTTAACAAAACTAATATACCCTGTAATATCATGTAATTTTGCCTTTCAGAGAAACATAAGACATGACTGAAAAAATAGTATTTCGAAATTTAATAGTCGTGGGAGTAGAGTCTTGAAAAGTTAAGAAAGTACTAAATAATATTTAAATAAAATAATCCAAAATTTAAAATGTATTTACAATTATAGAGAATTTATGTATATTGCATGATACATGCATAAAGTAAATTAATTTTTAACAAACCAGTTTAACTTTTATGTCAGTAGATGGCATCACAATTATAGAGAGAAAATAACGTTAAGGGTTTAAAAAATAAATCTTTTTAATGTCTTTTCAGATGATATATAAGAGGCTGTTTCTATTTTATTTCACATATTTATTAAATATTCTAATATTGGTTTCCTCGAGTTCATCTGAAGCAGCATGAAGATAATGTATTTGAAATTCAGCACGAAAGCAAAGTAATCTAATATAAAGCCAATGCCATGCTCAGCTCGAATGAAAATAAAATAAATAGAGTCGCAGATGAAAATCACTAACAAACTACTCTGCGTATTTCATCACAAAGTATCGTAAAATCTTTTTAACTCTTCATCATATCCAAGTAACAGAATACGTTTTGAGAAAAACAACCAGTGGAAAATAAGGCTATGACATATACAGGGAAATTCCCTTCACCAAATTTATTCAGATAAAATGCATAATTCAGGCACAAGCCTGTTCCTTTGTTTAATAATTCATTGACAACATTTTAATTCCTGTGTAAACACTGATTAAGCACTTAAGTCTTTGATGTTTGACTTTCTAAAATGTCAAATGTCACTAAGATGAAAATCATTAAAGTTATACCAGACATAGAACTTCATTGTTCATATAACACTACGGCAAGATTTTGTTTCATATGCTGTGACGTTTCGTATTCACGTGGGTTTTATTTTCAGCATATATTCTTCCCCAATAAACTTTTGTTTTGCTATATTTTTTTCTACTTCACTGTGAACGGCTTTATACTAACTGACTATGCGTAGACTTTATAAATATATGTTTTAACTTAAAGCATTTATCTAATATATGAACATTCGATAGCGATATATACTGTTTTCTGATGTGCATTCCTGTAATGTAGGTTAAAAGTTCCATTCATTCGAAAATTTGTTAATTATTTTATTTATAGGGTTTTTAGTTAGTTTTGTTTTTAGTTTTTTACTTATATTTGAGTAAGCAATAAAAACTATCAATCAGAAGACTGAAAACTTAAGCATAAAAAAAACGAAAAGTTATGTGTAGCAATATCATTTTGAATCATTGTATTTTCCGTGAAAAGTTGATAATTTTCAAAACTGCGTGTGGGTCTGTTTCATGGGTTTAAGTTATATTGAAAAATATTAATGATTACTTTTCGATATGATACAAATATTTCTATTTACTTTGCTAAAATCACATTTCAGATATTAGAATTTATAGTTAATTGTAATTATGCAATATTAATAATATTTTACGTGAGGTAGTAATGCAGTGATTAATCAGTAAAAAATTGTTTTAGTGTATTCATAGACCCATTATAGAAATACTATTATGTTTAATTTATAGATCCTCTCTGTTATAAAATTATGCAAAACAGTATACTTGGTTCCCCTGCAGACCAAGGGAAGTTTTCCCAGAAATGACTAAGGATTTTTTTTCACTTATCTAATCTTAATATCACTAAATATTCTTGCCACTATATATATTCCTGCATATATAGTAAATATTCTTATCTTATATATTCCTTTATAACTTATATAGTTTTAAAAATAAGTTCTCGGCATATGAAAATATCTGAAATGCAATTTTAATTTAAGTATTTCAAAATTTTAATAAATATTTGACTTCAATAAAGTATTGGTAAAGATAAAATTTTGTGCCTTCCAGGTGGGTACTATTGATAATATTTAACATTAATATACTTAACAAATTTGATAAACTTTGATACACGTAAAAAGATCATACAGCAGTTATGATATATGTGTTATTTTTAGGAAATTAGCAAAAAGGAATTATTACCGAGTAAATTCCAAAAGAGCATTTTTTTTTCAAAGAGCATTTTTCTTTTGATGGGGGTAAGAAATTTCTGATATCAAAAGTATTTTAATGCAATGAGTTCAATAATATGCTTAAGAAAAATATAATTGGAAGAAATTGAATATGTATCATTCATATAATCTTCCATTTTTGAAAATTTAAGTTATCCATATTATTCTTCCTTAAAATAAATAAATAAATAAATAAATAAGAGTTAGTATAAAAATAATAGTTGATTTTCACCTCAACAAATACTCTGTTTAATGTAATTTACTAAATTAAGTAAGAATAATAATATTAAACATTTTAAAGAGGAGAAAGTAAAAGACTGATAATTTGTATTCATGTACTCTCAAAATATGAAAGTTAATATATAATTTTAAAAATCCCTCAATCAAAATCCATTGCAATGACCCATTTGTTCGCGATCTATACCATCTAGTATAATACGATGCTTTTAAATCAATAATTTTTATTTGATGATTTTGATTTGTCTCTGTTTAGCAACAGAGAATTTTCGAGGAATTTTAAAAAGCTTTTGATGGCTTGGTGGCCCGGTTGGAAAAGGTGTCGAGCCAGTGATCTGAGGGTTGCGGGTTCGAGGACGGTTGCTGACAAAATCAACCGCACGTAAAATAAGGCGTAAAAGTGACCAGCAAAGCAGCAGTGTCATATGACGGTAAGGATAATGTCCAAGTAACCGTCTGCCGCATTGGAGAAGAAGAAGTTAAAAAACCTTTTCATAGCCATGAACCTATTTAAATGAATCCGTTAAAAATGGTAAATAGTGTAATGGTTGCTGCGGGATTGGTGGAAGCTGAGGAGTACATATCAAGTGCGAAACTTAGGGTTTGGTTTAGAGTGGAGTGCTACAGTCAATTTTTTTGCTATACGAGGGTTAATTAAACCGGGACCTACTGCTTAAATCCGATTCCAAATGGCTACAAACATCCATGCGAAGAGTGGGACTTGAACCCATAGACTCTGATATCGAAAGCTAGCCATTCAGCCATCGTCCGGCTGGGAAACCTAGGCCCAAGGCTACCCCTATGCTGGAGATGTAAATTTTCCATCTAGAACCACCCCTTTGGTAGGATTTTTGAATATTGCCTGCGCTGCAAACTTTACCGCAAGTTCATACAACAATGATATACGACAATTCTCTCCGAATTGGGCTAGTTTTATTACACTTTGTCAGTCACCAGTAAACATATACTGGAATTAAGCTTTAGGAATTGTTTTCCCTCCAGCATTCTCACCGATTATGCTTTGCTGACGATCCCTAGCTACCTGCACGAGGAAGGTATTTTTTTTGTTAAACAGTGTAACATTTAACAGTTTAACATTTACGGTATGGCTATGTAATTCAAAACGTTTGAACCAAGTCACGAATTTTCCTTATTAAGGAGTGGTAAGTAGTTGAAAATAAGGTCATCAGGTTCTCGGCAGACCAACTCACCGCAGTTCTGTTGCGTTTTCCTATCGCCAACGAAGATCCCTCTCTAAGGAACTCATCATTTTAATATTAGGGCACCATGAAATACCTATTATATGCATCCAGTTAAAGCTAAATATTTTGAATTTAAACTTTTATTGTTGTTGTGAGTTCAATGCACAAAATATTTCTAAATAAATTCAGACTTTTTTAAACTAGAAAAGTAAACTGTTATATATTTTTTTCCAATTCCGATCTCAATGAAACAAATCCGTAACGATATCATAAATTCTTTTTCTTTTGATAAGCTTTAATCAAATATTCTCAGTATAATATAGGAAAATAATCCTTTGCTATTATTCATTTGTTCCTATTAATGTAGAAAAAGGAATTTAACAGAGTAAACATAGTGTCCATGTGGAATTTATTTTTTCCTATCGGTCGATAGTAGGAATAGTGGAACAAATTGATTGTAAAACTGTATTGGATTAGTACCTGTTTCTTCCAGAAGGATGACTTGTTTTATAAATATTTTAATCCTTATAAGTACGTCTTCTTACGTAATATAGTAATAAATAATTTTGGGATAAAGTTATATCATAAAACTTAAATGTTAATACAAACAGAAAATGTTGAGACAAAAGAAAAATATCTTTTTAGAAAGCTTTTAATAGGTAAACGAATTGGAGTTGACAGAATAAAAACACTGTGAGTTTTTTGATCAATGAATTCTTTATGAGATCCCCATTAATTAGAAATTTCCAAAAATAATGGGATAATCTTAGAACGAATGTAATTAATAATTATATCATTCGATTTTATTATTTCCCGTAGTTCTAGATGCAGTAAAATCCTGTATTTTTTTTTTAAAGTCATTGATATTTAATCGTATGCCAATTCTTACAGTTTACACTTGATTAAAAAATTCAAGAGTATTTTTTTTTCAAATTATCTATGATTTCCAAATAATTCTTTTTATTTTATTTAACATAAAATTTTGTATATAAAATAGAAAAATCTCCGTTTTCAATAAAATCACAATAAAAGATGTTAAATAATATATAAAGTAAATAATTATCCTTTGTTATTAACAAAGAATAAAAAATTTTGAAACATGTTGTATACTAGTAAATATCAAATATTTGAATACTGAAGATGACAGAACGTTTGTTCGTATAAATTCAAAATTCGACCGAGGGGAAACTTCCTGAAGCTTTCTTTATTAACACTTTAATTGTATAAGCCGATTTCTTTTGAAATGTTCACGAGGCTTTATTGCTGTTATATGGATTTAATGTCCTGAAGCACGTGAGTTAAGAAAGTAATAAAGTATTATTCTCAGAAAAATTGGTAAGCTTGAAATCGATATATTTTCATACATTTGATCGCTTGTTACATACCTATGGTACTATCAAACTTTAGTATATATGGAACATTATGCTAAAAGACGTAATTTACCTTCGATGTTTACCATATGTAAGTTTCAATTAACAATGAGGTATTGAAAACAAAAGGTCAGAACTGAAATGCATTGTTTTTAATTTCACAAGAAATGTTTGTACAGCCATTATAACGATAAAATTACAATCCTAATAAAGTTCCCTATTACGCCAAATTTAAAGAGTATCTTAAATTTTAATGAAAGTTTTACATTCCGATTGCAGATTTATTATTTCTTTTTTTAAAAGTATAGTCAACCTATGTGATGAAATAGTATAAGACAAAAATATTCTTTTCCTATGTTCATATTTTATGAACCCTGTTTCGTTTTTTTTCTAACATACGGTTAAACGTCTCCTACAGATTATAAATGGGTAATAAGTTTAAATAGTTTTAAATAGTCTTCATCAAGCAAAATGGTAGACTGCCTGTACATGACCTTTGTAATCGAGACCCTCGAAATCGAATATTAAATTTATTTCTAAAATCATACTTATATTTAAAAAAAAACACCTTTTTTCTACTTTTATATAATCTTCAAGAAAACTTACTCCTAAGGTAACTTCATAAATTTTAATTTTCATTTGTTAAGAGAGTAAAAAAGCTTTGAAGTTGACTGCCTATGTTCAGAGTCAATTTTTTTAAAAATATTTTTTAAAGGATTTTTTGGTCTTTTATGGCAAAATAGAACTTTTAAATTTAAAAAAAGGAACAAAAACTTACCTGTAAATAGCAAACTTTTTTATAAATTGGTCAATTTGAAGTAATTTTTAATGAAATTTAGCTAAAACGCTTATCACTCTGCACAAAATCTTATTAAAATACTATTTTAATTTCCTTATCACTTATGATACATATGACAGTTATCTTCAAAATGACCTACAATCTAAGAGAAATTTTAAAATGCAAAAATAATACACGCAAATTTTATGTTCCAATATGAAAATTTTCCCCGATTCTTCATTCCTTTCTTTATAAAAACAGCCCCAAATGAAAAACTATTTATTATACACCAATTATTGTGCGTCATTTCATTAACAATAGCATCTAAAACATTTCCTGAAAATTTTATCAAATTATATACATTATTATGTGAGATACCATGATAACCGTAGAGATTTGTGCTAAAAAATATAATTCTGAGAAAAACGAATTTAAATTTGTTTGTAACATCAATTTTGTAGCAGAAGATGCTTTTTTAAATAGCTATAACTCTGCTTCTCATTGATATAGAGTGAAAATCAAAACAGTTTTGAAAAGAGAAAAGATTGAATTACACGATTCTTGCAAAAAATGAAATTGACCAAAATAGTCAAAAAATGACATTTTCAAAATGACATTTTAGGCTGAAAGTCACCTTAAGAAGACAATTCATAATACTGATATTTTACTAAGTGTTTGACTTTATTCATTTCTCCATTCTTTACTATGATTGCAAATTTCATATAAATTGAGCAAGTTAGTTTTATTTCACAGCTAATCTTCTCAAAAGAAAAAAAAATCTTGAGAATCACAGGCAAAAATCAGTTAAGTTTTCTGAAAACTGAGGTAAGTATTCTTAAACTTTAATTAATTTTATTTTCCTTAAGGGAATAAAAATAACTTTGAATAATGTCCCTTTAATATCAGCAAGAACAATAAAAAAATGAGTTTTTGCTTTAAAAAAAATAAGAAAGAAACAGAAAAGGAAAATTTTCCTTTCGTATAATTCACTAAATCAATTTTTTCACTAAAAAATTCATAATATAAAAATAAAAATATAAATTAAAAAATTGATAATATAAAAATAAAAATATAAATTAAAAAATTGATAATATAAAAATAAAAATATATACAAAAATATTATAATTTTTAAATAATTCACTAAAAAATAACTTTGAATAATATCCTATAATATCAGCATGAACAATCAAAAATGAGTTTTTGCTTAAAAAAAAATTAAAAAAGAAATAGAAAAGGAAAATTTTCTTTTCATATAATTCACTAAATCAATTTTTTCCAAAACTTTGAATGTATCGTGTACAAAAATACATAATTTGGTAAAAAAAATTTCATAATAAATCATAATTCAAGTATGTATTGCCCAAACTTTGAAACAGACACTTTTAAAAATATTTCATATAAATTTCATACATAACTTTAATTCTGAAAATTAGTTTAAAGAAAATAAATGTAAGATTCAAAGGAAAAAGAAAACAAACATTTTACTTATTGAACATTTAACATAAATTGGAGTTTGAACATTTATTTCAAAACTCACTCACGTAAATGCATTTTTCATCGCTAAAAGACGTTAAACACTGATATTCTGCGCAACTTCATTACATTTTTTTTTTAAAGTTAAGTTAGTTTTAAACACATACTCAATAGGTCACGAGTATCAACATTTTTTAGCTGTCTGTCATACAATGTTTTAATGAGTATTGTTTATCTAAAAATTAAAGCGAAGGAATAGCGATAAAAACATTTTAAAGAGATTCGGCATTGTTAAAGGAAATGAGATGCAACTGTTAATTTATAATGGCACATTCCGAGAAATCCCCTCCTCCGCCTAGGTTCTCCGCGAAGTGGGGTGAGCGGGAAACATTTTTTTAAGATAAACACCTAGCTGGGGGGAGAGGGGATAGTAAACAAATTTACAAACTCACCGGTCCGGTCTGTAGCGTCCGGCCATCCGTCCCGGCCGTAATTCTAGCATTGTGTATTTACTTATCACATGCGGGAGACTTTAATTCTAACTTCCCATAGCTTTATCCTCCAGCGATTTCTTAAAATCAGCTGCGCCGAGACTGAACTTGCGAGAGCACTCACTTCACCCGGAAATGTAGGTCCGTGGCCGCATCACTCACTTTCTCCTGGCACTGTATCCTTGAGCGGTGGGGGGATTGGGTTTCAGTTTGGGCCATTTTTTGGCGACATTTTTTGCTTTATTTTCGGGGAATTTTTTCCCCCTGATATTAAACTAAGCTGTCTGTATCTTGGGGTGTCGTATTAAGTCTTTTTTTAAGGCGATGTCTCTAATCGTGAGATTTTTATCTGTTATTTTCGTTGAAGGTCTAGATTCTGATTCTGCCATCTGTTTTTGTAGACATTATTTTTCTCATTACTTGCGGTTAAAAAGTTAAGATTTTTATGAGAAAAACTTTAATTTTGGTGATGTTTTTATTTCATGTACGATACCATGGGGAAAAGGTATAAGAAAAAAAAGCTAATTTACTTTGACTGAGGTAAAAAAATTGCAAGCTTGTTATATAATTCAAATTATGAGAAATTTAACTGCAAACTGATATAATGCGTTCCAATTTAAGAAACAAGATATTCGTTAGTTTGTAATCAATATTACTATCCCAAAACCATGGGAAAGCATAGGGAAAGCACGGAATAGTGGTATACATTCTCTCAACAAATTAACAGAAATATTTCCATAATTTGGCAAAAAAAAATTAAGAAATAAATATACACTTAAAGAAGCATATATACTTAAAGGGAGAAAGCTAATTTACTTTGATTGAGGGGGGGGGGGGGATTGCAAGCTTGTTATATAATTAAAGCTATGAACTGCAGTCTTAATTTAAAAGTATGATCGCGTGATTTTTATTTGTTATTTTCGTTGAAGGTCTAGATTATGATTCTGCCATCTGTTTTTGTAGAAATTATTTTTCTCATTACATGCGGTTAAAAACTTTAAGATTTTTATGAGAAAACTTTAATTTTTGGTGATGTTTTTATTTCGTGTACGCTACCATGAAAAAAACGCAGAATAGTTGTATACATTCTCGCAACAAATAAACAGAAATACTTCCATAATTTGGCAACAAAAATAATTAATAAATGCATATACACTTAAAGAAGCATATATAATTAAAGTTAGAAAGCTAATTTACTTTGATTGAGAGGAAAAAATTGCATACATTATTTTTGTAAACATTATTTTTCTCATTACATGCGGTTAAAACGTTAAGATTTTTATGCGAAAACTTTAATTTTGGGGATGTTTTTATTTCATGTACGCTACCATGGGAAAAACGCAAGGGAAAAAAAGCTAATTTGATTTAGGTGAAAAAATTGCAAGCTTGTTATATAATTCAAGGTATGAGAAATTTAACTGCAAACTGATATAATGGGTTCCAATTTAAGAAACACGATATTCGTTAGTTTATAAGCAATATTACTATCACAAAAACATGGGAAACCATGGAAAAAACGCAGAATAGTGGTATACCTTCTCACAACAAATTAACAGAATTACTTCCATAATTTGGCAAAAAAGATTAATAAATAAATATAGACTCAAAGAAACATATATATTTAAAGGGAGAAAGCTAATTTACTTTAGATTGAGGGTGGGAAATTGCAAGCTTGTTATATAATTCAAGTTATGAGAAATTTAACTGCAAACTGATGTTTGCTGGTTCCAATTTAAGAAACAAGATATTCATTAGTTTGTAAGCAATATTAATGTCACAAAACCATGGGAAACCATAGGAAAAACGTAGAATAGTGGTATACATTCTTACAACAAATTAACAGAAATACTTCAATAATTTGGCAAAAAAGATTAATAAATAAATATACACTTAAAGAAACATATGTACTTAAAGGGAGAAAGCTAATTTACTTTTGATTGAGTTGGAAAATTGCAAGCTTGTTATATAATTAAAGCTATGAGAAATTTAACTGCAGTCTTAATTTAAAAATATGATAGTGAGATTTTTATTTGTTACTTTCGTTGAAGGTCTAGATTCTGATTCTACCATCTGTTATAAATTTCGTCCACTAAAGGAATTTATGAGAGTTTAAAACACCCTATACCAGATATTTTCCCGAATAATTTGAATTGTAAAATAATTGCATTTAAAAAAATAATTATAAATGCCCCAAGGTGTAAAATTTCTTTCTTTATTACGGAGTACAATTTTCAAAGAATCTTTAAATCTAAGTAGGCAATCCTTGGATGAATTTTCTTCATAGGGTAACATTGAGGTGAGAGAATCCAATAGGGTTAGTACACAACAGCCTTAAGAGCGTAAGAAATAAATATATCTTTGTTAGACAGGTAATAAATCCCTTCTTTGTGGAGAAAGAAAAATGTATCTTATATAATAACCGACTCAGACGAGTACTGTAGTAGACAGATAAGAAATGAAAAAAATATTTAAAATTTCCTGGCATTTATTTTTGAAAAATTTTAGCTATTTATATTTTTAATGATAAGAGTTCTCTTTAATGTTACTACAAACACTTACCTTCTTCCTTCCTTTTAACAACTCTATCAGTGCTTCTAAAAATACTCGAATATGCGTCATAACTTCAAATCCAGCATTAAAACTGAATAAAGCTTTGCATATATCTTAAAATAATGCTTTTATGTATTATTTATATTAATTAAAGTTGTTTTCAATTTTAATGCTTTAGTAAATTTAATTTACTACAATTGAAATCTAGAAATAGTGAAAAAAACAAATAGATTCTCCTTAAAATTTGATGTATCAGGTCAACGTATTAATGATAAAACTTGGGTAAAAAAAAATTAATAATATAAATGCATCACCTTTTTACTTTGTTTACGTTGTCATGAGATGCCAATGAAATTTTCGATTATGTCTTTATCCTATAAAAACCTTTAAAATCTAAAATAGTTAAAATTTCTGTTTAACACTATTAAAGATTTAATCCTAAGATTTGTTCAATAATGTATGAAGGCGATATTTTCAATTCATAATCTTTCACAACATTTTTTATTTTACTTGTTCTTATTTGATCTCAGTTGCAATCAAAAATTAACTCATATTCATAAAACCAGTTTGTTCATAGCTTTAAAAATTAAGCTCTGTTTTCCCATGTCTGCGAAAATCTAGCTGACTAAAAAATAAGAATGAGTTACGTATTTCATCTGATTTATAACGAAATGCAATGCTTCGGTAAATAGGGATGTTTCTGCAGTTCTTGATGACATAGGAGGAGGGAAAATATAGTGAATTAGAGAAAATGGAAAGTCGGTGCCTGATATGATTTGAATGAGAAGCACAATTTTAGAGCTTTCTCTCAGTATTCAAATCACACAAAAAAATCTAATTGAATTGTGTTTTTATACACCATGATATTTTTAAATGACAAGCCAGTTTTGTAGACTTAAGTGGGATTAGGTAAGATGCACGAACTCTTCGCTATCAACTCTCTAGTAACAACCATTGCACTATGTATTCTGTGTCAACTACTGTCATCCCTACATAAAATGTGCATACCTGAGGTTTAATTTTCTTTATATCGAAAAGCGGCTTGTATTGTCTAATCCAGGGTTTTCCAACCTTTTTCCTACATCGATCTCTTTTAAAGAATGATTTTCTTCATCATCCTCCCACACATTTTTCTCTATAATATGCAGCATACAACATAATTATAATACTAATAATTGCACATGAAACACTTAAAGATAACAATTTGACTAAGAATATGAACAAAAAATTAGAAAAAGTGGTTCATTGGGTTTAAATTTTACTATTTTTGTACTATTTTCATTTTTAATTTCGCAAATATACACAAGATTTCAGAAAAACGGACTGTAATTGCACAAAAGTTCGATTTCAATTAATGTGGTGGTTGTGCTTAATGAATTGATACAATTCTTTTAATGTTTGGCCTGAAATTTCCTATCATTGTATAGTCACAATAACTAACATGACGAATATAAATATATATTTATACATATTAAAACGGATATTATTATGTAATAATTACATTCTTAAAAAATTAAATTAAATTTTACAACAGAAAAATTTATCATCGACCCCCAATAGACTCCTGGAATACTGTAGACACTTTTTAAACTTCTATCGACCCCCAAGGGGTCCACCTAGACCCCGTTGGGAATCCCTGGTCTAATCGTATCCTTGACTGCTTAATCATCGTATATGTACTGATTAATAAGCACAGCGATTGTTAGGTGTTATACGAACATTCACTCCTCCAGGTTAAAGAGGTTAACTCCTCTAGGTAAAAAATTAAATCCACATAACGGGCATTTGACTTTTAACAAATTTTACTTCAAAATCGTATAGGAACATTTTTTTAAGTTTTGCTGCCTACTGCTCTATAGATATTATTTAATTTTACGAAAAATGGATCTTTATTGCACATAACGTTATTTTATACCCTTTAATAATTTTATTGTAATTTTATACTTCCATAATCATATTGCATTTGCACATGTACTGTGTTACCTCTAATTTTCTCTGTATATGGATTCCTATATTTGTGGTATTGAATTTGGTTGCGGTAGCAATGGTGCTGATAAATATTGTGGTGAGCAGAACCGCAGCGCCAAAATAATAATCTAAATCGACAATGTAATGACTTGGGGAAAAGATTAGAGCATTTTCCTAATTTAAAAAATTATTCCAATTCCTTATAAGCTCAGACACACAAATATTACATTAAATACTTCTTAAAAATTATTATTTATATATTTTCGCAGTATAAACTTAACCCCTTAATGTTTAATACTCAATATATGCATACATTCTATATATATATATATATAATATATATATATATATATATATATATATATATATATATATATAAATAAGAATAAGATGAAAGAGAAAACCAGTATAGCTCTAAAGCTACATGAAGCCAGGAACATCCAACATGTAAAGATAAGTATGAATACGGTTTTTGACAGCATTTCTTCATCAGCGGTGTCAATACTGTCTAAAAACCAATGGATGTTTTCTGATGAGTATGATCTATTAAATAAACACACTCAGACACTATATATATATATATATATATATATATATATATATATATATATATATATATATATATATATATATATAGTTAGATAGATATGGGGGGGGCGTAAAAATTAATATAAGAATAAATAAATAGTAAAAAGTCTGCATGTTTGAAGTATGAGTTCCTCGAAAACTTACATTATGTATGTACCATTACTTTAAAGTTCCGTAAAAGCTTTTTACCTCACATCTCTGAGTTGAGGCAGTTTTAATGTCAATATTTCAGTTTTACTATTGAAAATTTTCTCAGCTGAGTGTATAATAAAACATATTTATGAAATTTCTTTATATTATTCAAGAAAAGAAAATGGAAAAAGAATGTAGTGATTAAGTTCCTAGGACAATCTTTCTCGATTCTTTTCAAATTGGATCCCCCTTGAAACTGTACCTATGCAGCCTCACACATCTGAAACATACAAGATTATTTTTGCGGTAGGCAAATATGTTTTACATACAGTTTCAACACATTTGTATTTACAGTTTTTATATGTGCAATATTCGGACGTAGAAGCCTTAAAAAAAGTTTAATCGAGGTTTAGGTAGATTATCATAATTCTGAACTCAATATGAATAGGTAAATGGGATTTCTGAGAGCTGCTTTGACTCTGTCAATTTGAAAATATACGACTCTTTGGAAGATGTTTAAGTTCAAAGTCTGATTCCAATTGCATACTTTCCAGAATTTATTTTCTTCCGTGGACTAGAGATGAAAATGTAAATTCATATAAGTGGTTGCAAAAGCTTTAAATTATTGTTTACTGCCCCTTTAGAAACATTAGGATAGGAGATTAGCGCGTGTATCCATAACTCGAGCAGCTCAGTAGCAGAAAGCATGATCTTAAGAGATGGATCGCAAAATAATTTAGGGAGTTTATCTTCATTATTAGGCATATAATTTTTTTATCTTCAGAAATGAATTTCTCATCAAAACATTATTTTTCATTCTGTCTCTGGGGATTCATGAACGGGAACAGTCCCGTTCATGAACCCCCAAAGACATCAAGTGTTTTTTAATCTTAGATATTGTACTGTTGACTGACCTTAAAATTATTCCGTTCATAATTTGGGATCCGTAATTCTAAACAGTAAGGTTGTTTTAAGGTTCTTTGAACTTTATATTGGGAGAGGAATATATTCATGTTACTTTCTTATTTATTAATGCAGAAAAAAACAGTTAACTGAAGAAGGTCTTTATAGTTCTCTAGATATATCAAGGAACCAAAATGGTCTGAAGACTACAGTTTAATAACTGCTGGTCTCACACATTCTTCGTTCATTTTCAAGCATAACAAAATATTGCTTTGATGTCAACCAATTATGAAAGCCTGAAATATATTTAAATTCATAGTACCTCCTTAGTTCTTTGTTAATATTACTTTGACATACATTGAGATAATTTTATCTCGTACTTTAACACTCTTTACAAAATTTCTTAAATATCAAGGAATATCTTTGGGCAACTATTTTAATTATCTAAAAATATTTACCATGCTACTTAACTTTAAATTTCATATCGTAATATTGCATAAGTCTACTTGTTAAATTTAATTGACATCACTAACAAATGTAAATATTCCATTTTTGATGGTATTCATTAGTACTCTTCAAACAAATGAAAAGTTTAATTTTCCGTAAATACATCTCAGCATCCAGTGTTTAAAATGAAAAGAATGACTATAAAACAATCCCTGTGAATTTCAATTGTCTACCGACATTCTCTATACAGTACTACCGATTACCGATTATCCGGTTTAATAGAGGGGAGGAGTAGCATATATATATATATATATATATATATATATGTGTGTGTGTGTGTGTGTGTGTGTGTGTGTGTGTGTGTGTATGTATGTATATATATATATATATATATATATATATATATATATATATATATATATATATATATATATATATATATATATATATGAATGTATGGATATATAGAGTATTAAACATTAAGGGGTTAAGATTATACTATGAAAAATTTATAAGTAATGATTTTTAAAAAACGTATTTAATGCAATATTGTGTGTCTGAGCTTATAAGGAATTGGAAGAATTTTTTAAATATGGGAAATGCTCTAATCTTTTCCCCAAGTAATTACAGTTTCGATTTAGTCTATTATTTTGGCGTGGCAGTTCTGCTCACCACAATATTTGCGAGCACCTTTGAAGAGTCGAAAAACACAGATAATCCGATCTCTATTTAATTCTGTTGTATTTCCAAAATATAATACTAGCATTTCTATTTTATTAATTTAATTTATGTATGTAATCCGTAATTTTTGCTTTTTGTTTTACCGAATCTTTTTTATGTTTTATTGATATCACTACGAATTTTGCTCACAGCTATGATATCACTGTATTCATAATTCCATTGATTCATAAAATCTAGCACTGTGCTGTGCGATCATATCACGAGGCTCATCTTCGCTTTCTTCAACTTCTTCCTGGGGTGGAATCGTATGAGGATTTATGATACCTAGGGATACGTAATTTTCGTATTTACGAAATGGATGCGAAATATACGCGAAGTTTGCCGATATGAGCGAATAAATGCAAAATTTATTTTTTTTTCTACATTTCGGTAAAAACTCGGTCATAAACGGCTTTTTAGGCGAAATTAGGTAATAATAGTAATAATTTGTTAACATAATTGCTTATCTGAGACCATCTGCGGTCTTTAACTGAGATATCTCACGCTCGAAATTTGCTTATTACTTATTGCTGAAGGCTTAGGCAAGAGAATGGGGAGACTACTACAATGTTAGCATTAACTATAAGAATTTTGATACTTACCTAACCAAGTAAGTAAAATTGTGATTTTTTTTAAAAAAATAAATGCGAAATTTTGTATATTGTAAATTTTATTTTGCGAAATTTTGGTATTTTTATGCGAAATGTACGTACCCCTAATGATATCAGTATCACTTATATATTAAAACCCTGGTTCGTGTAAATCCCTTTCTAACACCTCTAGTTGATTTTCCTCTAGAAATAAAAACCTTCTCAATGAATAAAAGACTGTCATATTAAAAATCTTGTTTTTTCATATGGATGTCGGAAAAAATTTGCATGCAGTCTCTAATAAATTAGGTAAGTATTATTTTGTATAAAGATCTCAGTTTTTTTTTCTGAACGGATAATTCGAAAATCGGATAATCGAGAGTAAACTGTATGTGAGTTATTTATTTCCGAAGTTTGTAGTTTAACTTAAGGTGACTGCCTACGTTGAAAATGTCATTTTTTGACTATTTTGGTCAATTTCATTTTTTGCAAGAATTGTGTAATTCAATCTTTTCTCTTTTCAAAACTGTTTATATTTTCATTCTACATCAATTAGAAGCAGAGTTATAGCTAATTAAAAAAACATCATCTGCTACAAAATTGAAGTGAAAAACAACGTTTATCTCAGAATTATGTTTCTTAGTATAAATCTCTACGGTTATCATGATATCTCACATAATAATGAATATAATTTGATAAAATTTTCGGGAAATGTTTTAGATGCTATTGTTAATAAAATGACTCACAATAATTGGTGTATAAAAAATAGTTTTTTATTTGGGGCTGTTTTTATAAGGAAAGGACTGACGAATCGGAGAAAATTTTCATATTGGAACATAAAAGTGCGTGTATTATTTTTGCATTTTAAAATTTCTCTTAGATTGTAGGTCATTTTGAAGATAACTGTCATATGTAGCATGTGTGAGAAAGAAATTAAAATAGTAGCATTAGGATTTTGTGCAGAGTGATAGGCGTTTTAGCTAAATTTCATTAAAAATTAAATCAAATTGACCAATTTATAAAAAAGTATGCTATTAACAGATAAGTTTTTGTTCCTTTTTTTAATTTTTAAGCGCTATCTATATCTATAAAACAGTTCCGTAACTGACTCATTCATTCACTGACTGACTGACTGACTGACATACAACGCACAGACCAAACCGCTGGACCTAAAGGGCTGAAATTTTGCATGGCGATTCTTCTTATAGTGTAGGGGTGCACTAAGAGAGATTTTTGCAAAATTCTTCTTAGATTCTTTTAAATTAAATTTTTAAGCTGTTTTTTTTACTTTTTTTAAGTTTGCATTTAAAATAATAATTTTAGGATTATAAAATTTATATCACAAGAAAGATCATAAAAATTCCTTTAAAATGAAATCTTTTTCGAATCTTTACCTCCATTTCCTGAGTTTTGGTGAATTTTTAAAGATTAATTTTTAGAATTTAATTTATTAAATGCTGATCACGTGACTTCTTTTTCTCGTACTTTAAATAAATTTATCGTCACGTGCATAAAAACTAAATAGACAAAAAATAATTTTTTTTTCTTGCTAATGCGGCATACGATTGGACATTATCCAAAAAAATATTAAAATACAGTAAAAGAAATGTTCTAGAAACTGTACTATATTAACTGTACTATATTCTTTAGTATTCTTTATATTAGATTTAATTTGAATATCTTCTTCTACATTATTTTGTCTATAAACATATCCCTTACGATTTTTTATAAATATATATATATATATATATATATATAGTACATCAATTATATACATGATCGTCGTATTTATTATATATATATTGGCATTAATTGCATTCATTGACCGATGTTTTTACTTTGAATGTACTCCGTAGCGAAGTGCGGGTTTTCAGCTAGTTTTACCATAAAGACCAAAAAACTTTAGTTATTTTTTTGAATTGACTCCGAACGTAGGCAATCACCTTAAGTTATTTTAGTTGAGTGTTCATGAGATAATTTCATGAAATTCTGAGCTAAATGGGCCGTCCCGCAATCAAATTATGTATTAAGAAAACTTCTTATCAGAGAGACTTGGATCACTCCGTCCTCTAGACGTAGTTTGTTCACCTCGATCCTAACTGAAGAGACGGATACTATTTATCAGTTTCACAGTCTGTGCTGAGAAGGCTCTTATCGAGAGCACTTGACATGGGATCTATCACACTTTCTGAATAATATAGATAGAGAGAGAAAAATGGAAACATTTCATCTTTATTATCGCTCGTATCATCAGAATTTGCGGGGTTTTATTTACATCGGGACCGTTATCCAGCGCAGAATTCCTAACCGGTGAACTCACCGAGAATCTCAAAGAAGTTTATTCGGTCTTCTTAAGCTCGCTGACTTTTATCTGCATATTATCTATATCAATACAATATAATAAGTTTCCCCCATTCAGACTTCAGACAACAGAAAATCTTGAGTTTCAAATTATAAAATGGCTGGAATGATGTTAAAATAATATATAAATTCCCGTATAAACCAAATGGGAGAGATAAATGCAAATAGCTAAATAAGTTAAAGAAAGAAAATATTCCTATATGATATCTTCTCTCTCTCTCTCTCTCTCTCTCTCTCTCTCTCTCTATATATATATATCTATCTATATATATATAGATATATATATATATATAATATATATTGTGTGTATATATATATTATATATACAGTAACCACCCGCTTATAGTGATCAGTGGTTTAAGAATCAACCGTTTATAAGAATCAATATCGTGGAAAACAAAAACAAATGTATTATTTCCATGTTAAAATTTTCGCTTTAAAGAATCAATCCACCGGTTTTAAGAATCAGTTTACACTCTTCGCTTTCCTTTCATTCTTCCAAAATAGAGCCACTTAAACCCTCAAAAGGCACGAATGTTCTTTTCTTTTTATTAAAAGAAAGATTGATAAGATGGGATGAACTATAGTCATAAAATTCATCCCTTTCTTTGCTAAACATAACATAATAGTTTTCCCCTTAACGCTTTAGCACAACACTGTCCTATTAGCTTGACCCAGGGCCTCTTTACCCGTCCGGGTTCGATTTCACTTTCTCCACAAGACAAACGAAAATAGGGACTCTTTTTTCCCACCTCCCACATCCTGGTTGCGGCTGTCTTGGACCTGAAACATATAAATCTTCGGCGAAGTTTCAACTATCACTTAGGCAAACGTGACATTAGTAGATTCAGCACGTTATCAACCGCGAAACGTAAGCTAGAATTTGAATCTTCCTCTGAGACTATTAGTATTGAAAGAGGTATAAACAGCCTCCTGAAAACTTCATTACGTCAAACTACCATAGAAACTTTTTCTTGCTCTCTTCCTGTGGTTGAAATGTTAAAACTGTTAAGCAGGTACGTTGTAACAAATATTGGATTTTTTCCCTTCTCTTACTATAATCATGTGTATCTATTTATAGGTCTAAAAAATTAAGTTGTATTTTTAAAATTATAAAAATAATTTTAATAAAAGATAATTAACGTATTTTATGGTAATTATCTAATATATGTATATATAGGTGTGTGTGTGTGCCCCGTCCAAAAACCTAAATTTCGGCTATAAGAATCAACCGCTTATAAGGATCAAAAACAGTAATAACAAACGTGATTCTTATAAGCGGAAATCACTGTATATATACAGGGTGTCCGGGCTAAAGGTATCCAAAATCATACTTATTTTTACAGAACTACCCGTTAGAATTTAAAAATTTTATTTAAATAGAAAGAGCATCTCACCAGGTTTTAATATCAATCATAGATTTCCATCATAGTATCAAAGATTTCGATGTGTGCACCTTTTGTAGCATGATTAACATCTAAATGGCAATCCCAGTTCTCTCCAAGTGTTTCATAGCATATCAGGCCGTTATTAGACTTTTTTGCTTAGGGATTCATTAAATCCGTTGTGTATAAACAAAAATTGCTTAAAGATGCGTATCATTCAAGCAATTCGTGTAATAACTTATATATATAATATATATAATAAATAAATGAATAAATATATATATATATTTATATATATATATATATATATATTATATATATATATATATATATATATATATATATATATAACATATTATATATATATATTTATATATATTTATATATATTATATATATATTTATATATATATATATATATATATATATATATATATATATATATAATAGATATATATATATATATATATATATATATACAATATATTGGGGGAAGGGTTGTATTTCTCTCCTCAGAGCATATAGCCCTTTTCTATTTTTCTTATCTCACCTATTTACATATATCATAAGAATATTTCACTTCTTATTTTTATTGTAGTTCAGGTTCTATGCTTAGTATAATAAATACTGTAATATCTCTGTTTCAATGGAATAATGTAACAACTCTTTATATACTACAATATATAAAATAAATATTTCTAGTTAAAAATATTTATTGTCATTCTTTTGATCAAATCCAGTCACTGTTGCTAAATTTTAATTACAATTATAGGATTTTTCTCTGAAAACTCCACTGTCTAACTTGTCAGAATTTCAGGGCCCCACAGAATAATCAGAATTATTTACTCTGAATGCATGGCAGCAAACAGCGAAAAGGACATTCATACCCACGTAAAATGTAATAACGCACTTCTGTTGAAATTCGGCTTTCTTTCTCTTAACATTTTTTACGAAATTTCTAAATTACAAATATTAGCTTACTACTGGTTATGTGACTGAATGTTTCTTTTAACAATAAACTTGAAATCCATAATCTGAATAACAACTAATTTATACTCCCTCTTCCTCGCCAACAACAAAGACACAATTCTTGCCTATCTTGACAAGAGAAGGTAAATTTATCGTCAAAAAAATTACGTTATTACATACCTTGCAAATGTCTTACTTACTTATATGTAAAGGTAGAATGCTGGCCTCGGGTCAGGACACATGGGTTGTAATCCTGCTTACCGTCAGACAGTGGTACTACAACGCGGGGGGGCGCAACCCCCCCCCCCCGGGGAAGCGTAAGTGAATATTCAGGGGGGGGGGGAGCGGGTGTTTAACAAAAAATATGTTAGTAACATTTTAACAAGACTTGTGAAAACGAAAATCAAAATTCCGAGATTAGGTGTATAATAGATATCGTATTTTGTTACTTTTCGAGTTGTTATTATTATGATTGAAGTAAGACAGTGATGTATATTACAACAGAGGATGTAGAGAACAACCTTAGTTGTGCCTTGTGTTAGCTGTATTAAAGGACTTAGGATAAAAAAAAAGAATAAAACCATCTTCATTAATTTTTTCTTGCTTCCATGAAATCACTTTTTACATTAATTTGTTGCTTTTTGTTACGTTGTATATGTTATTTATTTTCTGCTACGCATTTTGATCTTTAAATTTATTCACTTGTGGTTCAGGCCTGGGAGGGGAAGAGGGGGGCTAGGTATAAATAATTACAAGATAAAAAGACTTTTATATACCATGTTTTTAAATTTTCTGGTGAATCATTATAAACTTGACAATTCTATGTATTAATAAATACTTTTTAAAAAATTTTTGATGAATTATCCCATCAACTTGAAAGAAATGAAGTTAATTGGAAGTTAACTTGCATTTGACATCTTTAGGTCCCCTTTCCAGCCAATAGATGGCTGCACCAGTTTACAAAACAAAATTAACTGAAAATTAATTTAATTCTGCGTAAAGATGGCTAAACGTATTTAAAAAATGCATTGTCCATCGTGTTCTGAGCTATTCTAAAAGTTTCACATGTCTAGCTAGTCGGGAAGTAGTTTAACAAATCGATTGCAAGATTTGAACTAGACACCGCACACATACAACCAAACACACAAGAAATCAAGTTAATAAAAACATGGTAAATAGGTTGAGAATCACTGCAGTAGATAGACGTTGTTACAGAACTGAAACATTTTGAAGACCTAACTAGTATGAACGTTCCGTCAAACATATGATAAAAACTCTAACATGTAAATAACATGTCATTGAATAACACAAGATGAAATGATTAAATTGTATTGGCTAGAAAACGGAAAACAGATGGATATCTTTAATAAAACATCTCCTCAAAATGCCGAGATGATTCAGTAGGTAGAATACCAGTCTTGAAATCAAAAGACGGAAGTTCGATCCCGTGGCTGACAAGTTGCCATTATAAGTCATTCAGAGAAAGGTCTTTTGGGCTATTTCAATGGTTGTTGCATTTATATACGCGTTGATCTTTGTACTTCATCTCACACTGAACATTTGCGTTTTTTTCAAAAGCTATAAACAAATAAAAAGAGTTCCACTCAGCCAAATGGCTGAATATATGATTATGCCACATTCATGCGATTCGAAGCAAAAGTAATTACTTTATACAGAATAAACATTAACAACATTTACTTACTTAGATTACCAACAACTGTAAAAGATAATTATAAACTCATTAGAGTCCTAGTTAAGAACTAGAAAGAGTAAAATATGAACTGATATGTAGAGCGGATGTGAACCGATGAAGAATGCGAACGAATTGCTTAATAGGAGGTGTAAGGCTTAACACTAGTAGCTGATTTTTCTTCTCTCGAGCAGTTTAAAAGAGTACCATGAAAAGGCATAAATATGTATTCATACTATCCTCTATTCAACTGCTTTATTTCTTTGGGTGCTTTGTTCAATAGAACTCGCTTTCGATATGGGTCAAAGGTTTTGAAATATATTGCATGCATGGTGTTTTAGACATTCTGCCTAGTTTTCAAACGTTATCCAATACTCGTATCCGTAGATTAATACAGTTGAAAATTAATCTTATTTCTTTTTTAGTAAACAGCTTTTTACACTGATATCTGAAAAATACTGCAGATTATAAGTATATTAAAAATAGCACTGCGAGTACAAAAAGCCAGCTTAAAAACTTCATGTCAGTTTCAGTTTAAATAAAGGTAAAAATCGAAAAAGTTATTAAAAGAAAAAATAATAGACTCCAGACAAATAACTCCTACATATGTTCTTCATTTCTCGATCAGAGACATGGTTTTTGTTTTGATTTTATGTTCTTCAAAGAAAAAAAATAATATTGACAAACCACTATATTTTTTACAATCAATTCTAGCTAGGATTTCTTGTTATTCTTTCTCGCTTGGAGTTAGCAAAAACTACACCTATAGCAAGGAATAGTTGAAGCAGTCGTCTTAACCCTTTTAATAGTCAAACCCCCCTTGAATCTGAAAATAAGCTCTCGTGACCCCTTGAAAAAATGTGTTTCTATTTTTTTTATTTAGGAAATGACATTTATTGCAAGATAATTTACTTATTGCATAAAAAATTGATATATTTACAATACATTCATATAAACAATATCTACATTTTTAAAGGCTACGTCGTTGTTTGTTCCATAATTATCCTTTTAAACGAGGCTCTGTTTTTTTTCGTTAAAAGAGCCACGTTGTAAATCATCAGATGAATTTAAGCGATTTCTGGCTTTGCTTTGATGTGCAAAGTGAAGAAATCTCCAAACCACAAGGTAAGTGATGGCAAATGGTAAAAGTATCTCTAATGCTGCTTTTTCCAAATCTGGATAAAGTGCTTATTGCGTACACCAGAACTGTTCTAAGTCCATTTTTTCAAATTCCATTTCAATACGGGCATTAGCTCGTATGCGATAAGATCGTCTTTTAATAAAACGTTGTCGTCCATTGAATTTGGGTCAACAAAATGGATCGAGTATCCATCTATTAATTTGGCTTGTATTTCCCGTGGAAAAGAATCCATCAAATGATTCACTCATTTGGGAGGTGTAATTTAATTTCGGGTATATTACTGTTTTTTTTTCATTTTCCAAAATCATTGAACCAGAAATTGGAAAATTTGCTAAATTACCATTTTCAACTCGAAGAGAATAAGGCATGTTTCTCATAAGCGGGTAGGGCGATAATTTTCATTAAAGATTTAGAACCTTCTCTCGCACCCCCGGTTAAGGGGCACACCCCTTTAAAACTTCAAAAAATCGATTTTTGGTTTTTGCTATATTTTGATTTTTGGACATTTCTGAACAATATGCAAAAAACCCGCATAAAAAAATTCGCATTATTTTTCGAGTTATGAGAGTTTATGTAAAGCTCACTCTGGTGGCCATGGCCATGTAATTCAACTTTAACCTTCAATTTTCTCAAATATGTAAATTTTGGATAACGTGCACTGTTAATCCCAAACTATGTGTGCTAGACCACATAAAATTTTTATTAGATTTGTATTTTAAGCTTCTTTAATACAAAAACAAAAACAAAACAAAAAAATTATTAAAAAAATTTACACTTGAAAATGTTTTTAAAAAATGTTAATTTTTAATTTTTTTTAAAATTATATGTAAATTTTTCAATTTAAACTATATATTTTGTATATTTTTGGTTTTACATTAAACTTGAGTATATTATTAATTTAATTTGACCAAAAATTAGTTTCTGTAATGCATATTTCTTAATTTTATGATGCGCGAAGCATCCAATGATTTTTTTCTCTTTTTAGTAATGCGTACATTTAAAAATAAATCTAAAATTATTTATGGATATACAAGTTCTATTTTTGTGATAAAAATAACTGAAGAATTGTAATTTTGATATAGAACAAACAAAATATTTCTGTATATATTAATATTATTGGAGTTTCAGTAGCTCGATTTGCATCCTACACATGTTTACGGTCATTTCCGTGTAGGGAAAGGTAGTGTGCCCCCTTAAGAAGCACTATGGTTTAAAGGACACGTTATATTACATCTAGTTACCGGAAGAGGGGTTGTAGAGCGAACTGGTTCAGTATGCTACGGAAAGGCAGGAGGCTAAACCCTCTGGGACACGGGTATGACATCCTGGCTTAAATGATAAGGGAGATTCCAGAAACGTGGTGAGGAAGGGCATTTGGGGATATAAGAGTTCCTCACATCACCAGGATAGTTCCGAAGATCGAATCCCTTTCTTGGATGAGAGTCGTTACAGGGCTCCGGACCGTTAGTAAATAAATGATTATGAACCATTAGGTAATCATAAAAAACATTATTTTGGAAGAAAAACATGTCAGTATCGTCAGAAAAAAAATAATTAAGTGATGGTTTAAACTAAGTATAGGTAAACATCGGGCGTAATTAACCTTAAAAAAAAGGGTGAATATGTGATACTTGAAATTCGAAAAATGAGAATTCCTCGATCGTCAGGATAGTTCACTTGGTAAAATAAAGGCTCAAAAGTTAAATACCCGGGTTCAAATCTTGGTCTAGGTAAGGTAGATTTGATCCCGGTAACACTTACTTATTAAGTAATATATATATATAAATCTATATATATATATTATATATATACATATACATATATACATATTATATAGATATATATAATATATATATATATATTATATATATATAATATTATATATAAAATTTTGCTTTGAAAAATTTCAAAAATCAGATTCATTCTACAAGTCTATTTAGAGTTATTAGGTGGATTTAATTTTGAATCCGAGTGTTAAAGGAGCTCGTGGCAAGAAAATTTTAAAAAGCTATAAAACTAACATGGCAACAAGAAAATATCAGTTGCAGATAAAAACTAATATACATATTTGGATCTGGTTAAAACTTGATAGACTGCGAGATATTTATGAATATAACAGTAAATTTTGTACAGGGGTACTTTCTCAAGCGTTTCAGGAATCATTTTCATTTCAACATACATGTGGGAAAGTTAGGTCAAGTTTCTAGTGACACGGAAACTGAAAATAAGAAACCCCAACCTTCAATTTCGAAATTGCCGTTTATGTGTATCTATGCCTTTGGCAGCTTTCACTGCCACATCACTCCATTTTCTAGAAAGTGTCGTATTGCAACAGGAGCTCGCAGCTTCCTTAAATCCACATTAAAAGAAGTGGCGTATCAAGTTCTAATTGGATAAGAGCTGTAGCAAGATATATTCTACGTTGGATGAAAATGAGTTCTCACTAGGATATGGCGAGACATCTTATCCCGCCTTAAAAGAATTAAAAATAAAATTCTGATTCTCATTTTCTCTTGTAATAAGAAGGAATATTATCATCTGTGTGAGCATATCTACTAACCAAATATCGATAAAATTTCAGGTAACTTTATTCTATTGCACTACTGTATTTTAAGTTTTCGTATTTGGTTATATCCATAGTTAAAAATTGCTTCGTGTTCTAGAGAATCACGAATGACTACCGTTAGTGGGGAATAAAATGTGTGCTTCCAGTGAGAGGGCCAAGAGGTCTCGGATGACCTTTCCTAGATGGCAGGCACTAGGCATATTACACGAGCCAGACACGTTATTCGGAGGGAAATTCGAAAATATCTCTTCATCAGAAAATAGATATTTTATTATGCATTATCTGCTAAATATCACAAAAGTTTCGTAACACGTACCGAAAATACTGCGGAAGAAAAAAACACAGACACTATATCCCGGAGACAGAAAAAGAAAGACCTTCAAAATGTGGTATAGAATACACGTGCAGACAAAAAACAAAGAACTAAAACTATGTTATAGAGATGTTTTTAAATCACTCTAAACAAGTTTGATTCATTTTTTAAATCGTATGTACCAAGAGGAGAAAAACAAAATACACTCTTAAGATCAACATATTGGTTTACATAAAGGAAAAGCATACACTTCAGTGTACAGATAGTCTTGTATCTAGGTTTCTCCTTGTTGTTGTTGTGTTGTTGTTGTTGTTGCTTATGCCACTTGATAGCCCATCAGATCAATTATGTCCCTAAGGCTATGGGCGATGAAGGTGCGGCTCCTGTTTTTGACTGGCACCACAAGGGTCGGAGTTCGACTTGGCCAAAGTCCCGCAATTTTGAACCGAGTCAAGTGACGATACCAGAACACTTGACCCCGCACCTCCAGAGGTAAATTTGAAGAACTTGGAGGACATTGCAGCCACGACAGATTTTATGTGCACCAGCTGCCATTAGTGTACACGGTAGTGGATTTGTCGGCGACAAGCATCGAACCAGGGACTATGAGACACTAGCCCGCTGCTCTTGCCAACTGGACCACTGCGCCCTTAGTTCCGACTTTTGTTATGGCACCTAAGCAAGCATAACCGAGAGTAAATTAATTCCAACACTTATATATCTTGAGCTGGATATGAAATGAGGCCAATGCATTTTAAATCCGACCAATTTTGATAAGATAGGAACTTGAAGTGAGTTTAGAAATTCCTCTATGATGAAGTAATGGGCTCCAATAATTAACTTTACGAATTTTTAATCTCTTTGTCAATAGTTTTTGAGAAGTTGTTTTCCTATGTGTAGTATTTTTTCTCTTTACTTTCAGCTATTTCCAGAGAATACAAAATACTATAATATAAAAAAGAAGCAACTTTTAATGAATGATGAGTCAAATAAAGGAATTTCAGCATTGCCGAAACGGTGTTATAATTTGAGGGTTTTATTTTTTTTTTAATTCTATGAAATCTTTTCGAGCACTGCTAAAGATGGTTTTCCTAGTATGTTCTTTTTCACTGCCTGATTTATCAAATCAGGAACATCGAATTAGATAAACTTACAGTATTTATAAGTTATTCAACATGTGTCATTTGAAGAAATAATAAAGCTTTGTAGAAAAGATGTTACCTGATTTTGAAAACTTGAAAATATTCCCCTTTTTTTCTAATGATTTTTAAAGATACTTCTAAAAATTATTGAATGTTAATGGAACAAATCATTTTTTATTACATTTCTATTTGAAACTTATTTCTTTTTCAGTATTTTATTTTTCATTCAATACAGCGATTGTAAGTATTGTTGAAGCACCAGCTAAATAACTAAAGAAAAGTACTTGCTACAATATTGAAATTAATTTACTCTACGAAAAGGTTCATGAATTTCAATGAAATCATGAAATCAAATATTTACCAGGAGATAGAGAAATGGCATAGCGGTTCCTACTAAATAGCTCGAAAAATAATTTTATATTTTTTACCAACGGGAAAATCAGCAATTAATCGTTAATTTATAGAATTCTAGAATCTAGAAATCTAGAATTGTAACATCAATTTATTTCATTTTAACTGTTCGACAAGTTTCTTTTCTTTCTCTAGCATTATTGAAAATTTGATTCAAATTTAAATTTGATTTTAGGTCATGAATTTATAAAAAAAATAATTAATTTATATATAGCAGTATAAATATCTATATATATATATATATAGTATATAAGACAGTTCCGTGACTGACTGACTGACTGACAGATAACGCACAGACCAAACCGCTGGATCAAAAGGTCTGAAATTTTGCATGTCGATTCTTCTTATAGTGTAGGGGTGCACTAAGAAATATTTTTGAAAAATTCCCCTTAGATTTTTTCAAATTAAATTGTAACCTTTTTTTAAGTTTGAATTTAAAATAATAATCTGAGGGCTATAAAATTATATCACGAGAAAGATTATAAAAATTCCTTTAAAATGAAATCTTTTCGAATCTTTACCTCCATTATCTGATTTTCGGTGAATTTTTAAAGATTAATATGTAGAATTTAATTTGTTAAATGCTGATCACGTGGTTTCTTTTCTTTTTGTGATACTTTAAATTAATTTTGCGTCACGTGAATAACAACGATAAAAACTGACAAAATAAAATAAAATACGGTAAAAGATAAAATTTAACCACTAGACTAATTGAGACGAAAATTTTTTAAGTATTTAATTGAAATTAGTATGTTTTATGGATATTAAACATACAAAGTAATTGCATACATTGACCGTTTTATTTAATTTGAATATTTTCTTCTACATTATTTTGTCTATAAAAATATCCGTTACGATTTTTTATAAATATTTTTTTTGCATTAATTGTATACATTGTATTGCATACATTGACCATTGTATTTAATTTGAATGTACTCCGTAGCGAAGCACGGATATTCAGCTAGTATTAAATAAAATACATCTACCAATTACATATTAAATAATATATGCTAATTAATTTTTATATATCTTTAAATTGATAAATTTAAAAAATTAATTTTTGACTCATAATTAATGAGTAATTTTTTTTTCTTTTTTTTTCTTTTTTAAATCTTCGTTCAATCTCAGTACAAGTATTACTTTCTGTTTCTCTCTCCGATAGCGAAAAGAACAGAAATTAAAAATAAACGTATCACCGAACGTGCCCATTTTTCCTTCCCCCATCCCGCTTTAAATGCATCTAGGGAGTTAGCTAATGGAATGGTAAAGGGAAAAAAAAATTCAAGTTGGCGGATAAACTTTATAGATGTCAAAGTTCGAGCGGTATTACAATTTCTAACTGATAGTAGTCAAGGGCAACCAGTTTATTCAATCCATCTGATTTTATCTCTTACAAAAAAATTCAAAGCCCACACTACTATCATCTCGGAGAAACAGTTTCTCCTACAGTACCCTAAATTCCTTTTAAGAGCGAAGTGTTGCCACAATGAGATTGAAAAAAGCGACCAGGGAAAGCAAAAACGTGATTTCTGCGCAGCACTCTTTACTCTCGGCGGAGGTACACAAAAGCGCGCTCGCTTCGGTTCCGCGAGCGCGGACAGTTTCTGAATGTTGAGGGTCAGAGAGTGCGACAAGTGAGTTTTTTAGAGAGCGGTTTTGTTAAAAAAGCACGTGCAGTCATATTTGGGGGGTCCGCTCCCCAAATGAGGGGCATGGACATGACAGTAAGGTGTATTTATGTGTTGTGCCTAATTTACCTGGTTTACCTTGACTACAGCGAAGCAGCGGTAAGTTCTAATATTTATACGCTCTAAAGAATGATTTCTAAATTAAATATAATATTATTTGAGCAAAGTTTTCCTAAAGTCTTTTTAAAAATATCAAGAGGAAATGTTGTTTTTTTATACAAATATATTAAAAAAATAATTTTATGATTTTTTTTTCTAAAAAAAAATATATTGTTTTTAATATTCGACGTAAAATATTGTATGATGCTTGTAACTTTACATAAAATATATACTACATCTTTAGTAGTATTAAAAATATATTGTTATTAATTTTTAGAATTCCTAGTTGAGTTTCCGATATTTATCTAAAAGTCATTTTACGGAGTTTTATTTTTTTTATCGGTAATTTCTTTAAGTTGTTGCTGTGAACCACAACATTTAGTTAATGTAATTAAAGGGATTGGCAGTTTCTACGAATAACGACAAAGATACTTTATATTATATTGAAATATTCATTTTTATGAATATTTATAAAAGGGATTCATATATATTTCAATCTCCAAAAACGTATATTACTCAAATATTAAGTTAACGTATATCGTATTTAGTATTTAAACTTAGTATTTTGGTATAATTGTGTTGCATTAGAGATTAAATTCACGACAAAAAAAAATTAACGTTAGAAGTTTCAAAAATGTTTACCTATATTATGGTCTGTTATTACTTTAAGCATTAAAACATTATGCCGACAATTGTGCACTAAATAAAAAGTTGTACCTAGCAAATTTTCAGCATCAAAAGTAGTTTTCTACAGAATTTTTCCTTTATATTCAGAGGTTTTATTTTGCACTCTTGCCTAGTCAAACGTTTAAAAAAGATACAGTTTTGTCAAAATTCCATAAGGATTTTAATTTAATTTAAAGTATAAATATATCATAGTTTTATAGTGCTTAGAAAACTGATCTAGACAAGTAATCTCACATGATTTTAACAACCAAAAAGCATTTACAATTCCGAATATTCAACAATGAAAAAAATTTCTGCGACAAAGGTATGTTGGTAATAATCAATGAAGAGTCAGTGCTTGTCAGTTTCATAACATCTTTGGTTGGAAACTAATGCAAATTCCTATAAAAGTAAAATTCATAAAACTATCATATTATTAAATATAAAATTCATAAAACTATTGGAAAAATTATTAGATTATAAAGAATATCTTAAATTAGTTGAACATTATGAAATCGGGATTTTTTTTGTCATTTTGCTTAATTTTGTCTAATTTTTTACTTTAACAATGTTCATTAAATTTAATTTCTCTTCTATGAACTCTTTACCCTCTACAACAGTTAAAGACTGGGTGAATGCTTGAGGAATATTCAAATATACTCCACTTCTCTGTCAGTTTTTTAATTAAAATAAACTGTACCCAACTGAGTAACAGACAAGTTTGGTTCACAAAAAGAACCTTAAAGATAGATTTATCTAAATTCTATATATTAATTTTATTAAAACAGAAAAAAATGCAAATAAGAGTGTTAGACCTGAAAGGGTTAGCGCCATGTTTCATGCTGCCATGGACAACTACATTCTGTGAAAGAAAAAAATAATAATCGTTTACTTATAATTATGAAGCCATATAAATATGTAGTAGAAAGCGTATGTTATAGAAAAGATAATTTTCAGAGCTAGTATTAGTATATTTCAAATGAATAAATAAATAAATGTGTTTGTTTGTTTGTTTGTTTGTTTGTTTGTTTGCTTATGGTGCTCGGGATAAAGGGCTTAAGTAAAAAAATGTGATTTTTAGATATTTGTTAGTATTGATAAAAAAAATCTTTTGACTTGTATAAAAGGCTTAAGTCTATCTTGTATAAAAGGCTGAAGTCAATTTTGTATACAAAAGTACATTTCTTTGTACAAAAGACTCAAGTCGAAATTATTGTTCTGTGACTTGTATAAAAGCCATTAACTTGGTATATTTAAATTACAGTTTTTGACTTAAGCCCTTTATGCCGGGCACTATATATATATATATATATATATATAATATATATTATATATATTATATATATATATATATATATATATATAATAATATATATATATATATATTATCAATAATATATTATATATATATATAATATATTATATATTATATATGATATATATATATATATATAGATATAGTATAGATAGATAGATAGATAGATATAGATATATATGCATGCATGCATATGAAGCCTTTTGAGATCCCATAGCAGGAAAGAAAACTTCTATTATGATGTTTATTTGGTGATATAACTATGTCTTTGATAAATTAACATTTCAATGACGTGATCAAATTCTGGAACTGTTTTTAAGTAACTACGTTAGATCTGTGACATGTGAGAAGAGGAAGGTTCTCATTACATAAACACCGAATTTACTAATTTTTCTTAATTTTCCATTATATAGATCTGCTTTATGCAGAATTAGGTTTATGCAGAAATCAAGTTGCAACAATGCAACCCGGAAGCCTAAAATTTGCTTCAAGAGTGTGGTATCCAAAAAGATCTGGGGAATGTGCTCCGTCGGATGTATTTGTATCAAGTTGATATTCTTATACTTTATTTTATTTTCGTACAGATATTATTTAAGCACCTGTTAGTTTTTTTTAATGTAATGTTAACTCTCCACTGGCTAAGTCCAATCCCGTAAATTTGTAACCTGATACTTTGAATTGGTTGTTTAAATCTCACTTGAAGGGAGACGTTTAATATACTCGACATCATTCAGGCTTTTTACTAAAATAATCCACATTTGAATTTCCTCTCGATATTTAGCTTTATATAATAACAGTTCAACATTTTTTCTTTCGTTTATACTGTATGGTATTTTTAGACGATTTATAAATTTGGATTTTACATATTTCGACCTTAATGACTTATATTTTTCACTCATAATTCTCTAAATTTCAATCGTTTCGGCCTAGTTGCATTAACTCAGTTGCATTAAGAAATATTTTATAACATATAACGTAAATGAAATATTGAAGCTCCCTTAGCATTTAGTAAATTTCTGCTATTTTAAATCGTTCTCCTGGAGTTTTATCAAGGAGAAATGAAGGATAATTTTAGCATCAGTTCGGGTAGTTAGCAAGGAAGAAAGAGGAAATGTTTTTTACAAATAGAAAAAAAAGTTGAAATGATGTAAATTCACGACCGTAGAGATTCGTTATTATTCATTATTGAAATTATGTATGAATACTAGCATTCATAGATAATTTCAGTTTTTTATGTATGAATTAGTTGCTACTGTTTTCTAATGTGGGGAAACGTTCATAGATTTTCAGTGATAGTATATTACATTTCAGTATATTGCCCAAAATAACTGCTCCATGTCTACAGTCCAATGATTATTCAGCAAATTATCAATCGCATTTGCTTCATATATAAGAAAACAATAACAATGTATTCAGCTCTTTTCATCAATGATTGAATTGTTTCGTAAAAAAACGTTCTTATAAATATAGAAAAGCTCGTTTTTTGTTTATATGAATTCCACAGCTAGCACAATACGCAAGCATTAAAAAATTTATTTTTAACGTAATTTTCCCGCCAGTATTCTTCACCTCACTGAACAGTGGCTTGCAATTATGAATTCGGTTTCATACTCTGATATGAGGGGAACGTGTTCTTATTTTAGCCTCTATTATTTCCATTCTTGAAACTCCTATGGTAAAATACTTTTTAAATAATAATAATAACGATGAGATGATGTCAACAATCACGGCATACTTTATGGAGGAAAGAATTAATTCAAACTGAAATGAATTGAATTTCTATCAGATGTACCACTTTATTTGAATTGGCAAACAATATAAACTGACACTATTTACTTTGCTGATTCAATCTGTTTAACTTTCCTATTACTCATAGCACTTGAGTTATTTATACCTATCCTTTTGTCACTACTCCAAATAAAGAGTAATGCTAAAAATATGAAGAAAATATGAAGCACAAAACAAAAAAATATGAAGAAATGTTGCATAAATTATAACTGTTCTTCCTGTTTTCCGAATTTGGCGACGTTTATTAGACCATGAGTAAATATTATCTCGAATAATGCTGAATATTGAATTAATACTTCAACTGTAAGAACTGTAGAAACTATACTGAGACTGTATAAGAACTATCCACTAAAATATCAGGGCCGGTGTATTCTCTAAACTGAAATATCCCGCCGATGTGTGGAAATCTCATTTTTGAGTGCCATTTTTTATAAGCTAAAGATAAATTTCCTAAAATTTTCCCTCAAACAAAAAAAAATTTAATAGAGTCGACAACACCTAGACATTTCATAAAAAAGAATTAGATTTGGATTTCTTCTCTCGTAAGATTCCAAATTCCAGAAATTTCGCATCATTGGATGGGCAATGCAAGCATGAGTTTGACCTATGGTTTACTCAGGTATAATGTTCTCAGATAAGCTGGAAAATGATGGAGCAGTTTTACTTTTCTTTTATCAGCATTTGTATCCGTTTTTTTTTTTAATGGGCGGAGTGCGAAACATTTTGTTTCAGAACATTTCGAGACAACGGCAGACAATAAGAAAACACGCAACGGTAATTTTGATCATCAATCATGAGGCCTATAAGAAAAGGTCTCGAAAAGCTGTAATTTACGGAATTATCAATATTTTCTTTGCCTACTTCTATTGATAAAAATTCAGGGGAAGATTTTCTTGGAACCCGTTCAACGCAAAGTATATATAGTAAGGTTTAAAGAATTTTTGCCTTATCAGATAGACAAAAGCCTTTCTAAGCTGTTGATTCAAGATCCATCTTGACAAATTACAGGGATGTTGCATTTCGTCG